>VDFB02271358.1:897750985-897770293 GCA_007258455.2 Sequoia sempervirens
CTCTCTCCCACCCTCTTCCACCCTCTCTCCCACTCTCCCACTCACTCCCACCCTCTCCCATCTTATCTGATGCTCTTTGACTCTCTCCCATGTTCTCCCACTCTCAAATAACTCTCTTCCACCTTCTCCCACTCTCTTTGACTCTCTTCCACCTTTTAGAACTATAAAATTCTGGATATTTTACATGTTGTTCATACTCATAATTTTTCAAATAAGTCCTACCATGAGCATATTTTCCCCTTCCTGGCCATATAATCCCAAGAAATCCATCTAGGTCTGAGTATTTTACATTATAGTCCATATCGGCATGAGATTATCAAGGTCTCCCTGACCCATAATGCATTCTTGTTAATATATGTTTGTTGTTGCCTATTGGCAAGACCTCAGGGATGTCATAGCGATCAAAATTTACCTACACGCACCTATTGGTAGGACATACATATTGTCTTGGCGACAGAAGATTCATATCGGCCAGATAAAGACTGCAGGGTGAGGTATTACCGATCACATTATGTCTCATTGACTAGCTTTGAACGATGTATCGCTAGAAGTTATGTCTTCAATATGTGGTGTTTCCGAACAATTCATGTCTTCATGCATGTCGCTGTAACATTCCATAGTCGAGGAGACGTCCCACAAACACCTTTTTTCTTACAAAGAAATCTCCTTATTGTATGCTCTGATCGTGAAGACATAACCATTCTCTCGCCGATCAAACAACATGTCGGCGTGACAAAACAGATTAGTAAGACTACATGACCTTATGCCGATAAACCTTTGGTAAAATCCCATTGTTCAATGTCGGCGAGACTGGAAGCACTCGGTGAGACACATTCTGAAGCACTTAGTCTTACCGAAATACCCATGATGCATTCCTATCACTGAGACAAAATCACACTCTTGCCGAGATGCATTTCCTTTTCCTCATTTGCTTTCGTCGTGACCCCATGATATCGGAGAGACCTCACATAGACCACATTATGTTTCACTGAAAGACCTTTATTCATCTTGTGTGTCGCTATGACCTTCAACTATTAGGGAGATGTTATATAGAATTCTCCTTGTTATACTGAGAGCCTTGAGCTCACACTTTTTTGCCAAGACAACATTACCTTTATACCGACAAAGTCCACATGTATACTATCGGCGAGACCAGAGGTCACTTACTGAGACATCACTTTGAAAGCTTTAACTCCTACCGAGATGCTCGCTTTCATCTTGTGTATCGGCGAGACATATCAATGTTGGGGAGACCTCTCAGAAATTACATTATGTCATACGGAAGCAACCCGAATCCACACTTGATCGCCGAGACACAACCAACCTCTCACCGAAAGCCATTTGAAAGAAACCTTTTGTGCTCCATCGGTGAGACATATACACCTCGCTAAAACCTTATATCAAAAGCATCAACTCTTGCCGATGTGTCCTCATTCTTTGTCGCCGGGACAACTCCATTCTTATACCAACATAGTCCTCCAATAGAAACCCTTTGTGCCCTGTCGGTCAGACTAAAAATATTTGGTGAATCCTCACCCCGAAATCCCTTGGCTTGGCCGAAATAAAAATTTGTACAAGTTGGTAAGACATGAAAGACTCGCTATGACATTTCATTGAAGCAACAACCTTTGGCCGAAGTGAACCCTTAATGTGCTTGTCCGTAAGACCACAAGAGTTTTCCATGACATTACAACGAAGAAAAACCTCTCGCCGAAGAGCACCATATGTTGCTGGTCGGGGAGACATATTGAAATCGATAAGACCTCATTCCGATGGTACAAACTCTGCCGATAGGTCCTCCTTGGTTGCTGAGACAATGAAAGAGTCATGTCGATAGACCTGCAACACATATGTTAGCACAAAAAGAGCATGGGTCGGGGAGACAGTCATAGACGTATGCCGATAGGAACTGTAATATGGAAAATGCATGACCCAATGGATTCAATGGGGTAATATGGAAAAAATATGGGTAAAAATATCATGAAATGAGAGAATGTACCCAAGGTAGGACTCATTTGGAAAATGCACGGGTATGGACAACATGGATAATCATCAAAAATTTACAGAACAGGGAGGAGAGAGGGGTGAGAAGGAGAGAGAGGAGGACCTAACGGAGGGAGAGGGGTAGGAGAGGTTTGAGAGAGAGACCTAATAGGGGAGAGGGTAAGGAGAGGGTGGAGAGAGAGACCTAATAGAGGGAGAGGGGTAGGGAGAGGTGAGAGAGAGAGACGTAAAAAGGGAGAGGGGGTAGGAGGAGGGTTGAGAGAGAGATAGAGACCTAAGAGAGGGAGAGCTAGTAGGAGGGTTAGTGTACAACAATCCTCATATTTTACAATGTTAGTATCATCTACTAAATGAAAATATCTATGAACTAAAGAATTACCTTCACTACCTGGACCCATTTCATGATTGCACCATTGGACGAGGGTGATCCCATAATATTGGTTTACAATTTTTGGCCAAACTAGACACTGAACTAATTTTTTCTAACTAAATCTGCACTTTCGGGTACCTATAGCGGCTAAACTGTGAGAAATTTGAAGATAATGAAAACTAGTGATTTGTGACATTTTGTCTGTAGATTCTAAAAAAAATTCTCAATAAATTTGGAATCAGGTTGCACTTTTTTTTCCATCTCCTTCAAAAACTAGTTTTTCTCAGTAAACACCATTTTTAAGGATTGACACTCACCGTATAACAAAACTTTTTTTCCATGAAGGATATATATATATATTTTTGAATTTAGATTTTTAACTACGATATCTAGTGATTCCAATTGGTTTGATAGTGTTTTATTGAATATTTTTTCCTAAATTAAGTTTCAAAGTCAAACCAATTACAATTCAGACATAGGTAGACCATATAACACAACTTTTTTTGTATGTATAGAAATTCATTTTTCTTTGTGGGATCAAGGACTTCAATATCTAGTACACTCATATTTTTCATTTTTTTTATAATCTTCTATTTTTCCACATATGCAGACATAGAGCTTGATTTTTGGTGACATTCACAAGAAATAAAAAAAATTATAATAATAAAATTAAATTTATTTAAAATTATACTTTTTGGGAAGCTCATAATAAGGACTACATAATTACAAAAAATAAATTTTAAATTAATTCATTTGATCCCCCAAAAGGTAAATCAAAAGTGGTTTTTTTATCAACATTTTGATAGGTGTAAAGGAGACTTCATTATAGGTATGGTTTAAAACTAGAAGGCTTTTATCCAATGGGGCTTGATCTAAGGTAGTTTGATCAAACCCTCTTCAATTGGAATGCTTTAAATGGAAAATTTTAAGGCTGAAATCATTATATTTTCTAAAAATATGTGATTGTAGAAAAAAATAGAATCTCCTAGAAATTGTAAACTAGCTTTGTGGGATCACGCACAATTGATCTTGCATTTGTCAACTTTACACTATTTTTGTACTTTAACTCTTGTCATGCTAGGGCTCTTTTGATACATGCACCTGCTCCATCATGCTCCCCCTTTCCATGCCCAACCTCTGAGAAGTTCCACATATGTTGAACACCACTGATCCTATGCATCTCGCTCAACTAGTTAAATATTTTGGCATTTTTGAATTTTGATGTATAGTTATCTGACCATATGATATGTTGACTGAATGATATTTCCCTGCTAGCTAGATTATCATAGAACATATGAAAGTAACCTTGCACAAAATTTGTAGAATGTGTGTGATCATCACTGATGTAAAAGTGATACTCCCTCAATACTTTCCTATTTTCCTTTGTACTATCATTTGCATGAATGAATTCTATATACACAAATATAGCAACCTATGTGGAGTTGTAGTACTATGATTACACCTCATTCTGTGGTTGTAGTGTTTAGTTCTTTTTGAATTCAACAACTGAAATGATGCTATGAAGTGGAAACGTGTCCTTGCATAACTTGATCTGTGAGTCCAACCATTGAGCTCTGTGTGTTTGCCTTGAATACTCATAGACCACCTAATCATGGAAAATTCCCATAAACTAATACAATGGAATCTTATCACTGACCAATTCACACTTCTTTGCTTCTTTCTCATCTTTTAGACTGTAGGCCACTGTCGCGTATTTCCCAAATTCCACAATTTTGTCTCCAATTGTGTGTGTACTAGCCATGTGTTGGAAAATTGGAAAATGTTGCATGCCACCACAATGATCACATGTTCCATCCAAACATGACTTGTTATAAAAAATTTGACCATCCTCTCTTTCACATAAAATGGAAGATAAGAATTCCCTTGAGGATTTAGGTGGAGGCCTTATGTTACATTCTTGCAAAACATTGTCAATATGCATATCTACACATATACATCGATAAACATCATAATGGTTAGAAAACTCAATATGTACTCTACAATAGGAAGTAGTGTGTGTGTGTGTGTGATTTAATTTGACAAAAAAAGGCTCTAACATTTCAAAATACCTTTGACATATTTTAATTTCAAGAAACTTTTGTACAATATCAACAAAAAATTGGGTTTGAGTGGTATCCAAATAATGCTTTGGATGTCGCTCATAGATTTTACTACCAATTCTACTTCTTAAAACATCTCTTTGATTAGGAGAGGTCCTTGTGTTATCCTTCCAATAATCCACTATTAAATATCTCATGCCTTGAGCAATTATTTTATCTTTCCATGGCACTCATCCCGAGAATGCCCATAACTCATTGCTATTTGGATCCTCCACTCTTTCACGCCTTCCTTTGGCTCTCATTAGAGATGATCTACTTATTTTCAAAGACTTGCTTTTCTTTGTAAGGTTCACCTTGTTCCATGTTTGGTTGCTTAACAGTGTTTTCATCACACATCATGTGGCACAACTATCCTTCATACGTAAGGTAGAACCCACACTCTCATATACACTCATCAAGTTCTTTACAATGGAATTTTCACTTGAGTCATTTGAAACTCTTAGCCCAAGAGCCTTCATGGTGGGCCTAAATTTGAGCTGCCTCATCATTTCAACAAATAGTTGGCATCTTCCACCCTCGCTTAGCTTCTCAAAAAATAAACTCCATATCCTCTATGCATATCTTTGACATGTACATTTTGGAATCTTATCAAGTATCCATTTCAAAAAAATTGGAATCAATATCAATAAAAAATATAGGTTTTCTATGAAAAACTCTAGGAGGAGTTCTCAAATGTAAATTTGTGTCAATGTTAGGAATGTCAACAACATCGGAGATAGATCACATACCTTCAATTATAGGTGCAATTGATGACATACCTTGAGATTGACATGTACACGATGTTGTACCTCCAACTTGAGATGTCGTTTGTGGAGTTCCTTAAAATAGAGATGTGTTTGCTGATGTACTTTCGAAACAAAATGTTGTTGATGGTGTGCCTTCAATTGGAGATGTTATTTTTGATGTACTTGGAAAACCACATGTTGTTGTTGGTGTGTCTTCAACTAGATATGTGCATTGAACTTCACCTATGGTTGAATTCCATGATATTTTTTCATTTGTTCCCTTTGTTTTTCCAATTGGACATCTCTCATAGATTGCACGAGAATTTCTGGTTGTATGGGATGCAATTCCTTTGCTTCATGAGCTACAATTTTGTATTGTCTTTTCCTTCCATTTTTAAATGAACGTTCTTCTAGTGTTAGAGGATTTTCTCATTTCCTCAGCATGACGTTGAATGCTACATGTTCACAAACACACATAGAACAAAAGTAATGCATTTTATGAAACATATTGATAATGTTGATTACATTGCATTTTATAGAACACACCAAAGCATTTTATGAAAGAAGGCAGAGAGCTGTTTGGAATTATCAAAAATGTCTATGCTACAACATTTTTCATACACACATCTACCTCCATACCACAAGAAAAGTATGTGTAATGCATTTTTTCAAACTTATGCATACCGCTGATTACATTGCATTTTATGAAACATATTGATATCACTAATTACATTGCATTGCATATCTTTAAATATAAAAGAACTAATTTACATTGCATAACTAATATGACTTATGAAACATTGCATATCTTATAAAACATTGTTGTCCCCAACCTAGGGTTTATAGAGAGCTTAAAAAAACCCATAACTTTTGATGCGTCTGGGGCAAATATATGAAACTTGGTACTAATTTTTTGTAGGCCTATATGCATGTGCTATCAATAGGAGGGTTTCTAAATAATCATTTTGTGTGAGTTATTGAGGGTAGTTTGTTTCTTTTTGCAACTATATTACATGTAAAACCTAGTACTTTGAGGGATTTGTACATAATTGCTTTATGTAAGTTTTGATCAATGTTAAGAATGGTTTGAGGGGGGTATTTGGAGTGTGGAAAAGTGCTTAGCAGCAAAGGCTTGTGTCAAACCCAAGGAATATGTTGTTGCCACCTTTGGAAACTAGAGAATCTTGTACTTATTGTTGTCAAAACCAAATTGTGATTATCAACCAAGTCATGAAGAACATGAATTCAAAGAAGGGTTTATGATGCTATATCTTGGAATTATTCAGTATTTCTTTGGAAATGAGGTAACTTAGAAAGACAAAAATCATTTTCAATTGAACAAAATTTTCTCTTTTTTTATTTCTTAGAAAGGTAAATGGTATGAATTAATGGAAACTTGCATTAAACCAACTATGTCTTGAGTCACTTGAATTTATCTAAGCTCATGATGAAGGTGAATTTTTTATGGCACAAATAAATTAATGGAAACTTGCACTAACATTAATGAAAGCTATTAGGTTTTCCAAATTAATTAAAAATATTTTTTTCCCACAACCATCACTAATAATGAATTTGAATCTATTGTCATGTTTTCCATTTTATATCTTCAAGCTCCTAAAAAAGAAAATTTTACATGCAACATCCATCTAATTTAATGTTGAATTATGTGTGTAACAATGAAGATTAATAAAATCATGAAATGAATGGTCTATAAATTATCAAAAAAAAACAAAAAAATTGAATATAAACATCTACCTAAAATGAAATAGATTGAATTCCACTAGCCATACTAGAAATGGACTACTATAAGCAATGCAAATAGAATTCATAAGAAAATTTGTGTTAAGTTGATGTCGTTTATATAAGTTTAAACATGAATTCATCTAAATTATGTCATGTTTTTCATTTTTTTCTTCAAACTCATAAAAATTAATCTTTTTTATGCAACTCCCATCTAATTCAATGTTGAATTCTATGTCCAATTGTTATGATTAATAAAATTATTAAAATGAATTTAGTTTATTGTCAAAACAAACAAATATACTAAATATAAACATATCAATATTACCAAAATAAATGTATTACCTGAGATAATGCAAAATGATGTAGAAACTTTAAAATATCTTCATATACATTGTATAGCATGCAAATTGGTGGTAAAATGTGTTGGAAAAACAAAGACAAACAACTAAGATGGGAGGTGAATCAGTTACCATAGAATATTAAAATTTTCAATCTTTACTTAACTTTAATCTCAAATCTGATGAATGAAAATTAAACCATAAGCGATCAACATAACAGAAACACGGAGAACACCAAAAATTTTACGTGGAACCCCTATTAGGGGAAAAACAATGGTGGATGTTAGTCCACAATATTATACCCTATTAAAAGTATAATGAAAATAGTAAGGGGAATGCACATGCATTTAGGCACACTGCCTAGAGCTCACTGCTCAAATACAATAGGGGATCACTACCCAACAATATAGAATAGGATTAAATTCGGAGGGTATGAACTGAGAAAATAGCTTCTACACAAGCCTGATTATAGTTCTAGTTAAGCATAGAAAAACTCCTTCACTCTTCTCTCACTCTGCTCTACAATTGAATGAATAGATCAATGTTCACACAGTTTCACTATCTCTAGCTTTTCTCACACCACACACACTAACTTCACTCAACCAATCACTCATATATATCCAATTCATGGAATTACATCAACCACTTAGTTGACCAAAAAAAAAAACATATTTACAATGTCGGCCCAAATTAACAATTAAATTTTCAATGTGAATTAAACAACGTCGGCCAATACAATGATGCAACCCAAAAAAAAATCCATGAGTGCACTAAAAATTCAAATTTCAATCTCCAAGGATCTGCAACACATTACCACCAACATGTCAGCCAGGAACATGAAAACTCGGACATGCACAAGAAAAATCTTTGACCACAAGCACACAGATCAATGCAGACGTACAACAATGATGGAGAATGATCTAGAAACATCCACAAACATTAGAAATGAATAGAGAGGCATCCGAAACAACTAGAATTACACAAACATCAATTATGAACACTGACAGAGACCACAAAAACACTATCAAAACATAACTTCATAGCACAATCAAATCTTCACGTGGACCTTTGAAACTTTTGGTAGATGAACTAGATACTCTCAACAATAAACCCTTTAGTCCACAACATTTTATCTTCAATGTAAAAAACAAAATACCTTCATGACCTCCACTATTCCATTGGAAACCTGCAACTCTTCTTTTAACAATTTTCTCAATATCCTCAACATATACAACCTTCAATACAATAATGCTAATAGTGTTGACATCAATGAAAACCACATATCAACAACACAACCACAACATCCAAAAATATCCCCCTTTGGCATTGATCGCAACAAATGATGTGAAAAACGCCATCAACACAACTCTCAATCAACACTTACGCCCCCTTAGATTCCAACTCTTCTTCCTTGACCTCTTCTACATGGTCTTCTCCCCACAAGGCTCTTCTCCCCAGATAAGCAACAATTTTTCACATAACTCTTCTCCCCCTTTGAAATCAATGGTGAAGATAAGCATTATCTTCTCATATACAAGCTCTGAACCACATATCTACACATCTGACTACTCCCCCCAAGTAGCAGCCATGAAAACATCAATCTAGATCAAGAAATATAGCGTTGAAGCATTCAGATTGATGCAAGTAAATGAATCTCTTAGTTCTTATCAGGAGGGGTAATGAGGTGCCCCTAGCATTTCTCTGAGATACTCAAAAGTAGATCCTTCAGTAATGGCTTAGTGAAAATGTTTGCAACCTGTTCTTTGGTAGGAACATACTCGAGTCTGATTTCTTTCTCATTTACTTTCTCCCTCAAGAAGTGGAACTTGATGGATATATGCTTAGTCTTAGAGTGTAGGACTGGATTCTTTGAAATATTTATTGCACTTGAATTTTCACAGTATATGGTAATAGGCTCCTCATATACCACCCTAATTTCTTTCAGCATATGTTTCATCCACATTACTTGAGTACAGTTGTTTGCAGCAGCAATATACTCTGCTTCAACAGTAGATAGAGAAATGGAATTCTACTTTTTGCTCAACCAAGACACCAGCTTCTTCCCTAGGAAGAAGGCACCACCACTAGTACTTTTCCTATCATATACATCTCTTACCCAATCCACATTAGTATATGCACTCAAAGTAAGATCATCATCCTTAGGATACCACAATCCAAAATCAATTGTTCCTTTCAGATATCTGAAGATTCTCTTTACAATAGTCACATGAGATTCTTTTGGATCAGCCTAAAATCTAACAACCATACATAAAAAATTTATAATGTCTAGTCTAGTCTAAGTTAAATAGATAAATCCACCAATCATTGATCTATATCTTGTTTAATTTTCCCTAGGAGAATCATCATTCTATGTTAACTTTCATCTGGTTACCATGGGAGTACAAATAGGTTTTGAATCTTCCATGCCAAACTTCTTCAACACCTTTCTCACATATTTGGACTGAGATATCAAGATGCCCTTGTCTAACTGAGTAACTTGTAATCCTAGAAAGAACTTCATCTATCCAATCATACTCATCTCAAATTCACTTTTCATTTCATCAGCAAACTTCATACATAGATTATCATCTCCTCCAAAAATAATGTCATCAACAAAGACCTCAATAATTAAGTCTTTGTCATGATCTAACTTGAAATATAAGTTTCTATCAATAGTACCTTTATTGAATCCAAGCTTCAGTGAGTATTTTTTTAGTCTAGAAAAACAAGCTATGGGGGCTTGCTTAAGTCCATATAGAGCTTTCTTCAATTGACATACCATGTCTTCCTTATCAGTTAGTTGAAATCCATCTGGTTGTTCAATATAAAATTCTTCTTCTAGTTCTCCATTCAGAAATGCTGACTTCACATCCATTTGATAGACCTTATAGTTCTTATATGCAAGATAAGCAAGAAACAATCTAACAACTTCAATTCTAGCAACAGGGGAAAAGGTTTCTTCAAAATAAATACCTTCCATTTGTGAATACCCTTTACATACCAGTCTTGCTTTATTCTAGACCACTTCACCTTTTTCATTTAGCTTATTCCGAAAGACACATTTAGTACCAATCACATTTTTATCTTTAGGTCTTGGAACAAGTGTCCATGTATCATTCTTTTCAATCTACATCAGTTCTTCTTTCATAGCTTCCATCCAGTGTTCATCATTGCAGGCTTCATTGACATCTTTAGGTTCAATCTTGGAAATCAGGAAATACTCTTTTGCTATCTTACTTCTAGTTTGCACACCTTTACTCTTATCTCCTATGATTTTATTTTCAGAATGGTTTAGCTTTACATACCTTGGAACTTTAGGACTCTCTCGAGATTCTGGTTCTTTTGTTCTCTCTTCTACACTTGTACTTGTCTCTCCTTCCTGACTTGATTTACCAGAACAACTTGAAGTTGTTTTACTAGAATATATGGCACAATATGAAGTTGATTCTGTGTCTGAGCATTCTTCCCTTGATTTGTATTGTCTTCATCCAAATCATATCCAAAATATCTGGATGAGCTAGCACAGTCCTCATCAACTTTGAAATTTGCACTCTCAACCATCTTTCTCATTCTTTTGTTATAGCATCGATAGGCCTTGCTTTTGGTAGAGTAACCTAGAAAGATTCCTTCATCAATTCTTGTATCAAAATTTCCTATATCCTCATCTCTCTTAATGTAGGATTTACTTCCAAAGATCTTGAAATACTTAACAGTAGACTTATAACCAAACCATAGCTCAAAAGGAGTCTTACTAGAATTACCATTGACATTTACCCAGTTCAAAGTGTACACAATAGTACCTACAGCTTCACTCCAATAGATTTGAGGGACATTTCTTTCTATCATCATTGTTCTAGTAGCATCTAGAACAGTTTTTTTCTTTCTCTCTGCAACTCCATTCTATTGTGGGGTTTGTTGGCAAGGGACACTACAAATTATTTTTGGTGTTGTCATTGATGGAAACCCTAGTCATTGATAGATCCGCATAACATAATTTACTTGTACTGATAGTCAAATTGAAGTTAGATAAGAAGAACATAACATCCAACGGTTTGGTGATCATCGATTCACTTGAAGATTTCTAGTTGTTATTTTGAGTTGTGGACCTCATAGGAGGTTTTTCAATACATCTAATGTGTTGTCCAGAAATCTTAGTGCCTCGTATTGAGTCTTGTGTGAGTTTGGAGATTCGGTTGATAATTATCTATTTATTAGTATTTTGGGGCCAACACAATTGATGTAATATGTTGCAGATATTCAAGAAATGTTTTATCAAATATTTTTGTGTTTGATCATCTTGTTTTAGGTCTAAGCTAAGTTGTAGCCAACCATTTTGGATGTGTGCATTACATAACTCTTATGATTTAAGCCGACAGTTGCTAATATCTTCAAGTTTTATTTGAGCTGACATATTGTGATTAAATTGCTAGTCGCAGATATATATGTATGATCTCTTATATCTTTTTAGTGTGTCTGCATGATGTTTCGATGTGTATTGTGAATACCAGAAGAATGTTAAAGAGATTTTATGCACAATTTCACTTGCGCATAAATATTTTGTGAAGCGAGTTAGAGCAGAGCAAAGTAGAAGATCAGTATTAGTCAGAAGGATAGAAGATTGACATCTGAGCCTAACCAAAACTATAATCAAGCATTTTTAGATGCTATTTATTCAATTCATTCTCTTAGATCTAATCCAAATCTCTACAAGGAAGTGTTCTTTAATGCAAGTGTATTCCCATATTGTAAACTTCTTTTGAGTATACTCATATTATATTGTGGATTGGCCATCCATCGTGGTTTTTCCCCTAACAGGGTTTCCACATAAAAATCCTTGTGTTATGGTGTTGTGGTTGTTTCCTTTTTATTTCTGCATATTACTCTTCGTTGAATGTTCTAAGTGGATTAAATATTAGAATAATAAAGTTAATTTTGCAGAACATTGATTCAACCCCCCTCTCAGTTTTGCTTGTTTCCAATAATTTGTATTAGATCTGTAAGTACTCAATTTGAGTCTCTTGAGAAATCTGATGAGGATAATGTGCAAAAAGAATTTAATAGGAAAAGAGTTAGTCAGTTGAATGTGGTGATTGCAAAGGATAAGATTATGTTAGCTACTTGCATAAAGAACATTCAAGGCTCTATATCTGAAGCTAGAAAAGCCTATAATTCTTGTTTAGCTCTGTCCAATTTTACTGAAGGTAATGAGAATAAGGTGAAGGATCAGGAAAATCAATTAGCTACCATTTATGCTACTTTTGATCCTTTAGCTAGTGATGTGGTTCAACAAGAAGGTCAAGTATCAACTCTACCTGAAAAAATAAGATGTTTAAAGAATGAAAATGATAGAATTGTTGGGAGAGTATGTGAACTCAGGGGACAAATTTTTCTGAAGATTGAAATAATGGTAAGTTCTTTGAGGGAAGCAAAAGTTGTAGTAGTAGTTAGTGACCCAGAGAATCTTGAAATTGCAAAGGCTCAATCCTATTTAATGTGTGGTCACATAATAGTTTTGGAAAGTCTCAAAAAGGTCTATGATGATAACTTAAGAGTGTTGAAGCAAAATTTTGTAGATATTTTCAAACTTCTATTAGTTACAAATTCATGCCTATACAGTTTTGGAAATTTGTTTCCATTTCCCCAGTTCTTGTCATTGATGTCAAAGGGGGAGAAGTGTACAGTGAAAAATGTATATTCACCATAGGGGGAGTTGTTTTCCCAAGATTGAAGTTTCTTTTCGGAGTTTTGAAATGGTAGTGTAACTCATGTTGGTTTTGATTCGACACTTAGTCATTTTTCACTAAGTGTTGCCATCAATGCCAAAGGGGGAGATTGTTGGCAAGGGACACTACAAATTATTTTTGGTGTTGGCATTGATGGAAACCCTAGTCAGTGATAGATCTGCATAACATCATTTACTTATAATAGTAGTTAGATTGAAGTTAGACATGAAGAACAAAACATCTAATAGTTTGGTGATCATCAACTCACTTATAGATATCCAGTTGTTATTTTGAGTTGTGGACCTCATAGGAGGTTTTTTAGTACATATAATGTATTTTCTGGAAATCTTAGTGCCTTGTATTGATTCTTGTGTGATTTTGGAGATCGGGTTGATAATTCTTTGTTTATCAATATTTTGGGGCCGACACAGTTGATGTAATATGCTGCAGATATCCAAGGAATGTTTTATCAAATATTTTTGTGCTTGTTCATCTTGTTTTGAGTTTGAGCTAAGTTGTGGCCAACTGTTGTGGATGTGCATTACATAACTCTTATGATTTAAGCCGATAGTTTCTAATATATTCAAGTTTTATTTGAGCCAACATATTGCGATTAAATTGCTAGTTGTAGATATATATGTATGATCTCTTATATATTTTTAGTATGTGTACATGATGTGTCAATGTATATTGCGAATACTAGAAGAATGTTAGAATGATTTTATGTGCAATTTCACTTGCACATAAATATTTTGTGAAGCGAGTCAGAGCAGAGTAGAGTAGAAGATCAGTATCAGTCAGAAGGATAGAAGATTGACATTTGAGCCTAACCGGAACTATAATCAAGCATTTGTAGATTCTATTTCTTCATTTCATTCTCTTGGATCTAATCCAAATCTTTGTAAGGCAATGTTCCTTCCCATTTTGAGTAGTGAGCTTTAGGCAGTGTGCCTGAATGCAAGTGCATTCCCATATTGTAAACTTCTTTTGAGTATACTCAAATTATATTGTGGATTGGTCATCCACTGTGGTTTTTCCCCTAACAGGGTTTCCACATAAAAATCCTTGTGTTTATGGTGTTGTGCTTGTTTTCTTTCTATTTCTGCATATTACTCTTGGTTGAATGTTCTAAGTGGATTAAAGATCAAAATAATAAAGTTAATTTTTGCAAAACATTGATTCACCCCCCTTCTTAGTGTTGCTTGTTTCCAACAGGGTTCAGGGGACAAATAACTATCTTCTGATTCCATGCTCTTCAAAAAAGGAATTAAACTCCCTGGAGGTGAATTCACCACCTTTGTATGTCCTTAAGCATTTTATTTTCAGACCTTTCTCATTTTCTACCATAGCTTTGAAACTTTTGAACTTTTCTAATGCTTCACACTTTTCTCTTAAGAAAGCTACCCATATCATCCTATAATAATCATCAATAAGAAACATAAAGTACCGTTCACCATGAAGACTTCTGACTCTAGAGGGACCATAGAGATTAGTATGCACCAACTCCAACAAACCATTTGTATGATGTTGTTTGCTCTGGAAAGAGACTCTAGTCTGTTTTCCCATCTGACATTCCATGTAGATTATGTTAGCAAGCTTCACTAGCTTAGGTAGATCTCTTACTGCTTGAGTGGAACTTAATTTGATAATATTATCAAAATTCACATGATATAGCCTCCTATTCCATAACCATCTTTCATCTACTTGAGAAATTAAACAACTTTCACTAGCAGTATTCAGGTGAAAAATATTACCTTTTGTCTTTTTACCTGAAGCAATTACCTTTCCAAAGCTTCCAAGTATCCAACATCTTCCATCTTTGAACTAAAGATCATAACCCTTTTCCACCATCTATTCAACACTCAACAAGTTGTGCTTCAAACCTTCCACATAAAGAACATCATCAATGTTATGCTTACCACCAAGACAAATGGATCCTCTGCCACGAATCACACCAGCATTGTTATCTCCAAATCTTACAACCCTGTCCTCATACTTTTCTAGACTTACAAATTTTCTTTTGTCACCAGTCATATGATGTGAGCATCCACTGTCAATAACCTACTCATCCTTATCTTCAATTCGGGCTGCAAGAACTTTCTCAACTTTAGTAGATTTAGTAGCCACATGACTATTTTCAATGGTAGCAATGAAAACCCATTCATCTTCATTTCCATTTTCTTTATCCGACTCATCATCAGTCACTTATTCTTTAGCATAGTAACATTTCTTTTGGAATATAGACTTGTTAGGATTAGATCTAGGAACTCTTTCAGGACATCTTGATGCAAAATGACTTATTTTACTATGGGAAAAGTTCATTTAATAGGCAACACTTTTTTATACTTACCTTGTCCTCTGCCTTCTTTCTTCACAATTAGTGCTTCGAATTCGTCTACTTCTCTTTCTTCATCTTCAAGCTGTTAAATTTCTTCCTCATACTTGAATGACTTTCTAGAAGATTCCCCCAAATCATATCTTTTCTTGTTTCTTCCAAATACAGTAGCCTTAAATGTAGTTTCAATCTTGGGAACAAATTCACCAAATTCACTCAATTCAAATGCAACAAGTTTACCAATTAGTGTATCTCTTGTCATATTCGTCAATGATCTGGTTTCTTCAATATTATGAGCCTTTTCTTTGTAAGAGGGAGGAAATGATCTGAGCACTTTAGCTACAATTTATTCCTCTTCCAGGGTACCATGGGCACATCTAATACCCATCACTAGTTCACTTACTCTCTACATAAAAGAAGAAATATTTTCATCTTCACCCATCTTCAAATTTTCATACTTTCCTTTTAAACTCTATAGCTTAGCCATCTTTGGATGTACATCTCCTTCATACAAAGTTTCCAGCTTCATCCAAATCTCATGAATTGTCTTTAGACCTATCACATTTTTCATTTTCGAATCTGTTAGAGCACTTAGTAAAGATTCCATAGCCCTAACATTATTCTCAACCTCTTTAATCTCATCAGTAGTGGAATGACCATTCTGAGGAATAACATATGTATTCTTCATAATCTTCTAGTAGGGTTCACCAATACACATCAAATGACACTCCATCCTAGCTTTCCATAGTGAGTAGTTTATTCCATCGAATCTAGGATTGTCCTTGTATGATTTCATCATGAATCACCTCAAGCTTTTAAACTTCTTCAGAGGAACCTGCTCTGATACCAATTGTTGGAAAAACAAGGACAAAAAACTAAGAGGGGGGTGAATCAGTTGTCACAGAATATTAAAATTTTTAGTCCTTACTTAACTTTAATCTCAGATATGATGAATGAACAATAAACCATAAATGATCAACACATCAAAAACGGAGAGAACACCAAATTTTTTACATGGAAACCCTATTAGGGGAAAATCCATAGTGAATGTTAGTCCACAATATTATACCCTATTAAAAGTATAATGAAAATAGTAAGGGGAATGCACATACATTTAGGCACACTTCCTAGAGCTCACTACTCAAATACAATAGGGGATCACTACCCAACAATAAAAAATAGGTTTAAATCCATAGGGTATGAACTAATAAAATAGCTTCTACACAACCCTAATTACATTTCCAGTTAAGCATAGAAAAAATCCTTCACTCTTCTCTATCACTTTGATCTGCAATCGAATGAATAGATCAATGTTCGCACAATTTCACTATCTCTAGCTTTTATTGCACCACACATACTGACTTCGCTCAACCAATCACTCATATATATCCACATCATGGAATTACATCAACCACTTAGTCAACCAGAAAAAATAAAACATATTTACAATGTCAACCCAAATTAACAATTAAATTTTCAATGTTAATTAAACAATGTTGGCCAATACAATGATGCAACCCAAAACAATATCCATGAGCATGCCAAAAATTCAAATTTCAATCTTCAAGGATCAGCAACACGTTACCACAAACATGTCAGCCAGGAATATGAAAACCTGAACATGCACAAGAAAAATCTTTGACCATGAGCACACCTATCAATGTGGATGTAAAAAAATGATGGAGAATGATCTAGAAACATCCACAAACATCAGAAACTAATAGAGAGGCATACACAACAACTAGAATTACACAAAATTCAATCAGGAACACTGACAGAGACCACATAAACATTGTTAGAACACAATTGTTCATAGCACAATCAAATCTTCACACGGACCTCTAAAACTTCTAGTAGATGAACTAGATACTCTAAAAAATAAACCCTTTAGTCCACAACATTTGATCTTCAATGTATAGAACAAAATACCTTCATGACCTTCACTATTCCACTGGTGACCTGCAACTCTTCTTTTAACAATTTTCTCAATATCCTCGACATATACAACCTTCAATACAATAATGCTAATAGTGTTGAAATCAATGAAAACCACATATTAGCAACAAAACCATGACATATGACAAAAAAGGTGATGGATCAAGCATACATTGGTACAACAAAATTCAATTGCATAAAAAATGCATTTCTGAGTCGGATAAAGTGTTGAATGAGACAAATGTAGAAGCATATGGGCCTAAATCACGGGGTCAACCCCTATTTTACCATTTGAAAGTAAAAAAAAAATTGGCACTTGTCAAATTTGTTGCTTAACAATGTTTTCACAATATAGAGAGGAAGGGAGTGAGACTTGAGATAGAGGGAGAGGAGATAGGAGTGAGAGATATTAATCTAGGTAGCATGGTAGGGATTTTGACCTAATAGTGATAGAGACTTGAGATAGCAATAGAGACTTGAGAGGAATAGAGAGTTATCTAGTTAGGGTAGGAGGAAAGACCTGACAATGGGAGAGGGGTTGGAGTGAAATATATTTGTCTAGGTAGGGTGCGAGGTACATGAGACCTGACAAAGAGGGAGTGTGAGAGAGGGGATTGGAGTGAGATAGATTAGTCTAGGTAGCATGGGATGGAGTGAGACCTAAGAGAGAGAGAGACTTGAGAGAGAGAGAGGGTTATTTAGTTAGGGTGGGGGGAAGACCTAAGAGAGGGAGTGGGAGGGGAAGACCCTCTACCCTTTACCCTCTACCCTCTACCCTCAACCATCTACCCTTTATCCTCAACCCTTTACCCTCAACCCTCAACCCTTAAACCATAAACCCTTAACCCTCAACCTTTAAACCCTTAAACTCTCAACCTGCCCCTCTCTCTCTCTGTCAACCCTACACCCTCTACCCTTAAACCATAAACTGTAAACCCTAAACCCTTAAACCCTCTATGCTTGACCCTTAACCCTCAACCCTCTACCCTCTACCCTCAACGCTTAAACCATAAACCATCAACCCTTAAAAACTAAAACCCCCAACCCTCAACCCTCTACCCACTACCCTTAACCCTTAAACCCTAAACCATTAAAATATCTACCCATAAATCGTAAACCCTAAACTCTCAACCCTTAAACCATAAACTCTAAACCCTAAAACTCTCTCTCTCAACCCTACACCCTCTACCCCTAAACCCTAAACCCTTAAACCCTAAACACTAAACCCTAAACCCTTAAACCCTAAACCCTAAAACCTTAAGCCCTATACCCTCAACCCTCAACCCTTAAACCCTCAACCCCCCTATTCTCTCTCTCTCTCTCTACCCTCTACCCTCTACCCTCTACCCTCAACCATCAACCCTTAAACCCTAAAACCCTTAAACCCTCAAACCCCCTCTCTCTCTCTCTCTACCCTCTACCCTCAACCCTCAGCCCCACCTCTCTCTCTACCCTCTACCCTCTACCCTCAACTCCCCCTCTCTCTCTCAACCCTCACCCCTCTACCTTTAAACCCTAAACCCTAAACCCTCTACCCTTAACCTTCAAACCCTAAACCCTTAAACTATCTACCCTCTACCCTCAATCCTAAAACCATCAACCCTCTCTCTCTACCCTCTAACCTCAACCCTCTACCCTCTACCCTCTACCCTTTACTCTAAACCCTCAACCCTTAAATCATAAACTCTCAAATATCAACCCTTAAACCCTCAACCCGCCTCTCTCTCTGTCAACCCTACAACCTCTACCCTTAAATCGTAAACCCTAAACCCTTAAATGCTAAACCATAAAACCTTAAACCCTCTACCCTCTACCCTCTACCCTCAACCCTCTACCCTCTACCCTCAACCCTCAACCCTCTACTCTTAACCCTTAAACCATCAACACTTAAATCGTAAACTGTAAACCCTAAACCTTAAGCCTGTAAACCCTCTACCCTTAACCCTCTACCCTCTACCCTCTCTCTCTCCCTCTCTGTCTCTCTCTACCCTCTACCCTAAACCCACAACCCTCTA
>VDFB02271358.1:897771612-897842683 GCA_007258455.2 Sequoia sempervirens
AGAGAAGGAGATGGAGTGAGAGAGACAAAAAGACTAGAGGGGGAGAGAGATAGGGAGAGTTAGAAAGGGTGTTGGAGTGCTAGAGATTTATCTAGGTAGGGTGGGAGGGAATGAGACCTAAGAGGGATTTGGAGTGAGAGAGAGTAGTCTAGGTAGCATTGGAGAGAGTGAGACCTGAGAGAGAGAAAGAATTTAGAGTGATAGAGAGTTATCTAGTTAGGGTAATGAGGTAGAGAGGATATGAAAGGTAAAACCTCAACTATTCATCTACAATCATAAGCCGTGCACTCTCAGCATTATCAGAGTGGTTGACCAAAGAAAGGGGAAAGTTACATTTTGTTCAAAGCAGGTCATTTGGTGAGTGCCAAATTTGGTGCTCTCCAAATGACCTGCTTCGGACATGTTAATTGACAGTATTTTCCAAATTTCCTCATATTTTTGTCTGTGCTCCTCATCACGTTTGCATGTCTTTCAATGCAAGTTTATAAAAAAAAATGTGAGTGTTACCCTCTCTCTTCGCTATCTAAATATATAATTATTTTTTCATTTTGATTTAGTTAAGGTTTTGATCCATACCTTCTATTGTAAATGCCTCTATTTTTGGTCAAAAACCAACATGTGCTTGTTTTAGGATAGATTTTTACTCATTCATCGAAACGTGAAACAAATTCCATTTTTTTAAAATAGACTCCATTCTACACGTGATGAAAAAAAATTCAATTTTCGATTAGTTTTCAAAAGAATAAGGGGGGAGCATGCTCAAATTTCAACTTTTCAGGATGTTTCCACTTTCAAAATTCATAAAATATTGTATATTCATTAAAAAAAAATCCAAAAGAACGAGGACAAACTACATGGTGTTAGCTAATTTCTCACCATTCGGATTTTTGAAATTCTAAGAAAAAGTTAATAAAAAACCGGGGAGCCCTTAGGCGCTATGCTATTTTTTTTTATAAAAAAAGGACGTATTTTGGGCCCCCCCTTTTTGAGACCCTAAATCTTCGTTAATTTAAAAAATAATTAGTAGCTTAGAAACTAGACTCAGAGAATTCAACTTTTGTTCTAGCTGTATCTTGAAATTTTGAGCGTAACTATATTCATTTTCTCACGCAAATCAAATTTTGCTAATTTCAAAAAAAAGAGTGGCACCTTAAGAGCCAAAATTGTGTCATAGATCCATGCACTTGCCCAAAGGGGAAATTTCACATCAAGTTCACCAAAATGTAGAGGGGACTTGCTACTCATGTGTCTCTATAACAAAGAAGAGTTAGCAAGGAGAAATTTTCCCTCAATTACCTCAAGACTACCAAAAGGAATGGAAAGCTAAGCTTTTCTTTTTATTTTTTGGGAAATGGGTGAACAAATGACAAAGGTCTTAGTCTACAAACTAACTGGCTCTAGGCTAGAGGATGATAGTGTATGAGATAGATGAAAGCACGGGGTACTATCATCTCATAGGCATGCTAGTGTATCATATGGTCAAAGAGTAGAGTTCATATATTGAAAGTCACAGGGCATGTTAACAACTCAAGAGTTTTAATCTAATAGTTTAACAGTGAATTAGGCAATGCATAAAATGAAAGGAAACAACAAGAAGAATACTATAACTTGGAAGATTAACTACCTAATAACAAAATGAAAAGGGAAAGGAAGAAGAAAACAAACTTACAAAAGGTCCATCCTCCTGCAAGATCCTCACAATAAAAGTGTACCTACACACATGGAAATGAAAAAGTGTTGTGGTTGTATTTTGGAGTTTTCCTTAGTCAATTGACAACTGATAGACTACATTATAGACAAAATGATAAAGAAATGGAAATAGACATATATTATAGAATGCAAATACAATCTAAATTATATTCTATAAAAAATACAATGTAAGTAAATAAATATATTACCCTCCTTTCTACACGCTTGGAGAAGTTGAGAGAGGAAGGAAGAGAGCCAGAGACAATGGTGTAGAAGCAACAAGATGGTGTAGAGTGAGAATGAAGGTTGAGTGAATAGAAGTGATAGATTGAATGAATTGAAAGAGATAGTAAATCCAATCGATAGAATGGAGTTTAAAAATGATTTTTGGAGGTAAGAGGATGTTTTTCAAGTGGTCAAGGTTTGTAGGGGATGTTACAATTTCTAGGGTGGCAGAGAATGTAAGGTGTCCAACATCCACTGACCCAGGAATCATGTCGAGATGCTAGTGTGACGTGCAAAGATTTGCATAGCACATGAGATTCTTCGACAAAAATTCTCTCACCAACAAAAAATGACAAAAGGACATGTGAAAGGAAAGGGAAATGTGGCATATTTTTTGCATTGTCGGGTTTATAAGGCTAAAGTGAGGTAGTATTATGGGAATTTGCAATAGGTGCAAATTTACACCATAATAGTTCAGAATGCAAGGTTTGAGGTGGAGAAATTCAATGGGAAGAATAATTTTGAGCTATGGAAGCTTAAGACACATGATTTGTTATTGCAACAAGGATTGCACAAAGCATTAGTAGGAAATTCAAATAAATCTACAAATATGATTGATGAGGATTGGGAGGATCTAGATACAAAATCTCTTAGCACAATTAAGTTGTGTTTATCAGATGCTTTTCTTTTCAATATTATTGAAGAGGAAACAATATTAAGCCTATGGAGTAAAATGGAGTCTTTATATGACAAAACCCTTGACAAATTGAATCTACTTGAAGAGGCAATTGTATAGTTTGCAAATGAAAGAAGGTATAAAAATTGTTGATCATTTAAATATTTTCAATACTCTTATATGTCAATTAGATAGTATGAGTGTAAAATTTGAATATGAATACAAGAAAATTATGTTATTGTGTTCATTGCCCGAATCCCAAAATAACTTAGTCACTTTCATTAGCTTTAGCATAATTGAAATCCTTGAATTTTATTTTGTTGTTGGAGCTTTGTTATTTGAAGAGGCATGGAGGAAATATATCATAGAAACCTCCACATTAGAGGAAGTGGTAGTTAGGGGTCAATCCATAAAAAAGGGGAAGATCTAGGAGCACCACAACAAATTTTAGGCATGAAAATACACAAAGACAAGGAGCGTGGTAAGCTTTGGTTATTGCAGTAGAAATATGTGAATAAAATCCTCATAATATTTGGTGTGAAGATTATTAAACCAATAAATATCCCTTTAGCTTCTCATTTTAAAATTTCTTTAGGTTTATGTCCTAGTAATAAAGAAGAAAAGGATTATGTAGATCATGGACCATATTCCAATGTAGTAGGAAGTTTAATTTATGCGATGGTATGTATAGGACCAAATATATCACATGCAGTTGGTGTTCTTAGTAGATACATGGAAAATCCAAGTAAAGAGGATTGGGTAGTAGTGAAATCATTGCTTCAATATCTTAGACCTGCACAAGTGATTATTGTATCACCTTTAATGGTTGTAGTGGTTCAGTTTGTGGTTATGTTGATTCAAATTTTGTAGGTGATTTGGACAAAAGGAGATCTACATCAAGTTATTACTCTTGCACTAGAGGACCTATTTTTTGGATGTTAAAGATTCAATAAATAGTTTATTTATCCACCACTGAGACAAAGTATATGGGTTTCTTAAAGAGGCAATTTGGTTAAAGGGTCTTTTGGGCAAGTTTGGAAAAGTGCAAGAAAAGGTGATTTTTTTTTGTGATATAGTCAAAGTGTTATACACTTGACTAAAAATCTAGCTTATTATAATAGGACTAAGCATATTGCAATGAAATTCCATTTTGTAAGACATGTTACTGATGGAGGTGGAGTAGCTCTTGAGAAAGTTCATACACTAGAAAATTGTGCAAACATGTTTACAAAACCAATACAATTAGAGAAGTTGAAGTGGAGTTTGAATTCTCTTGGCTTGTAGAAAAGGTGATGAATGGGCATGGGCAAGTATCAGGTAAATTTTTGTCAAGGTGGAGATTGTTGGATAATGACAACAAAGAAATATAAATAAATATTTAAAACAAAAATATAAAATAATGAAAACAATAAAAACAAAGCCATTTTTTTTCTAAGTTTGACATAGGTTGAAGATATTATATATATCTTGTTGCCTTGAAGAGAAAATAATTGTAATGAATTGTGATTGAAGAGCAACATTTGTGTGAAGATTGTAATCAATTTCTCTAAGCAATAAGAATACCGATACTTTACCTCGTGGATGTTTCCTTGACATATTGTCAAGGGTTTACCACATAAATTTGTGTCTTGTCTATTATTCTGTTGTTCCATTTTATAGTCTTCATTATTTCTTTGTAACTAAATTGTGTTGCAATACTATTTTAAGTTTGTGGGTTTTACATTTCTAGAACAAGCTATAGTGGGAAAATAATCTAATATGACTCAGGTAGGGTATTTGGAATATGATAACATAAGATTTCATTGATTAGTTATCACTAGTATGATGAATCTTGGAGCATGATCATGGTTGAAAATTTAAGTACATGGAGGTTGAAAACCAAAAAAAAAAAAAGAATGACGAGCCCCATGACCTTCTCAATGTATCATGCTTAAGTATGCAATTTCTATAGTAAACTTCATTCCAATTGCAGTGACAATTATTGTAGTTTCAATTCGAGAGTGTTTTTTGTTGGTTGTGTCTTTGAGCATTAATTTTTCTATGAAGAAGATGAAAATGCTAAAGGAGCTGATAATTTATAATAAGAATTCCAATGAAAGAAATCATTCAACAATAAGCACCTAATATCTATAGGAATCAACTAGATGTTGAATTCAAATTGTCAAAGATATTTCACCATGATAAAAGTCTTTAAGAAATGTAACATAAAAATTTATACTAACCTATTGTGTGGCAACAAGTTCCAAGTTCAAAAAATGGAAAGCCCTCTAAAACAAACATTACTAACAATTAACATAGCACATGCACAAAAGTAAAATAATAATCAAATTTTTCATGGCAAATAGAAGTTAAATAATAAACATATTGCTGATATTTTTCTTCCTTGAAGTGTTGTTCACTACAAACTCATCGCAGTGTGCTACTTGGTCGTACAATTTGTACCATATTTCATTATCATATAATGTAAAGGAGATGTAGAATTAGTATAAAACATCAATTATTCCTAACAATATAGATTATAGAGATAATATAACAAGTTGAAAATTTGATACTAGATAAGAGATCAAGTTTTCTTGCAAGATAAATTAGGAGAACAGTAGCATGTTAAGTGAGATAGCCTTCCCAAAACAATTCTATGCATTTGAAACTTTATTAAGGCCAATTATTGCATAAGTATAATGGAAAGTTTAAAATCCACTCATGGGTAGTTAAGTAGCATATAGAGTATACAAACATTTTTAAGGACAAGCTAGTCAAAATATTTTGTGAAATGCCAAGAAAAAATTAAATATAATTTAAATCTAGATGCTAAAAAGAATGTTAGTTGAATGAATGACTAATTGGGGGTTAAGTAAATACCATAATTTACTTTTAGCATGTTTTCATTTATGACTGAACATTTTATTCTTTATGATCAACTTGTTAATATAAATTTAAACATTGCATGATCCTCTAGCTAATGAATATTTTGTGTATCAGTATAGTCAATTAAAACAACTTTTTTTTTTTGAAACTATCAAACACCAAATATAAAAGAAAAAAACTAATTATTTCTAAAGAATGGTAGCAATAATTGAAAAATAAATAGAGAAAACATGATCAAAATTACAAAAAAATATTTTACTATGAAAACTTGTTGAATTGTATAAGAGTTTTGTCCAAGGTTTTCTAGCAAGCTTTGGCACCAAGTGCCAAAAAATGTTGGCAGGGGTTCATCCTTGGTTCTAGGAAAATGTATATTATTTCTAGGAAAAAGCATGGGATGTGTGGTTACATGCTTGTTCACATGGATTGCTTGTAGAGGGCTTAATGCTTCAATGGTGTTCATGGAGACTTTGAAGATGTATGTTTATTGTTGAACAATGCATGAGTGATGGATGCTTTTGGAGTTTGGGTTTTTCCCTCTTAAGGGTTTCCTAGGTTATATCTCGTGTCATCTTTGATGGTATGTTGTCTATTCTCTTGCATGTGGATTCTAAGTACTTATTTGCATAGATTTCTCTTTTGGGTTATGTGGAAATTGTCATTATGTGGCTACAAGTTTCCTTTTAGTTAAAGCCTCCCTTGGAGGAAAATGAAGATCTCTTCATTGAATGTTAGGGGCTTAAACACCCCTAACAAGAGATGCTTAATAGAGCGTCGCCTAAAAAAATATCAACAAATATAGTACTACTTCAAGAAACTAAACTAAATATGGCTGAGGTGGAGAAATTTTTGAAATATTGTTGAACTTGGCCAGGATTTTTCTATGATGCCACTGGATCAGGGTAAAAACACAATCTTGTGTCACACTTTATAAAGGAATTGGCCAACAACAAAAAAAATTTGAACTTCGACCACATAAAAGTGGTCTTTATTTTTTGAATTTCAAAATGATGTAAACTAATGAAATGTAGAACTTTTGATGAAGTTTATTCTTATAATATTTTATTTTATTTTTAAAATATTGTTTTCATTACTTTTTTATCAATTTAAGAACAAATTTTGGAATGTTGAATTTTTTTTAAAAAAGTGACTTCAAGGGCTGTCAAGAAATAAATTGAAAAAAACTTCATTTCTCCCTCTTTTTTTTCTCCAAATAAGTAACTTCAATATCTTGTGCATGGAAAAAAAAATTAAAAAAATTGATGTATATTTTTCTCATAATAACGTTTTAAAGTCAAACTTGTCAGAATTCGATAGTTTTCACAGGCCATCAACTATTGTCTATTTTTTTAATCATTTCAAAAAAAAATTATACCCTTTTGAAGAAGACTCTCTCCTCCTATGCCCATATATTTTTTAAGCTTTTTAATATGTTTTACTATTTTATTTTAATTTCTAATCAACCGCTTTTTTAACTTTAACTACCTACTTACATTATTTCTGAAATAAAATATATTAAAACTAATCAAAATATTAAAAAAATTACATATTTGGATTCAGCATTCCGAAGTCTACAAAAGGGTATTTTTTTTTTTTTAAACATCATTCTAATTGAAGAAATACTTAGTTGAAGTTGAAAGTTTCAATTTTTTTTTTAAAAAGTTGAGTTGGCTTCCAACTAGGATGCCAACTAGACAGTTTTAGCCAAAAGGGTTTCTATAGAAAGGGTTTCGGTCGAAACCCTTTCTATAGAAACCCCACACATAAAATAAGCCAATTTGAAAGCAGCAAAGGGAAAAAAAAAATTGGTTTCAACGGAAACCTATTTGGTCAAAACCCTATGTGCCATGTATTATCCACATGGTTTTAGTCGAAACCTATTCGGATGAAACATTTCCAAGCAAAAATATTTCATTCGAAACTATTTATTTAGCCAAAAGTGTGACACAATTTTGTTCTTTTACCCATTAGCTGGTGGTATTGCAATATTATGGAGTAATATCAATATCACAATAAGTTTTATTCAATTCAAAAGTGACACAATTTTGTGCTTTTACCCATTAGTTGGTGGCATTGTAATATTATGGAATAATGTCAATATCACAATAAGTTTTATTCAATCAAATGCAATTGGATGGAATGTCGAGTTATAGATTTCAAATCTAATATGGATTTCACCATATTCAATGTATGCATTCTCACTAAAACTGAGGACAAAAAGGGACTTAGGCAATGATTAGCAACAAAGTAAGGCAATTTGGGAACCCAGATAAACCACATTGTGGAAGCGGTTGTAGCCTATCATGGGTTGACGAGGGCTCATTCTAGAGGGTATAAGAAGGTGTAGCTTGAGGGGGATTCTCTCAATATTATTAATAATCTCAAGGGGTCTTCAATTGCTACTTGGAGTGTTGATTCTATCATTAGGGATGCTAGATTGATATCCTAAAGTCCTTTGATGAGTATTATATTTCTCATATATTTAGGGAAGGAAATGGGTTAGATGATGTTTTTGCTAACCTTGGTGTGAAGGGTTCTAGGGAGTGGGATGTTAATGATCCCCTCCCCTTGGAGGCCACTACTTGTTCAAATCATAATATCCAAAATTGCTAACTTAGATGTTCACCTCATTATGATCAGGGCTCGTATGACTATCTTCACGTGGCAGAGAATTATATGGTGTAATGGGGAGTTGGATTTTGAGTGTGCTAATGGTACTTCCTTTGATCTTTGTATGGGACAGTGCCTTAGGTTCATAATTCCCCTCTTCCATAATACTGTTGCCACATGGATTTTGGGCATTTTTTGGCTCTCCTTCTCAAGAATTCTTCTTATTGTCTGCAAGTTCCTAAAACTTCTAAGTTCTGCTAAACCAAGTGCCATGGGAGGTAATAGAAATCATGCAGAACCTTTCTCATATGATGTTGCTAAGAAGAAAAAAGAGGTGTGGTCTATCCTGGAGAAAGGTGAGCTTACACCTTATCTAGAAAGGTTGCATGGTAACAACCCGCAGGCTATGGCCTTGTTTGCTAAGGGATGGAACAATAAGGTTTTGAGACTGGGAGGTACCAAGTTTGATGTCACTAAGGATTTTATTGCTAATATTAATGGGCTCTCTATGGGAGGGATGAAGGTGTACAAGGAAAAGAAAGAATCTAAGGCTGCCATGTATATTTTCTTCAAGGGAACTGAAGAGCAAGATTTGAAGATAGAAAAGAGTGGAGGGTACCAACAAAAATCACTTATATCTCTCCCGGGGGATGTAGCAAAGGAATTAATGAGTTATATAACTCTTGAATGTCATTTTTTTGTTGTTAATACCTACCATTTTGTTCTCCTTAACCATTTTCACAATAAAAAGAATTTTTTTTTCCTTTTTATCTCCTAGCCTCTCTAGAGTGTGGTTTGAAGGACCATAAAAAGACCCTAAAAATTTGGTGTTGCATGTGGGCCTTATTTTTCTAATCTTGGATAATGTTAAAGCCTTTGAGGTCTCTAAGCCACTGGCGATCACTCCTAAGGGTAAGCAAAAGAAGTCGGCTGAGGAAATCTTATGATACTGCCTCTGAAGATGAGCCAGTCATTGTGAAAGGGAAAAAGAATTCTAAAGTCTCAGATGTGGAGTCTGAAATGGAGGAGGATACAGATTATTCTCTAGACTCTTAGGCTTCCATGGAAGTGTTTTAACAACCTCATGTTGTGGGTAGGATGGATAAAGGGGCCTCGGGTCCTATCCAGAAGGACTACAAAACTTGTAGTGAGGATAAGGTTGCAGACATGCCAAGGAAAGTTAAGCTTGATTCCCCTTCTACTATCCTCAAGGATAGGATGGCTATTGTTGGAGAGGCATCATCCCCTATTTTGGGTAATGGATAACCCCCTTTTAATCACACCTAAGGAAACCACTCCCCTTGTGTCTCCTTCTCTCAATTGAATCATTGGGTTGAAGTCTCTAGGGTTTCCTAATGAACTAAGAGTGAAATAGGTCCTTAGTTCCATCTCCTAAAAGGTGGAACCCTATTTCCCTTGGTTGATTTTGGTGAACTTGACCTTTGGAAACTTCCATTTCTGATTTGGAGAACATTATAATTCCTAGATCTAGGTTAAGTTTGCATTAGATTTGCATTAGTTAAATTGCATTTAGGGCTTCTAAATCTTGCATTAGTGGAAAAGTGCATATAGTTTGCATTTTCGCATCTTGCATCATTGAATTTCACTAGAAAACTATAATTGCAATAGTAATTTGAGCATACAATCTAGAAACCTTAATATCAACTCAAAATTTGTTGAATTTGGCTTAAAAACCCTAATCTAGGACTCATTTTCCCACCTAGTCAATTTAGTCCATGTATAGTTGGTTTTTCCAGATTTATAGGAATTCTATGGTGTTTATTTTTTAGTATTTGAACCTTCCAAAAACCCTAACTAGGACTCATTTTCCCATATGTGTGATTTAGTCATGTATCATACCTGAATTTTCATTTTACAACATTAAAAACTTTATTTCTATGCTTCAGTTTTCTATTATCAGATCTTTGTTTCAATCCGTTGATTTTCTATTTCATTCATTTCATTAGATTTCACTTAATTTGGTTTTATTTTAAGTGAATTTGTAAACATAAGAATTAGAATTAAAGTATATCATTTATCTTGTGTCCATTGCATTTATCTTGCATTCATTGATTTTCCTTTGCATGAGCTTTACAACTTCGTGTCTTATTGCTAATACTATAGTGAGACGTAGTTCGAGACTCATGTCATCCTGTGATAATACACTCATCATGGATCTTGGGTTATCTAGCTCTTTCACTCATATTATTGACACTAGTTCACTACGTATGGACCATACCCTTCACATCTCTTTACCTTCAAGTAGTATGCCAAGTGTTGAAAAAATGGTTGCTAGTGTCCCTTAAGAAAACATAATCCAAATCCATGAAGAATTGGAAAACCTATAAAACCTAGCGAGTATAGAAAAAATTTCCAACACTACTATTCCTAAAATAGATAACATACATTAAATGATTGAAAGTGAAAAAGGAATAGATATTGCACGCAACTTAACTTATATTTTGGCCAACATGTTAACTCAATGACTTGTTGTGCATGCTCAAACTTCGAACAATGCTCAAAGTCAAGGAGGAACCAAAATTCCTCTTCCTATAGCCATTTCCTCTATTCCTACCTATACCAACCCTCAAGTTACCACAACGATGCAACCTACTAGTAATGTCATTCCTACCTTGGGTATTTCTACTAGCAATCCTTATACCTTTGTGGCATCTCATGTCATATCTCCTACCACTTTACCTCCCATAAGTGTTCCATTCACTTCCCCTTCAAGCACATATACACCTCCAACATATTCACCTCCATCTCAAAACACAACCAATGATGCCATCCTTAACCAACTTTTACAAAATGTTTCATCCCTTCAAAAAAAAAAATCCACCATCAACCAAAATCAAAATGGCCAACCTTCATACTATGTCAAAAGAAATCCCTTATCCTTGGAGATATTAAGAATTCCAACACCACAAGGTATAGATATTCCTAGGTTTGAAAAATATGGAAGGAAAGGAGATCCTTTTAACCATTTTTTCACTTACACCGCCTTATGTAGTGATTTCATCCTTGAAGATAAGCTCTTAGCTAAGTTTTTCTCTAGGTCCTTGACAGATACTGCCTTAGAATCGTTTTCCTCATTACCAAATAAATCAATTTGTTCATTCAATGGACTTGTTGAGGCCTTTATCAACCATTTCCAATTGCATGACTCCTAAGATGACATTAGCTGATTTGATGAGGTGTAAGCAAAAGGATGATGAAAAGGTTACTAATTTCATTTCACGCTACCAATTGCTTTATTCCCAAATCGACATAAATATTTTTGATCCTCACCTTCAATGAATGTTCATTGAGAACTTACAAACTAAGATACAATATAAGCCTGGCATGATGAAATTTCCTTCCTTCCTACACTTGTGTACCACCCTTCGTGATTATCAAAACTCAGTTAATAGTCATGAAACAAAACCAACCTCTAGCCATCCTAAAAAGTTTTTAATCCACAACTCAAAACAATTACCAACCTTTTAGGAAACAAAAGAAAGGATTTCTTCAACTAAATCCCCCTCAACCAACCCATCATGTTGATACCCAAGTGGCTGCTATAAAGAAGACAAATCCTTTTACATTTGGGGATCTAGCTAAACAATTTACTCCCTTACCTGATACCCTCCATAACACCATGTTACAAATTCTAGAAAAGAACTTGATTTCCTTACATCTCATTAGAACTCATGATACTAATAATCCATTACCTCTGAACTTTAGATCAAATTCCTATTGTCATTTTCACCATCAAAATGGACATGATACAAAACACTATTAGCATCTTAAACATCTTGTGCAAGACATCATTGATTCTAATCGTATTCAAATTGGAGGTATCAATGATCAATGTAATAAGTCTATTGCCCCTCCCAACCAAAACTTGCAAATCTTTACCAACCCTATGCCAAATCATAATATTTTATTTCTCAAAGCTAGTGAAAATAAGAAGAATGATGTGATGAATATTGAAACGGGTGATGAAAAAAGTCATATGGATAGTATGGTTGGATTGACCGAAATTCAACCTCATAAGGGCCAAACTAAAATGCCTCTTGATATCACTCTCTCACAAAAATACATACTTAAACATGCACTTGATGGTCCTATTTACATAGTCGGTTGAATCAATGACATGCCCACTAATGGGATATTAATTGATCTCTTCCATGGAGAGAATGTGATCACTAAAAAATTCTTACTTGTGCATGAACTCTATTAAGATGTACATATGATAAACTGAAAGCATGGATAAAAATGCATAAAGTTTTTTCTTTCCCTATGATAGGTTCGATCATCCTTCCTTTAAAAGTTAGACAAAAACAATTTACTGTCTCATTCCCCATCATCCCAATGTTAGATCAATTACATGTGAAGCTTGGTTATCCATGGCTACACTCCATGGAAGTTGTCTCATCGGTCATGCATAAATGGTTAAAGTTTCCCTTTGACAATGACATATTTACTGTACACCATAGTTGCTTTAATATTTTGTCTTTCCATGAGAATTTTTCATTGGATTTATTTTGGCCTGAACCTATTGAACCTATAAAACCTCATGAGGACTTCTTTTTCAAATCCTATCAAAAGTTTAAGGAAAAATGCATAGCAGAATTATCCCTTTGAAACATACCTCAACCCATGATTGAGCCTCATATCCTTGACGAAACCATGATAGAACCAAAATTCCTTCCAAGTACCCAAGACCAACCCAAGACTGATCCTTTGCCTATCTCCTAAAAATGACCAAGAGACTTGTACCAAAACTATCCTGTCATACCTCCTAAGATAAAAAAATAATTACAAAGCTAAAGAGAAAGTGGTTGAACATCCTCCCATGGTTCCTTCTATTCCTCCTCTAAGGGAAGATCATAAACCTATGTTTGATAAACCCGCTCCTACACAAACAAAACTTGAAAATCATACAAAAAGAAATAGAAATCCTAGAGAGTATAGGCATAGAAGTCATGCAATTTCTCGAAGGGTAAACAAACAAAACAACAACAAAAATCAACATCCAAACAAAAGTGAAGCAATACATGAGGAGTCTCCCTCCTCGTTGCAAAAAAAAGAGCCTATATTGCAACCATAACCATGACTAGCACCTTCTTTAGAAATTATCATTCGACCTCCCATTGTGATTAACCTAGATGATGATGATGATGAGATTGCTAAAACTAAGGAAGAATTGCATAATGAATTGAATTAATTATTTTCCTCTTCTATGTGCTTACATGGCAATTCTCCTAAGAAGATTGTTGAACTTGGTGATGCTCCTAGTACCGCACTTGTTGTTGTCATTTTGGCTAGTTGTTTTCCTTCTATATACGATGAATAAGATTGGAATGTAGATGGCTTGCTATAGATTGACTCGCATGTGCCTTACTAGTCTTGCCTTTATTTTCTTTTTCATGTTATGTGTTTGATTGCATGTGCATAATGTTATCCCCCCATACTGTTATGTTTGATGTATCTCTCTCTCTCTTTGTGACACTCCTTTATTTGTATCTACATTCTTCTATATGTCATAAAAAATTTATCATTTCTTTGTCTTGAGTTTTCCTTTTGGGGATGATTCAAGGCATTGATACATTTAGGTTTCTTCCATGTTAACCCAAAAGCTTTTCTTTTTTTTCTCTCTTTGTGTCATTCTTCCTTATTCCATGAGTATTTGGGGAATGATGTCATTTTTGAGCTCTCTAAAAATATTGTAGCAAAGACATATTGACCTCGAATCCATGGATCCCTTATGTGATTTTGGGATTTCATTTTGGGGGCAACCCCTTTTCATGATGTAGCTTTATTTGGAAACATATTACTTGGCATAGGCCTTTCCAAATAAGTTCTCATGTCCTCTTTATTGTTAGCATAAATATCATTTTCTACTTTAAAGTAATTGCTCACAGTATGGTGTTTAGTAATTTCTTTAAAGTGGGGGCATACATTGGCATTATTCTTTTGCATTTTACAGCTCATGTTTCATTGTGTGGTCTTCTTACTTCATGTGATGCATCTTTATCTTGGTGATGACAATGGGTGTGATGTCCTTCAAGAGTGTGATCTCTCTTAGCATATCATATTCCTCTTAGTGGCTTGATGTGACACATTGCATCACGTAAGTTGTGAATCTTGTATTCTTCAATTGGTTCTCTCTTGGAAACATTAGGCATGATGTTCCCTATGTTAATACCTTACATGAATTAAGCAAAACCCCTTTGAACATACCTTATAATATTTTGCCTTTACAATAATTTTTATATGGTCACCTTGCATAACACAATTTGCTTGCCTATGGAGCCATCCAGTTTGTTCATGGGTGTTATCATACGAAGTTTTGTTTGCCTCATGAATCTTGATATTCATGTTGTGTGGAGGCTTATCAAAGTTATCAAGTGGTATAGCTTTGGTATGGTTATCATATGGGAGCTAACCTAAGCATGAATTTCCCATAGCCACTTGCTTGTTTGTGTGAGCACATACTGGCTATGTGCATATGTGTCTCTGGGGGCTCACCTAGTAGGCGGCCCGAGGTTCCACTAACCCTTGTGAGTATGAATTTTGTTTGCATAGTGGAAATTGCATTCCACTTGTAAACATTTTCTTTTGGAGAAACAAGTTAGACTTGGTCCACATCATGTTTGATAGACTGTCAAAGCTTGATCCACCCTCTTTTTCTTTTTCTTTTTCTTTCTTATTTATGTCTTTGGTAGTGTATGCTTGTGCCTTTTTGTTGCTTCATACATCATTCTCATGCATGATCTTTTGTGCCTATGTTGGTTTTCCATAGGATCTTGATCCTGGGGCCTTGATCATCCCTCTTGATTATTGTTGTCCTATCTCACTAGCATTGGTTCACTTGGACCCCTCTTGATGCATATTTGTCTACTTTAGTGTGAGTTTGAAGCAGGTTCCTCCTCTCACTAAAGTGGGGGCTAAATGTAGTGTACAAAAATATATCCCTTTACATTTTCACACTTGTTTGGGCCCTTCTTACTAAAATTAGGCTTCTTTATGCCTTATTTAGTCCTATTTTACATCCACAAGCCTTAATTAATGCATTTTTATAAGGTTAATCCTGATATTTAACAAATGGAAAATCATTATTGAATGTTTGAGGTTGTGTTCCAAATCTAGTGATTTGGGACTCATACGCCACCTTGGGAATATGGGTCCCACTTGGGTCATGTGGCCTAATTTTAAATATTGCATTGAATTTAACACTTCTTGGAGTTTATGTCCCATCTTTAAGACACTGGGACTCTTATGCCCCAACTGGCGTATGAGTCCCACTTTAACCAGGAACTATTTTAAGTCAAATTCTTCGTGGTATTTTCTTCTCCTAGATTTGATGTTGGCTTGTAGTGTTGTAATTTCAGGAAATTTGGCATAAACAAATATAAATACAAGGTCATTTCACATACTTTCTCCAAGCAAGTTTACAAGTCATGTAGCAAATTCAAGTGAGAATTTTACAAGAGCATTCAAGATCAAATTATTAAGCATTTGGAGTACCATTCAAGATTCAAGCATCATGTCAAAGTCATCATGCATCATGTGTGTTTTTGAGGTAACATTTGTGATATAGGTTTTCATGATTCAAGCAAGCATTCAAAGACATTATCTCATATCAAGATCAAGAGTCAAGATCCACATCCATTGGAGCCATTTCACACTAGTTTGTAGCCTTTATTTCAAGGGTTTGGTGAGTTGCAACTTTGCATATTGTTCAGTCATCATTCCTTCATGTTCTTTCATTTCATGTCAACGTTTAATTACCAAAACAATATTTGACCAAGGAAAACCCCTATTTCCTAACACAACATTTTTCCCTCTTTATGTTTGATTGCATATCTAGGTGATTTGGAGGTTGCAGATCCTTTGAAGACAAAGTTGCAAGATTGACGAATGTTGTCAAAGCTATCAAGAACTTGTCATCTTCGCAAAAAAGCGCATATAGATTGTAATTCAGACTTTCCAACTAGGAGATTAGATAAGATGAAAGCTACAAAAGATCACTCGAGGCTCCAGAAGTTTCAGTCAAACCCTAGTACTGGGACTAAATTGCCCCTCTAGGTGTATGAGTCCTAGTATACCTCTTTTCACCAATTTTCTATAGATCTTTATTTGCCATTTGAAGATTCTAGATTCTACCCAGATTCTTGTACTAGGACCAATTTTCCCAATTTGACATGTGAGTCCCAATGCACTTCAAAAGCAACAAATTTTTGGGTTTTTAGATCTTGTTTAGACATCTCCTATCCTCCAAGTACTTTTTTCTTGCTCTTTATTTAGTAATCTAATTTCATGTTTTAATTTTCTACAATTTAGTGCATGATTGTTTGCATGTCTCCTTTGAAGCTTCATTTTAATGGTCAAACCCCCTTTTAATCACACATAAGGAAATCACTCCCCTTGTGTCTCCTTACCTCAATTGAATCATTAGGTTGAAGTCTCTAGGGTTCCCTAATGAACTAAGAGTGAAATAGGTCTTTAGTTCCATCTCCTAAAGGTGGAACCCTATTTCCTTTGGTTTAGAGAAATAATTTTATCTAATGAAATAATTAACACAAATTAAAATACTAACAACTCTCTATTAATGCACGAGCATGTCGTGTAACCTTGACGATGTCATAACTATTTACTTTATCTATTTATGACCATATACATAGAAAGGAGGGGCCTTCCATAACACTAATAATTATACTTTCTACCGAGTAGTGGAATGAAGGAAAAAAATAACACTAATATAAACCCTTTAGACATGCACTAGGTGCTAGAAATGAAAGACATTAGAGGGATAGCACATTCTACCACTTTTTAGTTTTGACAACTATTTGAAATTATAGAATTTTGTAAAATTCCCCTTGACATTTGTATTTCTCATAGGATTATTTTCATCCAAGCAAATAAGAATTATAGTTGTCATTTGGTGACATGGAACCTTTGGCCAATGGAAGAATAATATGATCATTGGTCCATTCATGCTACAATATGATCATAATTCCTAGCCATCACCTCTATCGATATTACTTATCCATAGATTTTGGCCTAATTTTTTATGATTTGTGTAATAAGGAGAAGAGGGTTGAAATATGGAGATGGATTGATGGGATTGAGTGTAGGAGTATGTTACATATTTGGCTTCTTCCTTATTACTAGACTGTTCACTTTGAATCTTAAAGTAAGATAAATAATCCTTTTTTTGATAAGATGGTATCATTTTCCATATATTTCTATGTAAATAAAAAAAACCTTCTCAACCTATTAAGAATTAAATCCTTTTATTTTTTCTTTCCGCTCTCTACTTAAGCTATTCCTCCTCAACTAGGTAATGAATTAAATGCTACATTATTGTTTCTTTTATGCTAGCTCTATGCACCATATGTCAGTTAGTGAAAAATATCATGGGAGGAATTCAAACTCGCATCCAATCAACCAAGGTTCCACTATAATCAAAATACCATTGGCTGATTCATGTTATAATATGATCATAAGTCCAACCCATCACCTTTGTCAACATTAGTTATCCATAGATTTTGGCCCAAGTCTTTAAGATTTATTGAGTCACATGCTTGAGAGACAAGATTTTGAATATATCTTGAATGTTGTAACATGATCTCTAAAGGATTACTTGAATTTCAAAAATATGGTGACCACACCCATAGATAATTAATTATTATTTTTTTATATATTATTGTATGGAGAATAATACAAAGAAGAACTAGATGAGATTACACTTTGTTGATGTAGATATATCAACCATTACAACATAATGATCAAGATAATATCACCATAGCCTCTAAATGAAGTGTAATCTAATTATGTACTAGAGTGTGATCATTGAGTATATTTTTTTATTGTGATGGGTCCAATTATTTAGAAAAGCTAAAATATTTTAGCTAATGGAATAATGAAGATAAATTGCAAGACTAAAAACTCTCTAGTGATGCATGAACATATCATGTAAGCTTTATGATGTCTAACTATTTACTTTATCTATTTATGACCATTATGTAGAAAGGGAGGGTCCTTCCATAATACTAATAATTGCTCAATCTACCAAGTAGTGGCATAAAGGAAAATATAGCACTACTAGAAACCCTTTAGATGTATGTTAGGTGCTAGAAATTAAAGAGATTAAAGGGATGACACATGCTAACACTTTTTAGTTTTGAAAACTATTTGAAATTGTAGAATGTTGTAAAATTCCCCTTGATGTTTTTATTTCTCATGGGATTATTTTCATCTAAGAATATAGGAATTGTACCTATAATTGGGTGACATGGAACCTTTGGCTAATAGAAGAATAATATTTAGATTTCAAGCTAATAATTTTTTTGTAGTGTATGAGGTATTAGATCAAAGCATCAACATATAGTTGGCTTATCACTTTGCTAACAACATATTTTGACTTCTCCTAAGGATATAGAGGTTGTTAGATTAAAATTTATCAAGGGCTCAAAATGATGAAAATTGAACTAGGCCTTATGAATATAAAATTGCAAGGAAAAACTAAAATAGTTAAATAGCAGAAGGCAAGGAGTATCTTGAGAAGAGATCAATTACAAGAATAGTGATGATAATCAAAACAATAGCTGTGAAAGTATTATGCTCACAAAATTGAGAGCCAAAATCAAATGGAAAATTGAAGTTCTAGAAATGACACTTGGTAAGATGGTGTTGTCCTAATAATAATAAAATTATTTTCATATGTGATAGGTTCTTTCTAGGAGTAAGTGTTTGTATAAGAATAAAAGTTTCTTTTAGGTTTGAGAATGTGGCGTATCATTGTAATCAAATCCTTTATATGTCTAGATGTAGAAGTTAACTATTATTGACATTTGCACTAGATATTATAATGCCTTTCTATTTTGAAAAGTGGGAGAAAAGTAGTTTGTATTTATTACGCCCTTAGAAAATATGTTTTGATATAATGTATTAAAGTAGTTAAAGATTTGCAGCCCTATAATGTTGGTGTGACAATTTTGCGCATGCGACAACTACGGAGGATGATTATGAATGATCATGAAAATATTTTCACTTCTGTTCAGCTATTTCAATAAGCTTGCCTAGAATAAATCAAATAGTTATGACTAGATTAGTTAGCGTCTAGATTATGAAGTATGTTTTGAATAAGTGAAACACAACCAAGCAAATGTCAATAAAAGAATGAAATTTTAGAAAAATAGAATACTTTTTCGAATCCACCCATATCGGAATAGAGCAGTAAATTGATGAAGAAAAAATATTTCCACTTTTAGGAACCTTTTTTGAAATTAGGATATTTTGGATGGCTAAGAAAGCAATAACGACAAAATTTAGGCATCAAAATAACCCACGATATGCTAGTGAGGTGGACAAACTTACCACGAGGGTTATATGTTCAAGGGGCCTACATTGGATTTACAATACAGGAATCTCCCACAAGGTGGGATTTTAACAATCTTTAACAGTGATTACTGAAATTGGAAAATTGAAATCTTAAGGATAAAGGAATAAGTTAAAAATAGCAAAGCAAACAGCGTCTGACGTACAAGCTCAATAATACTATACCAGTGTCGTAATCATCAAAAAAGCCTAGGTGCAATGCACTAGTAGTTTGGGCCGCCAGGTTTCAATACCAAAAACAAATAAAAAAATCCAGCAGCAAGGAACAGTCAAAACGATGAGCTGGGTACAGGCTCTCCAAGTGGACAGGCCCTCGCCAGCTGCCATGTCTCGAAAGGAACATGTTAAATTATGCTCGTCATCGGTTTTCAAGTCATTAATGTAGGCTCCACATATCCTACAAGGTGTAGGAGACTGTCTCTGGATTCGTACATTGTGTTACAAGGCTACATACAATGTTTCAATTTTGCTACCCTGAATTGCAGTACCGTGGGCGGATTTTGGTGTTGACCTCTTAACTCTTGATTTAATTAATACAAAGATCTAATGCTTGGTTGGAGTTCCCCGGACCATGGTGAGGCGAGAGAGGGTGGTTAGATATTTCCGGCTGTTTTTTTTTATATATACCCATTTAGTTGATTGCCCCATGATATCGGGCGATATGTACGTATTGAGTTGAATTCATCATTGGACTAGTTTCTGTGCATATTAGCGTACACATAGCTAATATCTATTAGCTCAATCTAAAGCTTTGACAGTATCAATTAGGGTGAGGGGTTGTCTTCGAAAATTCTATTGCTAATTATTAATCTCCTATCTAATATATAAATTATTTGATTTCGGAAAATTAATTCACAATAAATATTGAAAAATAACACAACTTCAACTTCACAAATAAACTCAAAGAATAGAGAAGAAAACATGCACAATAATGAACACAATATTTTTGGATAAATTGTCGATGGAAAAATTCCGAAGGGAAAACCACTATTGTAGATGAGGAATTTTATTAAACTTCAGCAAATAAAGAGATACATAAACTGCTTGTCTTTTACTGCAGAGCTCCGGCAATATTCTTCTCCGAAAATTATTCCCTCAATTTCAGTAGACTGCTTGTTTTTTACTACAGAGCTTCGGCAATATTCTTCTCCGAAAATTATTCCCTCAATTTCTCCTGCTGAAATTCCACAGCGACTATTCCCAACGCTATCACTGCGCCACTGCAAGTCTTTCTCAAGTGTATCTACTCTTTTCTAGAAGTCTCTAGAAAATAATTAAATAATTAAATAAACATTTATTGGGAATGGAGACACCTATCCAAGCTACATAAATTAACACTTAACACTGTTTGTAATTTGAAAGAGCGTTGGTCTGTCTTATACCTCAGAAAGAGAATATGTTCATAGGCGGTGTGGCCTCGTGCGTTCCGCTTCCCCTTTTCAAGGTGTGTGAATGACTGAGATCTTTATAACTCATACTGTATATTTGGTAATTGCGTCAGATTTTTCTTTTTTTCTTTTTTCAAGTTTTGATGTTAAATGCTATGAAAATAATTCAATTGATTAGCTATTGGTCATATTTCATGATTTATTATTAAGATGAGATAGAGTTAGAGATTCATTTTGGATCTTATTTCATGATCTATCAATCTCTAGCTTTATTTCATCCTGGTGTTTCAGATCATATTTCATAATCCATCATCAAGATGAGAAAGAGTTAGAAATTTGTCTTGGTTCATATTCCATGATCCACCAATCTCTAGCTCTATTTCATCGTAATGATGGGTTATTTTCGAGCTCTATCTCACCCTCATGAGAGATCATGGACTATGATCTCAAAGTTTATCAAAAAATGATACACAATCAAATCTAAAAATCTAGAACTAGAAAATCTCTAGCTCTATCTCATTCTAATGATAGATCGTAGAATATGATCTTAAAAAATCACATCATAAATGTTACACAATAAAATGGAAAAATCTATGCATAACTCTAGAAAATTCCTGTTTATTGAATTGATGTTTGGTGTTTTTTTGTATTCAGGGATGGGTTACGAACGTGATATTCAGGCCGGGCGTGGGACATAGTTTTAGCAGCTGCTCTTCCGTGGGAGAGATTGACAGCTCATTAAATTCCAGATACGATGGAAATTATTGTGTAGTTGATGAAAAAGGCTGCGCGGAGCAAGACGAGGGCAGAAGTGACTGCATCAATGAGGACTGTAACGGCCCATCGTCTAGTATGAATTCTACGAACGCTACTCCGCTACATAATTCATGTGCGCTGCAACGCATGGGCAGCGGAATCAGCGGGCTTTCGGCTGACACAGAAAATAGCAACAAGAACATCCGTGTGGAGGAGGTCTCTAAGCGGACGGAAATGGGGAAGCTCCCGTCGTCAAAATACAAGGGCGTCGTTCCGCAGCGCAACGGCCGCTGGGGTGCCCAGATTTACGAGAAACACCAGCGGGTGTGGCTCGGCACATTCAACACGGAAGAAAACGCCGCCCGTGCATACGATACCGCCGCCTTCAAATTCCGCGGCCGTGACGCCATCACCAACTTCGCCTCTCTCGACAAGGCGGATCCAGAGGCCATTTTCCTCCTCCGCCACTCCAAATCAGAAATAGTTGACATGCTCCGGAAGCACACTTACGAAGACGAGCGCCTGCAGTCGATCACGGAAAGCAGCGCAAATGGAAGGGATTCTTCATCTCTTTCCGACGACACCAAGTTGGCCGGATTGAGTCCCTCGGAAGCGGGCAGAGATTCCCCTCGTGAACACCTGTTCGACAAGAACGTTACGCCCAGTGACGTGGGGAAGCTGAACCGGCTTGTGATTCCAAAGCAGCACGCCGAGAAATGTTTCCCTCTCGGCGACAGCTCCAATGGGAAAGGCCTTCTGCTTCAATTCCAGGATTCCACAGGAAAAACATGGCGGTTCCGGTACTCGTACTGGAACAGCAGCCAGAGCTACGTTTTCACGAAAGGCTGGAACTGCTTCGTGAAGGAGAAACGGCTGGAGGCCGGGGATGTCCTTAGATTCGAGCGGACCACTGTCACCTCTCGGCAGCTTTACATCAGTTTCTGCCGAAGGACGTCTACTGATTTTCATACAGACGCCCACAAACCGGCAGCACCCGGTGCTTATCTTCATTCCTCGCAATTCCTTGGCCTACTCGCACGTTCCCGCCAGTCAGTGCCGATGTTTTGCTCCCCGCCGCCGGTTCACCAGACCGCCGTTAGGTTACAGTTTGTCCACAGTTCGCTTCCTTGGGAAACCCTAAAAATCTCTCCTGTCTATTGTTTACAGAAATCAGCGTCACATGACGCTAATCAGTCGCTTCTGCATTCTCAGAGCATTGTGAGGGAATGTTCTGTTTCTTCTTCGTCCTCTTCTGGTGTTATGCTGTTTGGTGCCAATCTAAGCCAATCCTCTCCCCCCACCACTTTGAATCTTTTTCCACCTAGTAAAGTGGATGAGCAATGCAATGTTTGTGAAAGGAAGAGGAAGGCGGAGGAGCCGTTTGGCTTCTATGGCGGGAAAAAGCAGTCCCATAACCGGGTGTAATGATTTAGTGTAAATCTGTAAGATACTAGAGTGTAAAATAGGTAGTCTGGAATGTATTTTCCCAGATTACAGTCTGTTTGCCACCAAAATGCATCTGATTGTGGATAAAAAGCGTTTTCTTTCATAAAGTACGGCAAATTAGAAGGTATGCTATTTCCATAATGATTACTAATTCTTGGTGATCTCAGTTAACAGTGAATAATTGTCTTCAAAAGACCGCTCGAGCAGAAGCTTTCAAGTAAAAGTACTTCTGGTATGTTGCTACAGAAACAAATATTTTAATGTGTTGTCAGTGAGTTCCACACAGATTTTGGGAAAGACAAAAAGTTGTAGAGATCACATACAAGCCAACAGTTTTTCAAAACCGTAAATGATTAAAGTCTGTTTGTATACCATGAACAGAATGTATGTCTGATGAAAACTATTGATTTGAAGATATAGATTCAGAAAAGATTAAACTTCTAATCGTAACAAAATAGACAAGCAATCCCAACTCACTTATCGATCTCGACTTATTTATTTAGGATTTAATTGTATCAGCATATTTATTATTTAATTATGCCTTATATGTTTGGAAGCTTTAATAGGTCTGAGTTTAACAGCGTTAACCGTGCCATATTGCCCATGAGAAGTGGATATGCTAATATGTCACAAGAATAAGAATTATTCAGAATTTCATTAGCAATTTCCTTCATTGTATTTAAAGGGAAGGTGCTCAATCTAATTTGAACATCATCAAGTCCCTTCATAATAGTGTCAAGGGTGGATTGAGTGATCTTGGAGGTAGGGGCAGGAATATGTGTAGTAATAAGTTGAGATGGAGTGAATGGATGAGTTTCACTGAAAGTGATGAAGATTATGAGGGAACATAAGAAGGTTATTTGTATATTGTAAGTAGGTCAAAGGAGGAGAAAAGTGCTAGAGCAAGATGGGCAATGCTTTTGCATAGTTTATAGGAAAATAGTTGAAAGTTGAGAAATATAATGTGGAAGGTAAAATGCGAGGTGTTGTGTTTGGGAGGTAGTGAGGGATGATGAATCTTATAATTGAGGAGAAATTGAAATATTATGAAGATAGATTGAGCATATTTTATTTTTACCTATATTTTTATGGACTTTCATTCCATAAGATTTATACATGAGAATATTAAGAAGGGAATTATCTAGGCCTAAAGAATTAGTATTATAGTCAAGGTTTCCAACATCCTCCCTAAGCATATGATTTGTATTAGAAATATCCCTTTTTCCATAGTAGTAAGATATGCCTCATGGTCAAAGGAACCCTTTTAATTCAAGTGAACTAATGTTTCATAATTCCTCAATAGGAGGACCTTCGTTTTGATCCATGGCAATTGTTGGCTATAGTTTGAGATTTCTTCAAAGTGGAAGATGAAAGACTTGTCAATGCCTCATTATATGAAAAATGCACTATTAAATGAAGTGAAGTTATGTAATCAAAATCAAAATTTATATTAAAATTAAAGCTATGAGAAATTAAAAATTATATCCATTTTTTTTTTAAATTAGAAGGTTCAAACCTTACAATAAGGTAATGGATAAAAAATGTAGGGAAAGAAATAAACTCCTACTAAGGAATGCGATGGTATATTGAGTCCTAATAAAAAAATAAATAATCAATGTAACAATTAGATTTATTGAGTAAATATAAGGTTATGATCTCTTCCATCTTCAATGATGTGAATTACCAACATGTTTGATTGGATTGAATAAGTGTATTTGACAAATAATTCTAAAATCTTTATGTTAGACCTAATCTATAATATTTATAAATATTTTATATTTTGTCTACTCTAGCATCAAACATGATTGTATCTAGTTTTGTCCCACTCTAGTGCAATTGTATCTACCCTTGCATAGTTTTTTTTTTTGTTCCCTCCTACCTTTGAGTCTTTTTCTCTTGTATTGATATATGATTTACTTTCAATGTGATGTTAAGTAAAATCTATAAGGCTTACAATGATAATATTTAAGTTTTGAAATAAATTTATATATAATAACATGATTCATGTGGATGTACTAAAATTTTGGGGCAACCATTTATTTATTCACAAAAATGAAGCCATTAAATCTAAATCCCTTTCAAGACCATGCTCAATCAAATAATGGGGATACTATTATAGATGCTAATTTTTTTGAAGAAGAAATAGTACATGTATGTTTACCATAACTTTTTAATTTTTTGGGCATAAAACCACTTAAATTTTGAAAGAAGTGAACTAATATCTTCCAAAAATTATAATATATGTTGGGAAAATGTGTCTCAACCTTGCAATTATATACGATTTATTGTTGATAGAATGTATGTTGGTATGTGGCAATTGATCATGCAAATACTGTACACTCGTAACAAGATATGGGGTTTGGGGCATCACCCTGAAAATTTTTTCGTTGACACGTCAAGGTTTTTTCCCACTAACACGCCAAGGTTTTTTCTCGCTAACACGTCAAGGTTTTTTCCCACTGATATGTCAAGGTTTTTTCCCTCTAACACATCAAGGTTTTTTCGTTAACAAGTCAAATGAAAAATGACCTTGTAAAACCCTAATTTCTAGAAGGTTCCAAAAAGTTTGTTATAAGTAGTTGGGATATATGTAGACATGCCTGTATTCTAAGAGTCTGATAGTGGTCGTGTTGTCTCTTGATCTCTGGTGGCAATGCTCCTATGAGAATCTTGCTCTACAAGTATATTGTAATCTTTTGATTTCTAAATAATATATTGAGTCACTTTTTGAGTGCGGGGTTTTTCTCCCGAAAGAGTTTTCCCCACGTAAATCATTGTGTTGTCATATGCATGATATTTTTGTTTATTTCTATTTAAGTTTCTGTAACTATTAAAGATCTATAATTTTTTTGCAGTATTCTCCTCTCAAGATTATTGTAGGAAGTTGTTCCACTACCTTAGCTTCCCTACATTATCCACTATATAGTCTTAAATATTTCATAACATGGGCCTATGCGCATTTTGTACTAAAAAATTTGTGTAAAATAGGAAATATGCTACAAATAATTTATAATACTTGAGAATAATAAGCCACTTCATAGGCAAAAGCCTCCAAAACTCACCAATAAGAATAAAATTATAATAGGATAATAATAAGCAACCACTAGCTCCTATATATGTCTTTCTTGTGCCTTGGATGTCATTGAGGCCAACTTACATACCTCGATATCTAAAAACAATGGCAATCATGATCAAAAAAATTGATTAAGAGTTAAGTTAGCAATAGATTCACTACTCATAATCCTATGTACACTATAGGATTAAGGGAATATCATGTCTCCCTCTCTAGAGAAGTATTGATCTAAATTCTAATCAATTGTCAATTTTTACACATAAAATGTTAATCTTCCCTTACTTCATATTTGATTAGTAAATTCTTCCACTAAATGAGATCCTTAGTGGTTGTCCTAATCCTAAAATTCCTTCTACGTTTCTATAGGATTCACTCTACACAAAAAATATTCTTACTTCTTCATCTAGTTCTAGTAATATTTTTTGTGTAGGGATCCACCAAAAAATCACTTTCTTTAATTGGGAAAATAAAAAATCTATGTCTATTTTTGATGGGGTTAAACCAATCTTAAAGGCTACAATACATATCTTCTATTAGTACAGGCTATATGCTGATGGTGATAATTTATTATGATTTACTTAATTACTTCAAGAGTATTTTCTTATAAGTTTGTAATCTCAAGAAAACCTAATTGACTACTTCAAAACTCTTTTCACTATAGTTTTGGTTAGCAAGTATTTTAATTCTACTTCATTCCATTGTAAAATTCTCCTTGATTCCTAAAAGTGTATTTTATTGATTATTCAAGTGGTCTTTTACAAATTATACTATGTGTGTCACCTTCAATGATAATATGATAGGAGGAAACAATATCCATATCATCTCATATATGGGAATTTTTTTGAAGAAGAATGGAAGGAAGGATTATACCACCATTCTAGTAGTCATATATCCAATCTGCCCATTGAGATTTATTATCTAAAGGGAAGCAACATAAAATACCTTCCCAAAACTTATTAATTACTTTATTTTTCCTATTTAAATGATTGTATGAAGATATATGAGCCATTTGATTACCAAAATAAGATAATAAACTAGTTAAAAATTTAGTAGAAGAGATTGAAGGGGGTAAAATACTCAATATAATTTGATATTCATCAATCATATTTATACAAAGTGGATGCAAATATAATGCTTGGATGTAGTTGTAATAACTGTAATAGCCAAATCAACCATCAACCACCCTTGCTAATAATGTAATACACTAACATTCCCCCATGTTAGTGTATTCTACTCTAGTTTGGCTAACTTAAGCCTAGTTAGGAGTTGGAGTTGAGCCTTGAATCATTTCCCATGAGGTGTCATGGATGTTGAGGTATCTTGAGAGGTGTCCAATCCCTCTTGACACATCTCCCTTGCATAGAGAAGGGAAACTCGCCACCACTGTACGATGAGGAGTCCTCTCATCAATCCATGGCATGCATTTGCTCATCCTCATTCTTTATAATGAGGGTTTGAGCTCATTATCAAGACTAACCTGAATACAATATCATTGCATTTTGAAATCATTAGTGTTTGTTGTTAATCCTTTGTTCTTGTAGGTTTCTACATCGTATCAAAGCAGTTTAGGATTTGAAGAGGTCATAAGATGAATTTGTTGAATTGCATTTTGTTTCTTTTCCAAATAACCTGTGTTTGATAATATTTAATAGGTTTGGATCAAACTTTATTGGCTCGATTGGAGGTAGTGGGAGGAATTTTTTACATTTTGAAGGGAAGATCTACATTTGTGAGGTTGAGTTTTCCTACTCAAGCTAATGATTTGAATCCATGAGGTCCAATTTTCCTATTTGATCCCACAATTCAGCTACTTGAGGCTGATTTTCTTCTGTGTGCACTGATTTTCCTTTGTTTGCAATGGATTTCATTGTTTACAGTAGCAATTTGTTCATTTGAGGCTAATAAATACCTCTACTGGGCACACAATTCTCCTGTGAAAGGCACAAATTTCCTTTCGTTGGAGGCTTTAGGCATTTCTTTGACCCTCAAGCCATGAACCACCCATTTCAAGCCGTGATATCTATGTGCAAAAGGCATGCTATTTTGCACGACTATCCTCTCACAACCTAGCAATATTTTGTCCAAGTTTGACCGTGAATCTCTTTGCAAGGAGCCACCGAACTATTTGGAGCCCTTGACTTTTTTTTGCAAGAATTTTGCATATTGCAGGCATACATTAATCTTAGCTTTTGTAGATCAATTTAGGAGATGAGATTTTGTCCATTTCAAGCCAGAAGTCCTCATCCTGATTAATTGTACATTGCAATATCTGGTAATTGCAATTTTTCTCTTGATTTGGGGATGTGATTCACCTCTTCTCTCTATTTTTTGGCATTTAGATTTTCCTTGAAGGCATTTGTACTATAATTTCTTATCTCATGGATAAAATTCATGTAACTCTTCTCACTCCCTCAAACTTTCTTGAGTGGAAAACCCAGATGGAAATCACTCTGAAGAAGTTGGGGTTGTATCGAGTCACCATGAGTACAGATCTTGAACTAGGTGCTACTACAAAAAAGAGGAAATGGTTTAGTAGATGTGATGAGTCTTTTGGTACTCTTTCCATGTTTATCTCTCCTGATCTCTTGTTTCACATTCAATCTTGTAACACTCCATGGGAAGTTTGGGCCCATCTTGAGCTCATGTTTGGTAAGAAAGACACACTTAGGAGTTATCAATTAGAGAATAAGCTAATATGTCTTAATCTTTCTAATTTTGATAGTATCCAATACCTCTTCACAAAACTTAAGTCTTTAAGGCTTCAGTTAAAGCAGTGTGGTATTGAGAAGAAAGATGAACATTTGATTCTTTCTCTACTTGCCAAGCTTGGTCTTGATTATTCTATATTTGTTTTTACATTTTATGCTACTAAAGATGCTATGGGCTCCAAATTCACAATACTCTATCTTGATGAATTTTCCACATCACTCATGCGAAAGCAATCATAGTTAATTCAAATGGGTACAATGAAGACATCTCAGCCAAAAGATCTTATTGCAAATGAACAAATGGTTTATCCATCTAAGTCACATAAAAAACCTAAGGATCATGTTAAATACACCAAATTAGAGAATCCATTTTCCTCCTCAAAAGGGAAAAGTTTTAAGGAAAGGCCTACTTGTACAAGTATTGTAAAAATCTTGGACATGAAGAAAGAAAATGCTTCAAAAAGGATCAAGATGAGTTAAAGAATCTACTTAAACAAACTCAACTTGAATTGTCCAAACTTAAGGCAAGTGGCTCTTCTAATGTTGCATCTACATCATCAAATAAATCAAAGAGAGGTAAAGGTATGGCACTTCTTGCTTTAGCACATCATACTTCACATAAGTGGCTTCTCTATTGAGGGGCTTGACACCACATGTTTGCCTCTAAGGAGTTGTTTTCTACATTTGAGCCATGTTCATTCCCTCTAATTTTTAAGGGGAATAACACATATAGGACAGCTTATGGAAAGGGATCCATGAATTTTGGTGAAAGGACATTTTATGATGTACTTTATGTTCCATCTTTATCCACCAATCTCCTTTCCATTTATCAGATCAGACATACTGTCTTAGGGAAAAAATTAAGTTCACACCCACTTCACTGATTATCAAAGATTTGTAGAGTAAGGCCATCATTACTATAGGACATGTTGGTCATGGTTCTAGAGTGTATTATTTTTCTTGCTTTTGTTCTTCCAACTTTGATGATGGTATGAGTATAGATGACACTAATACCTTCAATCTTCATAAGGAGACTTAGTTTGGTTGTTTAAACCTTGGATTTGTATCCTCCTCATTGGTTTCCACACCTACTAATATTATCTCTTCTTCTTCTCTTGCTTCGTCAGTTTTGAGTGTTCCATCATCCTTGGTTTCTTATGATACAGGACAATAGGATCGACACATATGTGTTACTCATGCAGATGATTGGGATGACTACTTGGCAGGCATATCAGACTTGTTTAGTTAGTTCCATTTTATAGAGTTGGTAAATAGTTTTGATGATAGACATGCTATTATCACCTTAGAGGATGGTGTTCCTCTATCTCCTGATTTTGTTATGATTCCAATAGTGGTTTCACTACAGCTTCGAGAGATTTCATTGTAGTCTCTGAGTTATGTGCAACATTCAAAGACTTATGTTCTTCTCACTTCAGAAGATATTATGCACCTTTCTGCAGTTTTCCTTCTTTCACAAGGAAGCCATGTTGTTCATTTTTTTTGGATCACTTTCAACGTTCTTGAACAAGTATCACTCAGGACTATAGGATCCATCATCTTATGAGGGTGATCTCTAGTCTCTCTCTTTCTCTCCTATGGAGGGAATATCTCTTGTACTTTTGTGATAGAAGTAGTTCTTGGGGGGTCTTGAGTCCTCTCTTTCTTCTTCTTTCACTTGTACATTTTTTTTGTTTCATTTCTCTTTTGGAGAGGATTTTTGTTCCCACTAGGTTTTCTCCTTTTCTCTACCTTTTGAGAAAGTTGTTTGTACATGGCTACCTCATCAAGCTAGTAGTTGGGACCCATTTCTTCTATACCCACCTAAGTTATGCTTAAGGTGGGGTGTGAGTGTATTCTACTCTAGTTAGGCTAACTTAAGCCTAGTTAGATGTTGGAGTTGACCCTTGACTCATTTTCCCATGAGGTGTTAAGGATGTTGAGGTATCTTGAGAGGCTTCCAATCCCTCTTGACACCTATCACTTGCATAGAGAAGAGCAACTCATCGCCACTTTAGAATGAGGAGTTCTCTCCTCAATCCATGGCATGTGATTACCTATTCTTGTGGCATGTATTTGCTCGTCCTCATTCTTTATAATGAGGGTTTGAGCTCATTATCAAGACTAAGATGAATATAATATCATTGAATTCCTAAATCATTAGTGTTTGTTGTTAATCCTTTGTTCTTGCAGGTTTCTACACCCTGTTATGTCATTGTTCCTATAAATGTACCCCTAAAACCATAGAATTCACTATTCCAAGGGGCCCCACTTAAGGCTTACATAACAAAACTTGCTAATTACAAAATAGATATGCATTCTTGAGAAGCTATTCCTTTGAAGAAACAAATCCTAAATCAAATGGAACTCCATCAAGATACCTCGTGACCCTCAGAAGGGTGTATCTTTGATTAGAATTATTGAGTTCTTAGATTACCATTTTCTTGAACTCTCGAATCACTAATTCTCAAATAATTTGATAATAATTTATATTGATCTCTACAAAAAAGGAAACATCAAGTTGTCTCTTGACCATCACAAGGGTATATTCTTAATCACAGTCTCATAACATTTCTTGACAATAATGCATATTGAGTTCAACACCAAATCCCTTACTTGTATCAAAAAATTAGACTTCACAATATATATTCATGGAATCCATCAACATCAACAAGGAAAAACAAGAAAGAAAGAAAAAGACTTCCCATGCAAAGCACCATGTCAAAGTGAGAATCTAACTTGAGATCATGGAAATTCCTCCATTCTCTAATGTCACCAGCCTCTAATTGATCCTATTACACTTTATTTGTTTGATGTCTTGGATGAGACTTTGGAGGCATCATCAGGTGTTGCAAAGATAGCCCTATTTACTATAATTTCAATGACCTTTATAATGTTTTCTATTTCTAGTGTAATTTCTCTTGATATAGCTAGAGTAATCCTCTCTTTGGATTTGGATTCTCCAAAATTAGTTAAAATCCCATCATAACTTCACTCTCATTGGTGCAGGAGCACCTTGACAAAATAATGCCTCCATTTGGAAATTCATGAAGGTTGATCAATTTTTGATGTTTAAACATTTCTCAAGGGTCATTTAAGTCATTAGGAGGTCATTATGTCACATTTTGGTAAACAAAAATGTAAAAAGATGTTAAAGGTTGTCAAAATTTGCAAAAAAATGAAAAGTTGCAACAAAGCAACACCTGGAATATGGAAGGTCACTTTGGTTTTAGGTGTGAATAGGTAGTTAGTAATTAGTTGGAAGGTGTAAAGTTAGTTTGGATTCCTTTAAAAAGGCTTTCGTATACATTTTCAACTGGTGGCTACTTGAATATCTGAATATGAATGAATAAAGACACTGATTTTTGTATATTTTATTCAGAAATTAACTATTTCCTTGGTATGTACCGCCCTGTATGGGTAGGAATCTATGCCAAATTGATTGTAAGTGAATGAGTGGTCAATCACTTTCCATTTAACTCTTGTTTAATGGAATTTGATCCATTTTTGAGATAGTTATAGCAATTTTTGTGAAGACTATCAAAACCCTCATTAGGGTAAACATAGATCTCTAAAATTGTGTTTCTCATCTTTGTACACGGTGATATCTCCTGGTTTTTGGTGATTGGATTCTTATTTGGATATTATTTCACATTCTAATGATTTTGGGCAAAGATATAAAGTTAAGGAGGTGAAGAATTGAGATTTAGGACTGGTAATTTGTACACAGTCTGTCAAATAGAGTTTACAAAAAGAATTACACCTAGGGTTTGTATAAATGCTTATGGGAATGGATATATAATAAAATTATGAGTTTGTACAGGTCAAATAACAAAAATTTAAAGCCTTGAGATAGAGGATCTATGTTGGGAGATAGCAGATCCAATAAGCCTAAGTATGAAAACATGTAACAAAATAGTAAAAGAATGGTGTTTAGTGAAGTTTTTGGGTATGTGTAGGATTATCATGGAAAAAACAAGCCCTTAAGTGGCGAAAAATTCAAAAAAATCAGAGTTAGGCAACTTGACATAAAAATTTGAATAATTTATCTATATTATTTCAAAAAGATGTAAGAATAGAATTTGTAGCTAATTGAATGTACTTTCTAAAATATTAGGTTTATTTTTTAAAAACAAAATCTATTTGGTGAAAATTTGAAATTTCAATGCAGTAGTACTTAAATTTCAGGGAAAAAAGGTAGATGTCTGTCTGACCACCCTAACCACAATAAAATAATAATATTTTTTTATAAGATTTTAGATATAAGTAGAGGACTCATGTCTTAATGTGATGCATATTTTTTTGTAATTTTTTCCAAGTAAATAATTAATTATGATTTTTTTACAACTTTTAAAAAATATAAAAACTCGTACGTCTAACCACCTTAATTTGGTCAAAACTTCATGAAATTCATTTTTTTCTTAAATCCTCTATATACAAAAAGCATAGAATGTGACACATGTTTCAGATTCAAAAATGTGATACCGTTTGAAAGATATAGATGTTTTTCAATCAACCTATCAATTAAGACTTTAGTCATAATTCAAATAGAAAATGAATAATAATTATTTATTAAATTAAATGTAAAGAATAATTTATATTGGTGGAAAGCTAAGAATCTCATTTAAAAACCCTTTTCATTTCATTAATTTTGGGTTAAAAAAAAGTCATCAGCCACATACCCTACAAATACCCATCATATCGCCACTTTTTGTCCCATCATGATCTTGTACATACCCTTTTGTGAATTTTGTCTATGGTTTTTGAATCCATATTGAATGATATTGTTTTTGTAAGGTGTTTAAGTTTGTTAAGAACCCATTGTAAGAATTGGGTTGGAGAGTTTACAAGGTTTTGGAATCCTATCTGTTACTGTCCTGTTATGACAGTTTGAATTTGACAGTGAACAATGATTATTTTTGTGTTTTGATGATGTTCTACTTGATGAATATGATACTAAAGGTTGTAGTAGAGTAATGTAAGCCTTTTCCTGATGAGGCTTGAGAAGCTTAAAAGGTTTTGTGATCATTTGAAGGTTAATTCTTCCATACCAGTCTAATGATAGCCTTGTTTTGAAGACTAAAATGAAGGTTCGATCTAAGAGTTTGTTAAAATATCATGAATAAAAGATGGGAGAAGGTATGTTATGTTTGAGTAGATATAATCACACTTTCTTAAGGTACTGGTAGAAAGATTGATATTGATCTGTTGAAGTGGCCTAAAAGGCCTAATTGCTATTTTGGACAAGTCACCATTGTAAATGCACATGGTTAAGAGTTTGTGTTAAGAAAAGAGTTTGATTCCATCTATTTGATGTTTCCTAAAGGTGTTTTGTGAACCAATAAGTGGTTTGAGTCTTATGTCTCAGTTGGAGTTCTTTGAATCAAGGACTTGTAAAGGAAAAGTGGCTTGAAAAATAGATTGCATTGTAAGTTGAACTTGTCTCAGTGAAAGCTTCAGTTTGGTAAATTTATTTGTTGTCAAGAAAAAAGTGAGTTGAGTTGTTTTTCTTCCTATGTATCGCATCAAAGTGGTATCAGAGCTAGAAGGCTCTAGGAAAAGGAAATTGGTTTGGTTTTGCGGTTTTCTGGTTGTGTGATGTGTTGTGCAGGTTAGGAAGAACCTGGTTGCTGCCAAGAGAAGGCAAAGAAAAAGTTGAGAAAGGTGGAAGCAAGAGGAAGCTTGATTGAAGAGGAAAGGATGGAAGTGATAAGAAGATGTTTGTAGGAAGAGGAAGAAAGGAAGAGGGGAAAGATGCAAGAAAAGTTTGATAAAGAGGTTGCAGAATTAAAGCATGAGATGATAAGGATGGATAAAGAGTTTGAACATGGAATGGGGATGAAATAGATGATTGAGAAGTTGTATAGGCAAGCCACAAGTTGGCATTTGAAAGTGAGAAAGAAAGTTAAATGCCCCATTCAGAAGATAGAAAAAAGGAGAAGAAGGAAAATGAAGATAAAAGAGAAAGAAGAAGATGAAGCATTTGAAGATACAAATGAAGAATTTAAAGATGAAGAAGACAAAGGTGTACCCAAGTAGGAAGATGAAGGAGAGGAAAAGACTAAGGACTTGATTTCTAAGAAAGAAGATTTTGAGTTGGTGACAAGGATGGATGAAAAAATGATAAGGGATTAATTGCTTATGGAGATTTGCAAAGAGATGAGGACTGATGGAGGTAGTGTGATCAAGCTAATGTGTCATTTCTTTCTTGTGCTGATATTTTGGATAGGAAACAAGTTGAAGGTTAAAGGACAAAGGGAGAAACCAGGTGTTGAGATGCTACAAAAAATAGTGAACTTGATTTCAGTTGGCAAGAAAGAAAGGAAACTAATTTGCATGGACAAGATGAAGCCAAAAGTGAAGATGAAGGTGATTAGGAGTAGTTTCAAGGTGGATCAAAAGAAAAGCCTAAAAAGGGTAAAGATTTGTTAACAACTACATATCCAAGTGGACTTGGATTTTATTTGGTTGGGAGTATGGTGCAGGAGCACCTTGAAAAAATCATGCCACCTTTTGGAAATTCATGAAGGTTGATCAATTTTTTATGTTTGAACATTTCTCAAGGTTCATTTAAGACATTAGGAGGTCATTATGTCATGTTTTGGTAAATAAAAATGTAAAAAGATGTTAAAGGTTGTCAGAAATTGCAAAAAATGAAAAGTTGCAACAAAGCAACACCTGGAATATGGAAGGTCACTTTGGTTTTAGTTGTGGATAGGTAGTTATTAATTAGTTGGAAGGTGTAAAGTCAGTTTGGATGCCTTTAAAAAGGATTTTGTATACATTTTCAACTAGTGGGTGATTGAATATCTTATTATGAATGAATAAAGAGACTAATTTCCATATATTTTCTTTAGAAATTCACTATTTCCTTGATATGTACAGCCTTGTATGGGAAGGACTCTATGTAAAATTGATTGTAAGTGAATGAGTGGTCAATCACCTTCCATTTAACTCTTGTTTCATGCAATTTGGTCCATTTTTGAGATAGTTATAGAAAATTTTGTGAAGACAGTCAAAACCCTTATTAGGGTAAACAGAGATTTGTAAAATTATGTTTCTCATCATTTTCCACGATGATATCTCTTGGTTTTTTGTGATTGGATTATTATTTGGATATTATTTCACATTCTAATGATTTTGGGAAAAGATATAAAGTTAAGAAGGTGAAGAATTGAGATCTAGGACTCGAAATTTGTACACAGTCTATCAAACAGAGTTTACAAAAGGAATTACACCTAGGGTTTGTATAAATGATTATGGGAATGGATATCTAATAGAATTATGAGTTTTTACGGGTCAAATAACAAACATTTGAAGCCTTGGGACATAGTATCTATGTTGGGAGATAGCAGATCCAATAAGCCTAGGTTTGAAAATATGTAATAGACTGGTAAAAGAATGGTGTTCAGTGAAGTTTTTGTGAATTTTGTCTGTGGTTTTTGAATCCATATTGAATGATATCATTTTTGTAAGGTGTTAAGGTCTATTAAGAATCCATTGCAATAATTGGGTTGGAGACTTTACAAGGTTTTGGAATCCTATTTGTTATTGTCCTGTTATGACAGTTTGAATTTGATAGTGAATAGTGATTATTTTTGTGTTTTGATGATGTTCTACTTGATGAATGTGATATTAAAGGTTGTAGTGGAGTAATGTAAGCCTTTTCCTAATGGGGATTGAGAAGCTTAAAAGGTTTTGTGATCATTTGAAGGTTGATTCTTGCATACCAGTCTAATGATAGCCTTGTTTTGAAGACTAAAATGAAGGTTCGATCTAAGAGTTTGTTAAAATATCATGAATAAAAGATGGGAGAAGGTATGTTATGTTTGATTATATATAATCACACTTTCTTGAGGTATTGGTAGAAATATTTTTGCTTGGGTAATTGATATTGATCTGTTGATGTGGCCTAAAAGGCCTAATTGCTATTTTGGACAAGTCACCATTGTAAATGCACATGGTTAAGAGTTGGTGTTGAGAAAAGAGTTTGATTCCATCTATTTGATGTTTCCTAAAGGTGTTTTGTGAACCAATAAGTGGTTTGAGTCTTATGTCTCAGTTGGAGTGCTTTGAATCAAGGATTTGTAAAGGAAAATTGCCTTGAAAAACATAATTGCATTGGAAGTTGTTTGTCTTAGTGAAAGCTTCAGTTTGGTAAATTGGTTTGTTTCCAAGAACAAAGTGAGTTTATTTGTTTGTCTTCCTCTATATTGCATCACTCTTGACCAGTAATAATAAGAAGATAGATTGCTTTGAACTTCATTCTATGTATTTCACTTATTATAAATAAAAGATCTCATTTCTCACTAGGTGATAAGCTTCCAACTAATAGAGATTTAAATATTCATCAAAAAAAATCCTACTGATACTCTTAATGGTATTATCAATAGAAAGAACACGAATGTGCTTACCATACTTAACATCAGAATATTGGTAAACAAAAACCATGTATCTGATACAAATCATCACATTTGAATGCACAAACTTGTTCACTCTAGTTTCATCTTATAGAGAAATATAAATTGTATCCTTCCTCTTATTTACCTTAATATGGATTATGTCTTCACAAAAAAATTGTAATTTTTCCATTATTTTTAAGCATAGGAAAATAACCAAGTTATCATCATTAATGGCTTCATCTATAATCAACCAATTCACTCACTACTTTCTCAATAATGTATTTTTTTATCTTCATACTTGAAAGAGTAGAAATTCAACAAGATGTAATAAGCTTGGGGGTTTTCTCCACTTTAATTAGTAGCACAATAAATTATAAATGATAGTTATAGTTGATGCAACTGAAACTATATAACTACATATCTATAACCGCTAAAACTAACTGGTGGTTTAAACTATTGAACATAAAGATGTGTTGAGAGTGGGGAGGGGTGAATCACCATATATTAAATCTTAACCAATTTCATTTTTAGATTAAAAACAAGTCACCTTATCAAAAGAGAACACATGCATCACATAGAGACACCAATATTTTATGTGGAAAACCTAATGAGTGAACAACCATGGTGAGGATTAACTGACAATATATGTAGCTCACTACTAACAAGAAATTAAAATTTTTGAGGTTCACTTCCTATGGACTTACAAGCTAAGGTATACTTCCTTGGAGTAAGATACAATGGACTTGATGAGACTCATTGTCTTAAAGCGGGATACATGAATCTTAGAATAAGAAAACAATTATGAACTGCTTTGAAGAAGCATCTCACACATGTTGTACACTAATTTTAGATACTTCATCTATTTATTTCTAATTTTTCACTCTATAATTGAAATCATCACATTCATGAATGAATTTGATCTTCTATATATCCTTTGAAATAACATAAAATTATAAATAATTTATCTCCAAGATGATTGTTAGAAGAAACAATTGATATTGCAATGGTCAAATCCAAAACACATCCAAATTAAAAGAGATTTAGCTATGGATCATCATACACTATGTTGATACTCAAGTGTATCACAACACATTATTCAAGATAAGATTAATTGATCAAGATCAACCATAAAGAATGAAACAAGTCATGCCAACCCAAAAGTATCAATACCATTAACACCGTCACTATTTGACATCACATAGCTAAGTAGATAGAAAAGTCATGTGCAGAATGAGATGTAGGAATTGTAGAGTACCCATGATATTCATTCAACCTCCTCAAGAATCTAATCACAATGAACTTAAGCAAGAGGACAAACCCACTAAATATACAAAAATAGAGCAATCTAGAAAGGCTATAGCACACTATTATTCAAAAACTAAACTTTCAGACCATCACATTAACTGACACTGTTAAGTAGTATATTTCTAACATTACAAAAAAAAATTATATAATTGAAAGATCATCCCTTTACTTCTAGAAGGATGTGTAACATTCCACCAAGCTGCCATCATTGCTTTCATTTATCAGGGTACATACCAAAATACTAATACTTGCAACTCTCATTGTTGAAGATGTGATAACTTGATTTCTTGGATGTGGCAACTATAGAACACAAACATATCTTGTTTATAACCATAAGGAAAAATACTTCACCACAGAAGAATGTGGATCACCATATAATGACTTTGCCATAAAGTATTCCTCATGAGTGCTTTGGCACTACTTCTGAAACATATATTTGTGTTTGGTACATCAACTTGTGATTATATCAATATAGAAATATTATGGACACATCATAACATGAGTATCATCCTCCACAACACACATATTTAACATATCGATCATCATTCTTCCTTGTGTAGCTCAACAAACTTGCTCTCAAACTAATATCACAATATGATAGCTATCACCAGAGATTGTAAATACTTTAACATCATATCGTACATAAATGATAGTCCATAATGGGTTGACATCAATTACAACACATATTTCCAATAATATCCCCCCTTTTCATTGATGGCATCACACATATGCTTCTCTCCCCTTTGAAATCAAGGGTATAGTGTAGGAAAAAGTACCCCTTTTTCACACTTAATTTGGGAATGAATAATTAATATTAATATGAATTTAATTATTCCTTGATTTAGTGTTGTAATATGCATTTTACATATTCACATTAAGTTTAGGGACTTTTTAAATAAAATGGACTTAATTGTGCCTTATTTATGGTGTTGTAAAGTATACCTTTACACTTTCACACTTATCTAGGGATTTATTAATTAATTTAAGTTAATTTCCCTTAATTGGCTTCTTTAATTAAAATAAAAGCCTAATTAATTTCATTTTCCTAAGAGGAAAAACCGACATTCATAAATGCCAGAACATAACACTCAACCTTTTAGAATGTGTGTCCTAGGTAAGTGACCAAGGACGGGTGAATGGGTCCTCACTTAGACCTAGGACCCCAATTTAAACTATTTTTTGGGTGGTAATTTAGCATTTTCAAATCCATAATTCATTGTTGGCTTGTGATATTTGAATTTTGGGATATTAAGGAAACATGCATACCAATATAAGGTTATTTCACTATGTTTCACCTCAAATTTCAAGAGAGCATCCAATATTTTCAAGTTTTCAAATCCTAGAGAAAGGTATATGATCAAGAGTGATTTCAAGAGCATTTAAGGGAATATTTCTTCATTATTTTTTGAAGCAATCAAGATCCAAGCATTATGTCAAAGTTATGTGGAGTCATGCATATTTTTGGAGCTAATATGTTGATGTAGGTCTAATGATTCAATCAAGCATTCAAAGTATCATTTCAAGCAAAGATTAAAAGTCAAGATCCACATTCATGGGAGCCATTACATGCAAATTATAGCCCTCCATTATTAAAGGTTTAAACAAGGGTTTGGTGAGTTGTGTACATATAGTTGTTCATTCATCATTCGTTTCATGCTATTTCATTTCATTACAAGGTTTAATTAACAAAACATGGTTTGACAAAGACAAACCCCCATTCACCTAACAAACAACATTTTTCTCTCTTGATGTGTGATTGTATATTTTAGGTGGAAGATCTATTGAAGAAAAAAAATTGCAAACTTGTCAAAGTTGTCACCATTCTTTCAATTTCACAAAAAATGATCTACAAAAATTTATTTCCAACTTTCGAACTATAAACTTTGAGAATCTAGGAGTGTAGACACAAAATAATAGAACCCAAAAATAGATTTTTAAGATCCCTAGCTAGGACGTATTCATCATAGGGCGAATGAGTCCTCAGTTATCCTTGAAAAAGAAATTTTTGTGAGAGGTACACAAGATTTATTCCTTCCATATTCTCCATAAAGTCTATAGTTTCCATAATTTTTATGTTTAATCTTCTAAATTCACTTTATAGATCACAATTTGGAGTTTTTTTTTCTATTTTTAATCTTTCTCCCCAAAGTGCTATTTATCTTAGACCCCCGTTGTAGCAAAAAAGGGAAATTAGTAGGTTCGCATATTGCGTTGACTCACCTAAGGGTTGTTGGTCAATTCTTGGTGTGGATCTCATTTCCTAAAGAAATTAGAGAATTAGGACCACTTTTCCCTCTTTGGATCCACTTTTCCATTTCGGGAAATTCCCCACATCCTATTTGTCTATGTTTCATTTTGGTGAACCCAACCTTGTACAACAAAATTTCTAAAAATTAGAGTCCTTTTAACCCTAGATCTAAGTTATGCAATAGATTGCATTAGGTTTTCATTAGTTACATTACATTTAGGGTTCTTGATATTTTTCATTAGCTTGTGTTGCATATAGGGGTTTAGATTTGCATGTTTACATTGTTTAAATCTGAAAAATTCAAAATTTTGCATGCATATTACATTCATTTTGCATAGTGTTTGCATATTAGTGTACTTTTCATCATTTATATTAAAAAATCTGATGAAAATTTCATTTCAAAAAGTATCACATAGTTCATCATTTTTCATTAGTTTTACTTGCATCCACACATCAAATTCTAGGGAATTTTGTTATAGAAATACCAGTCTGAGACTTGAAATAGAGGACACATCTAATCACTCAGAAATTGCATTTTTCAATTTTAAAAAAAAAAGTACTGGGACCCATTCACCCCTAGGAAAATGAGTCCTTGGAGGCCTACAAAAACCAACTTTTTTAGCTTTCTTGTGGTTTTATGTACTTCCTAGAGCTATTGGTAACCTACTATATTAGTTTGGAAAGTTTCAAGAATTTATGATTTATGCATTAAGGTCTAATCATCCATTTAAGTTGAGCATTTAAAATTTAAAAAAAAATTACATTTAATATTTGTAGAGCAATTAGTGCATCATGTTTTTCATTACAAAATTCTCTTGTTATTATACTTCATGTTCTATTTTCAGATTTTGTTGAAAACTCTAAGAAATTATTATTACAAGCATATGAATGTGAAGTCATTCCCCCTCTTTTCTTGTTATTCATTGATCCCTCTCATGTGTGTGAGACTAACTTAGTGAAATAATATACAATCTTGGACAGTCATGACAATCAAGTTTGTTCTTCTCCTGGTATCTCTCATATTTGTGAAGCAGATATTTTGGTGTTAGAAGATTCAATCAATGAGAGACATGAGAATCCTATTTTTTTCTCTTCTCCTACCCTCCTACTTGGGAAAATATTGTTAAACAAAATAATGACATCATTGATAAGCAAGAAAATCCAACCATTGATAACTCCCTTACTTCTAATGAAGTAATTTTAAAAGAACCAACCATTGAATGTCATGAACATTTAGTTTGTTGCTTTCATAAAAGCTCTCCTACTAGGGAATATATCATGGTGCAAGAAAATGAGCACATTGACACATGTCTTTCAAACAATAGTAATGTGGCTTCCTTTGATGAAGATAATGAAGTGACATTAGAATTCCCTTCGCTAAGAAATCATGAAAATATGGATAAAATTGTTGGTGTTATGAACATTAGGACTCCCTTGAGCCCTCTAATTCTTAGACCTCCTACAAATCCTTTAATTATTGAACCTCCTAAGCCTCAACTTATCATTTATCCACCCTCACAACAACCACAAGTTCAAAATTGTTGGTGTGAATGGGATTATTTCCTAACTAGCTATTAGTGAGGACCTATTCACATTATTATAAGTTTACTTAGGAGTTAAGTTTCATTTTTGTCATTTCTAGGAGTTATTTATAATGGGGTCATGTCTCATTATTTTCTTTTAGTTATCTAGGCATTTAATAATTCTCTCATGCATTTAGTATTTGCATTGAGGTTGATATGAATTAGTTGTCTCATGTGATAGGATTAAGATACTTCTCATGATCTCGTCTAATCCTATCTCTCCTTGCCTATATAAGCAAGGCATCATATGTACTTTTCCAGACTCAATTTGGCATTATTGCATCTTAATGATAGCATGATATTTCTACCATTTATCTCTTGTGAAAGTTATTTTGTCTTGCAGGTGATCCTGGGGTGTTTGAGAAGTTCACCATAAACTACTACATGGTATCAGAGCTTCAGTGTTGCAAACTTTTTTCTGGACCTGAGGGACCAATCTTGGAGTGAAAGTTTTGTTGGGTGTGAGTTGGGGTCTTGAGAAACTCACCATTGAATCCAGGGTATCTTAGAAAATCAGAATTGGCTTTCGTTTCATCAAAATATGAGATATTTTGTGAAAACTACAAGGGTTTAAAATCTAACCATTTTTATTAGAGCCGTATTCATTTTTGCTTCAAAAATCCTACTTCCACTCATTTGTAGGAAAAATGATTTTTGGGTTTTGTAGCTAGAGTCCAAATCTCATTTGGGTATGTTTTAGATTTTGCATATCTTGAGCATATATGAAGAAAATTGCTGTCCAAAAAGTGTCATGCATTATTTTTCTACAGGTTGAAGGTCAAAAGAAATTTATTTTTCATTTTCTATTTGCTAGATCAAAAAAAAGTTTATGGGTTTTATTCTTAGCATCAAAATTATATTATCTAGGTATCCATTAGTTTTTGCATTCTTTAAGTAAATTCTCTAGAAATCAAATCAAAAGGATCATGTATGCATTGTTAGTTGGCACAATGTATCCCTTTTTTCAAAAATTCATAACTTGAGTATACACCGTCCATTTTTTGAAAACTTTATATCATTGAGGTATGTGCAGGATCATGATGGGCCAAAAAGTAGCGATATGATGGGTATTTGTAGGGTATGTAGCTGATGAAATTTTTCTTACCCAAAATTGATGAAACGAAAAGGGTTTTTAAAGGAGATTCTCAGCTTTCCACCAATATAAATTATGCCTTACTTTGAATTTAATAAATAATTATTATTCATTTTCTATTTGAATTACAACTAAAGTCCTAATTGATAGGTTGATTGAAAAACATCTATAGCTTTCAAATGGTATCACTTTTTTGAATCCAAAACATGAGTCACATTCTACTTAGGTATACTATAGGATTAAAAAAAAGAAATGAATTTCTTAAATTTTTGACCAAGTTAAGGTGGTCAAACATACAAGTTTTTTATATTTTTTAAAAGTTTTAATAAAAAAAATTCATAATTAATTATTTACTTGGAAAAATATTACAAAAATATGCATCACATCAGGGACATGAGTCCTCTACTTATTTCTAAAATGTTATAAAAAAATATTATCATTTTATTGTGGTTAGGGTGGTTAGACATAGACATCACTTCTTATTTTTTCCTTGAAATTTGAATATTCTTGCATGAAATTTCAAATTTTCACAAATAGATTTAGAAAAAAAAAAAACCAGTAGTTTAGAAACTACATTAAATTTGCTACAAATTCTATTCATACATATTTTTGAAATAATATAGATAAATTATTCAAATTTTTATGTCAAGTTGCCTAACTCTAATTTTTCTAAATTTTTTGCCACTTAAGGGCCCGTTTTTTCCATGATGATCTTGCACATACCCATCAAAAATCTGATTTCATCCTCTACACAAATTTGAGCTTATTTTTCATCATCAAGGTAGATGCGAACATTTATTAGTGCATGCACTTTTTCCCTTTTTGTGTGCCTTAGGTTTCCATTTTCCTTGCATTTCATTTCAATTCCAGATCATCTTTCAATCGACTGTTGCTTCATAGATTCTAGAGTTGTTCCAGTTTGCAAGTTGTGCTAGTGTTCCTTGGCATTAGGTCTATTGTTTCTTTAGCATGATTCCATCATGAGTGCTTGAGTGACTCTAATATGGATTCTAGCAAACATAATTATCTTTCATTGCTTGTCGAATTTTGGATTCTAGTATTACTCCATAGTGTACTTCTAGTGCTTCTCTTTGCAACAGGTTATCTCATTATAGGGGGGTTGTATGATCTTTCTTATCATCCTTTACATGTTTATAGAGATTGATTGAATTTTTAATGGATATCATTATTATATTTCATCTCTCTTTTGGGGAGGAGCTTTGTTCCACTAGGTTTTATCCTTTTCTTAGTTTATGAGAGATTGCATTTGCATTGTACGTGGATACTTAACATGGCCTCATAGTCGGGACCCACCTTTGTGTCATTTGCATAATAGCTACACTCCCCAAGTTGAATTTATGGGGTGGTGTTGGTGTGAATGGGGTTATTTCCTAAATAGTTATTAGTGAGGACCTATTCACATTATTATAAGTTTACTTAGGAGTTAATTTTCCTAGTTGTCATTTTTAGAAGTTAGTTATAATGTGACCTTGTCTCATTATTTACTTTTAGTTATCTAGGAATTTAATAATTCTCTCGTTCATATAGTATTTGAATTGAAGTTGATATGACTTAGTTGTATCATGTGATAGAGGTAAGACACTTGTCATGATCTTGTCTAATCATATCTCTCTCCTTGCCTATATAAGCAAGGCATCATATGTACTTTTCTATATTCAGTTTAGCACTTTTGCATCTTAATGATAGCATGATATTTCTACCATTTCTCTCTTGTGGAAGTTATTTTATCTTGTAGGTGATCCTGGGGTGTTTGAGGAGTTCACCATAAAATCCTACAAAAATGAACCTATGCTTATCTTAGAACCACCTACAAGACAACTTGATAATGATAATGTTTCACAAAAATTGAGTTACAATACTATTTCTCATACATATAACACTAGAAATAATATACAACCAACACAAAAAAACTCTAGTATCCCTCCCATTGCATTGAGATATGTTTCCTAGTGCTTGTTGTTTTCCTTCACATAATGGAAAGGATGATGATCTTGTTGAACAACTAGAAGATACTCCTGGTAAGATATCCTTATGGGACCTTATTCAAGCCTCACCTAGTTATCATAGACTTCTTCAAAGTGCTTTACAACAAGTTCCTACCCCTCCTAGTGTGCAACCAAATGATATGGTAGCCTAAATTCAAGCTACAACTTCAGTCAACTTAGACATTACTTTCCACCAAGATGAGTTACCTCCGTTAGAAGTATAAAAACAAAATGAAGCTTCGATGATAATAGCTCTATATAATAAGATAGGGATAAAGAGAACCCTTGTTGAGAATGGCTTAGCCCTTAATGTGTGTAGCATAAACCTTTTGGATAAGATTGAAGTAGAAAAAATCCAAATTTAACCTAACTCTTTATCTATTCGTGGGTTTGATAACATGGGAAAACAACTACTTGGTGTGATTATATTTAAACCTATTAAATTTGGAAAGGTTAATTGCAAACTCCTATCCACGTTATGCCTCATAATATTTCATATAATATTATTTTAGGAATGCTATGGATTCATGCAATGAATGGGGTGCCTTCTACCCTTTATCCAAAAATGAAGTATGTCTAAAACAATAAAGTGTATACAATCAAAGTCGACCTTGAACTAGAAAGTTATTTGAACATTGATAAAGGCAAGGAAAATACTTTGAAAACACTAACACCAACTACACAAGTGGAACCTGTGCAAGAGAAAGGAAAAGAGAAGCATATTGAAGAAGTTACAAAGTTATTGGAAGATGATTGGAGTTCCTTGGATTTCACACCTACATTCATGGGAGAATACAAGATCATAAGGAAAAAGTCTAAAAATGGAAAGGAAAAGTGGTAATATCGGCAAAAAAATTGAAAAAATCCACCTCAACCAATTTAGAAGAAAAAACAAATTACACAACAAACTTTGATGAAGTTGATTATGAACAACCATCAAATATTTATGGAAGAGGTTATGAAATTATGAAACAACTTGGTAATAGTTGAAAAGGATGTGGTGCTAGAGAACAAGGTATATGTGTCCCTATAGAGACTAACATGAAAGAAATGACTAAAGGTCTTAGTTATTGTCCCTCAAAAGAAACAAACAAGCCTTAAATAAATTAGTGATCTTACAAAGGATTATTCTAAGCCAACTTTAACCTTGGTGCACCCTGAACTAATATAAATTAATGGTCTTGGTTATTTCCTTTTGAAAGAAATGAAAGAATTAAATAAATCTTTGGCTAATATCAATGTCATCATGTAAAACACTAACAATTGGAGTTCATTAGATTTTACACCCTCCTTTAAAGGAGAGTAAAAAATATCACAATCTAAAGAGTCTTGTGTAAGTATGACACCTTGTACTAAGTAAGATATATCTTTATCACAAAATAAAGGACCATATTCTACTATTAATCAAAATGGTATCTTGTTGATACTCCTCCAAGATCATTTGATATCTCTCCCTCCAATAACATGAAAGAAATTTTACAAAAGGAGTTCATTTTGTACATATCATAGAGTTCATGATCATTATACTAATGAATGTAAGGCTTTAAGTGATAAAATTCAACATCTTAAGGATTGTGGTGCTCTTCCTTGTGTTGAAGCACCTGTTTCCTCTAATTGATATTGATTTTCATGTTTCTCATCAATTACCGTGGCTCATTTTTGTCTTGCACTAAGTGGGGCCAAGGGGTTAGGTAGCCTTGTCCTCATATGGCACTTGTCATTGTCTCTTTTGGCTAGTTGATTGCATTCCATGTATATATATAAGATCAAGCTTGGGATGTGGAAAACATGCCTTAAGTTGGCTCACATGTGACATACTTTGTTTCTATGTTCATCATTGCATTTTGGGGGCAACCCCTTATTCATGATGTAGTTTCATTCATGAATATATGACTTGGAATAGGGATTTTCAAATAAGCTCTCATGTCTTTTACCTTAAAGTGGATTGCTCACATAAATGGTGTTAGCAATCACTTTAAAGTGGGGGCATACATCGACACTCATGTTTCTTTGTGTGATTTATTTATTCTCGTGATGCATCCTTTTCATGGTGGTGTCATTGGGTTTGATTTCCTCTAAGAGCATGATATTTCTTTGACTTGTCCTCTCTTGGAGACATTAGGCATGATGTTCCCTAAGAGAAGACCTTACGTGAACTAAGCAAAGTCCCTTTGAACACAAACCTTTACTTGCATATTTTTCATAAGTGCTTAGCATAACAAAGCTTGTTAGGCCTTGTGAAGCTCTAAGTTTCATTTTGTGGCACCCTATGAAGTTAGCAGAGGGATAGCTTTGGTATGGTTAGTATGGTGAGAAGCCTAGAAAGAGGCATGCCTTTCAAACTAAGCCACTTTTTTGAGGGCTCACCTAATGGATTGCCTAAGGTTCCATTAGCCCAGAGTGAGTGTGTGTTGTCCTTTTCTATTTATTTTATATTTTTATTTTTATTTCTTTTATTCTTTGACATTGTATATTTGTGTATCTTGTCTTTCTATTGCATATCATACACCTTGAGTGTGTCCCTTTGTGCTCATGTTGGTTTGGCATGGGATCTTGGATCTTGAGGGCTTGATCACCCTCCATCTTTTTCATCCTATAGCATCCACATTGGTAAACTTGGACTCCTCTTGACTACTTTGATGCGAGTTTGATGCAAGTTCCTACTCTCACTAAAGTGGGGGCTAAATTTAGTGTAGGAAAAAGTATCCCTTTTTCACACATAATTTGGGAATGAATAATAAATATTAAAATGAATTTAATTATGCCTTAATTTAGTGTTGTAATATATGTATTTTACATATTCACATTAAGTTTACTACCTTTTTAAATAAAATGGACTTAATTGTGCCTTATTCATGGTGTTGTAAAGTGTACCTTTACACTTTCACACTTATATATGGCTTTATTAATTAACTGAGGTTAATTTCCCTTAAATGGACCTTTTAATTAAAATTTAAGCCTAATCAATTGCATTTTTTGAAGAGGAAAACCCGACATGGATAAATTCCATAACATAACACTCAACCTTTAAGAATGTGTGTCCTAAGTAAGTGACCAAGGACCCATTCACCATAGGGTGGCTAGGCCCTAATTTAAACTATGTTTTTTGCAGTATTTTAACATTTTCAAATCCATAATTCAAAGTCGGCTTGTGATATTTGAATTTTAGGATATTAAGGTAACATACATATAAATATAATGTTATTTCACTATGTTTCACCTAGAATTTCAAGAGAGAATCCAATATTTTCAAATGCTCAAATCCTAGAGCAAGGTTTATGATCAAGAGTGATTTCAAGAGCATTCAAGGGCATATTTCTTCATTATTTGTTGCAGCAATAAGAATCCAAGCATTATGTCAAATTTATGTGGAGTCATGCATGTTCTTGGAGCTGATATATTGATGTAGGTATCATGATTCAATCAAGCATTCAAAGTATCATTTCAAGAAAAGATTCAAAGTCAAGATCCACATCCGTTGAACCCATTTCATGTAAGTTGAAGACCTCCATTATCAAAGGTTCAAAATTTTTTTTAGTGATTTGTTATAAAGAGTTGTTCATTCATCATTCATTTCATGCTATTTCATTTCATTACAAGGTTTAACTACCAAAATAGGGTTTGACAAAGACAAACCCCCATTCACCTAACAAACAAAATTTTTATCTCTTGATGTGTGATTGTATATTTTAGGTGGAAGATATATTGAAGAAAAAAATTTGCAAAGTTGTCAAAGTTGTCACAATTCTTGCAATTTCATGGAAATCGATCTATAGAATCTATTTTCGACTTTCTGACTACAATCTTTGAGAATCTAGGAGTGCAAACATAGAAGAAAAAAACCTAGAATCAAATTTTCAAGAGCCCTAGCAAGGACCCGTTTGCCATAGGGTGAATGAGTCCTCAGTTAGCCTCGAAAAATAACTTTTTATGAGAGATATGCAAGATTTATTCCTTCCAAATTGTCCCTAAAGTCTGTAGGTTCCATCAATTTTATGTTTAATCTTCTAAATACACTTTATAATTAGAATTTGTAGTTTATTTTCTATTTTTAATATTTCTCCCCAAAGTGTTATTTAGCTTAGACCCCCGTCTTAGAAAAAAGGGAAATCAGTAGATTCACATCTTGGGTTGACTCACCTACTTAGGGTTTTTGGTCAATTCTTGGTGTAGATATCATTCCTAATCAAATTAGAGAAATAGTACCCCTTTTCCCTCTTTGGATACACTTTTCCATTTTGGGAAACTCCCCCCATCCTATTTTTCTATGTTTAAATGGATAATGGGCATAAATATCTTTTATTTATAACATTATAAAAATGTATGAACTCCCCCTTACTATATACTCCCCTTTAGTTATGTGAATTCTAAACCAAAGATCCCCTAATATGGAGACACCTCAAAATTTGGTGCTATGTATAGGAAAAAAACCAAAAAGATACTACATAACTCAACAATGAAAAAAATTATCTAGATGATACCTTTGTAGCTTCCTTAGAAGGTAGGATTTTCTTATGAATTTATTTGAGTTATGCAAAGGTTGCAACCCAGTCTAATTTTTCTAAAGAAAGAATATTATTTTGGCATTCAAATTCTATACATAACTATTCAGCCTCATTTTATTTTCTAGGATTTTTTATTTTCTTGCCCACTTCCACTACTTTACCAATAATCTAGACAATGATATCAACCACACATTGTGTATTTCTCTTAGAAGACATAATTGATTCTTTATCTATTCTATTTGATCTAGAATAAATTCTAGTTGTACATGAAGATTCTCATTTTGCATCCTAAAGAATACATCCATATCTCTTGAAAGATCATAATTTTTAGCTAGTTGTGTAATCTATGACTCAATAGAGCCAATCTGGATTATGATATCGTTGGTGGAGCTTGGCCATTTTAAGAAAAAATTATAGAGAGTTGTTGCTTCATTCACATAGTCCTTAAACATTTGTATATTTTCTTGCAATTTATTGTGTGCATTAAGACACTATTCAAAAGCTTCACCCATTCTATTATCTTTTATCTTTCTCAAGGCCTCTTGTTCTACATTTTTCTCTAAGAGATAATAATGATCCTTGAAATACTCCATTAAGATCTTTAGCTTTTTTCTGGAGGTAGGGAGACATCAATGTTTACTTCCAGTAGACCTTCCTAAATAATCTTGACTTCCTCATCAACTAATTCACTCTTCTTTGCATGTTCTTGTAGTATTTATTTTCTTGTGGAGGCATGCAAAGCATCACCAAGTTTTAGCTTATGGAAGGGAGACATGTTTTCCAAATCAAGTTGTCCCTCATGTGTTGGAGTTTATAGAAGTTGAGTTGTATCTATTGGTTGAAACTATATTTGCATCTCTAACAGATCTTTGAAGGAGTCTATAAATGAAGAACCTTGATCTCTTTCCACATAAGAACCTTTCTTCTCAACTATTTTTACTTTTGCATCTTGAACTTTATTTTCCTCTTCTTTCTCATCTTCCTTTTCTATCTCACACCAGAGGCTTCTTGCATGTTGTGTACACAAAAAATCTTTTCCTCTTTTTTATCTTGAAGGTTCTTCCATTTCCTTATCACATTTCTCCAGGGGAGACACATTACTTTCTTTGTCAGATTCAGTGTTCTTTAGAGGTGACACTCATATTACTCTATTCCTTTGCACCTCATGCACTTGTATTCTTTGGAGGAGTAGTATCCTCATTCAGTTTGAAATTTTCACCTACCATATCATCATTAGACATAATATCCTTAAAATTTGATGTATCTATGTCATGAGAAAACACATTAGGTATATTTGAAGTAACTAGAGGAGCTTGATCACAAATAATTTCAACATTTTGTAATCCTTCTAGAATATTTTTTACAGTCTTTTCTTTAGTATCATTCTCCATCCTCTTTATTTATTCTTTATCACTCCCCATAAGAACATTTATTCTTTATTTTATTCTAAATTCTTTTGCTTGATATTGAGACAATTTTTCCCTTTCTTCATTGGAGATGGATACACTAGTATTTTATAATGCAAGTTGCCTCATCTTTTCTTCTTCTACAAGAACTTCACTCCTTTTGTTGTGTAGAACATCTTCTAGGCTTATCAAAATTTGATCAATGATTTCATTTAGAGTCATATTGAAGCTACTGATGTACATGATTATTTCTTTCTTAATTGTGACCTTATTAGCAGGAGACATTTAATTATAAAGAGCAACAACTTCCTTCAAAGCATAATGTCATAAAATTATATTGATGGTAGCCTCAAGCTATGGAGGCTCATGTTTGGATGTTTCTTCTTCAATTTATTTTTTGATGAATTCTTCATCTAGATTTGTATTCTTCCCTCTCTTCAATATATAGGATTTCATCTATTCTTCTTCATCTACCTCATCATCATCTATATTCACTAGAGTAAAATTTTCCCTTTTTTCTTTCTATTTAGATCTTTCCTTCTTTCTTTCAACAATCTTGGTATTTATTGGAGAATCAATTGGTAGAAGCTCTCTTTTTTCTAGGAGTTGGTTGGCCAAGTCCAGATGTTGTGGTAGTGGTAGAAGTAGACCTACTTGTCTTTCTAGGGATTGGCATAGTAGTTGTGGTATGAGATGCTTCCTTAGAACTCTCAGGAGTCCCAAACATATTTTTCAGCTCAGACACCATATTTCCACATTCTTCTTTTATTTTTCTTCTACCCTCTCCTTAATTTGTTTGTTGCTTATTTCATCATATGTACCAAATATTTCAATAGAGGATCCTTGGGTTCGTTGAGTAATATATCAACATATGCAATCCAATTCTATCTAGTAAGTTCATAGGACATCCTTGTAATCCATGAATTTATTGATTCAACTGCTTCCATGTAACAATTACATTTTTCCACCATAAAAGTGATTTCATTTATATACTTCTACACAACTTGTGAGGGTATTTTGTCTCTCTTTTTCATTTCACTCTTGAAGGTTTTAAAGAAACCCCAAAAGATTGTTTTGCATTGAGTGTCATTTGGAAAGATACAAATATGATCCTTTATATGATGTGCAACATGAATATTCTTTTTCTAGAACACCTTCTTAAAACAAGGAATTTATTTCATGAAATAGAACATGAGACAAATGATAAAAGTACCATACCAAATTTTGTAGCAAGATTCCTTGGTTTTGTGTATATTTTCCAATAGTTGTTTCCACAAGAGTTCATAGATATCATAATATTTTCCTTCCTTGACCATCTAATGAGAAGCATAGATGATGGTGGATGTAGTTTATCCTAATCTATTTAAGTATTATATCTTGTATGCAATTCCCATTTCACATACTAGACCCCTAGATCGAATATGTCATTCACAGTGAGTGCCCTTTTGTCAAATTTAGCTTTGGAAAGACTCATAACTTCTTCATTCTTGACAGATTTTAGTGTAGGTAATGGTTCAGTGGAGCACAATTTAGTCACAACCCTAATAGCTTCTTTTGTGGTTAGATGGGTTTGATCAAATGAAAAGATATCCTCATTTCTTCATAGCCAAAGTAGGGAAAATCCTTCCATACATCTAATCCTTTTAGTTATACATTTGCATATTCTGGTTTGATTTGAAAGTCATCACAAAGGAGATTATTGGACCTAAATTTTTTCATCTTCAAATGATCATATTTGTTTAGTTATGAATAAATGTAGATGTGGATATATTCAAAATGGATCACATGGATTGGAGCATGAGAGAATGCACCTTCCTTGTTGGTCACAGTTGCTATATATGTGTGTTTCTTGAATTTTGGCCTTGTTTTGTCTACAACATGATTGAAAATAGGTACATATCCATGATAAATTTTACTACATCTCAGGTTTTCTAAGTAAAAACTAGAGAGAGTGTATGTACAGGATCATCATGGAAAAAACAGACCCTTAAGTGGCAAAAAATTAAGAAAAAACAGAGTTAGGAAACTTCACATAAAAATTTGAATAAGTTATCTATATTATTTCAAAAATATGTAAGAATAAAATCTATAGAAAATTGAATGTAGTTTCTACAAACTACTAGGTTTTTTTTAAATCTATTTGGTGAAAATTTGAAATTTCAATGCAGTGGTACTTAAATTTCAGGAAAAAGTAGGTGTTTGTCTAACCACCCTAACCACAATAAAATGATAATAATTTTTTTATAATATTTTAGATATAAGTAGAGGACTAATGTCCCAATGTGATGCATATTTTTTTTATAATTTTTTTTTCCAAGTAAATAATTAATTATGATTTTTTATTACAACTTTTAAAAAATATAAAACTTGTATGTCTAACCACCTTAACTTTGTCAAAATTTCATAAAATTCATTTTTTTTAATCCTATATTATGTGAAGCATGCTTGATTCAAAAGATGTGATACCATTTGAAAGCTACAGATTTTTTTCAATCAACTATCAATTAGACTTTAGTCATAATTCAAATAGAAAATGAATAATAATTATTTATTAAATTCAAAGTAAAGCATAATTTATATTGGTGGAAAGCTGAGAATCTCCTTTAAAAACTCTTTTCGTTTCATCAATTTTGGGTTAAAAAAGGTCATCAGCCACATACCCTACACATACCCATCATATCGCCACTTTTTGGCCAATCATGATCCTGCACATACCTGAAAAACTTGTGAAGGTTGTCATTAGGGTTTGTGCAAAACTTGTTGAGAGCCTTCACTAAGTTTTTCCTCCTATCCTCACTCTAAATAGTTTGAATGAGATCAATTTTATCCAAACAAAACTAAATATGCTTCACACCAACTCTACTCACTATGTAGTAAATGTATTTGATACTTAGCAGCTTTTGTAGTCTATGAAAAAGATCGATAAGCCTTCACCAATCTTTTAAAAAAGGTAAATTTTCTCTAGATTCATAAGGAATTAAATTCATAGTTTTAATTATCATTATGTTTAATATTTTAGCATCTCAAACATTTCAAGGGCTTGAGAGGATCTACAATTGGAACTCCCCTTGAATCAAGGCTATCACTCCTTAGCTACTAGAGGACTTATTTGTACCATGATGAGGTATAGATTCATTCTTTATTTCACTTTCTTCCTTCGTTTTCCAAACTTTATTCATATCCTTCTTTTGGTGACTAATTATAGGCTTCCTTTGACAAGAAAAAGATCTTAAACTCTTTCCCATGCAAAACCTAGCAATGTGTGTAGGTTTGTTGCAATTATAGTAGATGTACTAGCTTGTGGAATAGAATTTCTTCTTGACACATGATATGTAATCAGCAACCCCATAAAGAAACTTCTTACATATGTAGCAGTATCCATTGAAGAATTGATAGGTCATAGTATTATTCCTTATCATATTACTTCTACATTCATTAGCCTTATGGCTAAATTTGTTGCAAGAATATAATTAATCATGAAATAATTGAGTGTTATTAGAATTGTACCTTGAAGGCTTGAAATATTTCTAGCTCATTGTGCTTTTATATTCAACTACCTTATGACCAAACTTATTACAAGCATAGTAGTTACCATTAAACCTAGTAGGAGCAGTTTTTTTGGGAGAAAACCTTCTGAAGTTCTTCTTTTTTCTAAAAATAGGTGTGAATCCACCTTCTTTCTTGCTTCCATAGTTTATCTTGTCATCTTCAAAGGATGTTTCTTTAGGATTTTCTATGTAGGCTTTATCATCCCTTGTCTTAGACTGTCCTTATACTTTGATGTTATCATATAGATTGGTAGATGCATTGACTATGGGACTTTTTCCCTTCTCAAAACCAAGTCCAAATTTCTCTTTTAAGGGTTGTTTAGAGTTAATTAACTCATCAAGAATTTCAAAGCCTCCTCTTATTTTTAGGCCTTTTTAAATTTTTTCTTTGGCCTTTTCAAGTTCCTTTTTTTATGGATACAATATCTTCCTCTGGCTTTATAAACTCATCAATTTTATCATAGAGCTTGATATTTAGGTAATACCCAATCCTCTTTCCTTCCTCAAGTTTAAATTTTAAATTTGAGATCATGCATTCAGGTTCTTTGGCTTTCATTTCACATCCATTTCTACCTTCTATTTTGAGTTTTCAGTTTGCTAATTTCTTCTTTTGATTCTTTAGCTTCTGCATTTAATTTATCTATTGTCTCTTTTGATTTTTTGGCGTGCACTCATATTTGAAATTTTGACAACCTTGATTCATACATATCTTCTAGAGCAAAACAAAATTATCCTTCAAAAATCAACTTAAGAGTCTTCTAGACTAAATCCTAACTTTCAAGTTCCATTGATTCTAAACCTGGTTCTAGAATAAACATATTATTTCAATTTGTACAACAAACCCATGTTTTCAAGAGAAGGATCAACTTTAGTTGTTAATCTTCTCAAGGCACTTGGCTCTAATACCAATTACTAAAAAAAAAAGATGTGTTAAGAGGGGGGTGAATCAACATTTATTAAAACTTAACTAATTCCATTTGTAGATTAACAACACATCACAATATGAATAGAGAACACATGTATCACATAGAGACACGAGGAATTTATGTGAAAAAACAAATGAGGGAAAAACCACTATGAGGATTAAATCCCAATACATGTAGCTATATATGATGGCACCTTCAAAATTTTCAAATTTTGAGTGCCCATGATGAAAAAAGTTGATTTTCTCACTAAGAAATGCCCTTGAAAAATCTGCCCCAGTGACCTACTTTGGAGGATCATAAATCAGAGCCAATTGATTTTCATGCCAAATCCCTTGGTGAGAATACTCATCTAAAATATGTGAACATGTATGTCAGACTTCAACCCCCTACGATAAGTTTTGATAAGGTTTTGAAGCACAAAGCTAGAGGGTTCTTGGACTATTTTGCTATTTGCAAAATTATCAGGACTTCCTGCAAAGTGGCCTCCTAGTCAAACTAATATTTCATAGCTAGATGATAATCATGAAAGATGGATTGGTGCCCTGCATTCCCCCCACATTCATCTGCTCATTGGTATGATTTTAGAGCCTCAGGATCTAATTTGATATTTTTACTAGGTTAAAAGCAAAGGCAGTTTGTCATATTTTGACAATCTGAATGTTTCAGGAAGGTCAAATTTGATGCTTAATATCTTGTGACAAATGTGGATTGAAGTAAATCCCTCTTGCACACATGTTTAATGGTCCTAAATTATTTAATTTTTCTAGTGGTGGTTCCCCGGGAGAAGATTTGATAATTTTTCAAGGAGGTGACTTGGTGTGCTCGAGTTGGTTTCTGATGGGTGCAGTTGCAAAATAGTCTGATTGAGTCACTTTGGGTGTTAATATTTTGCACCTTAGGATGAATTTTGCCATGATTTTTTTGCACTAGATTTTTGGTTCAAATGGTAACATGCATGCTCATTTTTGCACATCCTCGATGAGTTTTGATGGGCTAACTAATCCTTTTCTTACTACAACATGGCCGAAATTGGTGTTCTAAAAAGTTTGAAATTTTGAAAATATAAGGACAAACCATTTCTTTTTTTGGTTTGGAACTTCTACAACTCCATTTTCATAAAAAATGGAGGTCAAATGATGTGTTATTTTAATGCATTTTGGGTGTGGCGAACACGTCCCAAGGGCCAGTTTACAAAGGAGGTCCTAGAAATATTTAGGTAATGCAATCTTCAAAGAAATGGGTTTTCTCTAAATAATTGTTATGTCCCTACACAAATTTTCATGGCTCTAGGTTTCCTGATTTGTCTACAATAAATTTCTCCATTTGGCCTACAAGCATAATTAGAAGTCACAATTTTTCTAATGTTTCAAATGTTAATATTTAAAATATTGTGACTATTTTAAATATTGTGCAAATGTAAAAGGAGCATTTAGGAAAAATATAATGTGCATTTAAAATTTTTGTAAGGAAAAGCAAGTTTAATTCTTGCTTTCTATTGGTTGAAGTCACGGCAGCACAGTTTCATGGCAAAGTCATTGATTTGATTTGTCTATCCCATTCGATATTGATGATCATCGATGATAGTCTCTTTTCATTGCCCATGGTTGTTTTAATTTTCCATCTCCTCATCTTATTGGAAATGCCCAGTTCTCATTGCTTTTGGCTTGAATGCGTTTGTGAGCAGAACGATGGAAAGTTTTCAAATAAACATTATTAAGTATAGTGCCTTCAAATTACTCCTTTTGCTTGGGTACTGGCTTGTAATGTCAGAGTTTGTAGTTTCAAATACCTCCAAATTCAAATTGCATGGCTTGCAGCAGAGGAACCCTTGATTTGATTCCCTATCTTTTATTTGATCACTAGTTGTGGTGTGCTCACAAACAATGGCTTCAATGTTGGAGATAAAGTTGCAAATTCACCACTATAAACATTTACTTGGTGTGGCTGAGGTTCATTGAGAAGTAGTAGAAACTTGAAAAATTATGGATACGGATGAATATTGTGTATCACTAATTTATTTCATCTTTTCCTCAACTTATTAGCTATACACGATGGGGCGATCTTTAAATTTCCCTCATCGTTGTTTGAATGAATATTTTTCCTTGTGCATTTATGATGGAGTGATTGCTTCACTCATCGTTGTTCTCAAACCTCCTTTCCATGATGTATTCACGATGATCAAAGTTTCCTTATTCTTATCGTGCGTCGCTAATAAATGTTAGCTTTTCCATATGAAGTTAGCGATGTGTGATAAGAATGGTTGAGTAAATAAAGTGGTGGGGCTCATGGTATAATGTGACCATTGGATATTTTTTGAAGGTAAAAAGGTTTGCGATGGAGTGTAAAGTAGCCGATGAGGATTTTAGTGGCTAGGAAAATAAATTTAAAGAAGTAGATAAAGTGAATTAAAATCTTACCCATTTAAAGGCTCTAAGTAAAAATTTGAAATAAGGTGCACGAGAATTGAAATTTTGCAGCGTGATAAAGTAAAAAATTAAAGCCTTCACTAGGTTAAAGTAAAATTTTAAATGCATGAAATAAAATGCAATGCATGGGTAATAAAATTTTATTGTGCGTGTGAATTAAAATTAAATCCTCCATAAAAATAATCATAGTTTTTGTGGCTTAAAATAATCAAGTGAAAGTGATTTAAGTTATTCACCTTATGAAGCAAAAGGCTTTAATTATAAATGCAATATGGAAAGGTAGGGGTAATTATTTTACTATCCGATAAAGTGAAATTAAAGCCTTCCCAATAAAGTTAAAAACTTTATTTGCTAGGTATTGAAATAATGTATTTCACATACTGCACAGGAAATGTGGAGGGTAAAATGAACAAGTGAAAGGGATTTTTTACAGCAAAATGATAAGGGAGAGTAAAGGATTTTCATAGAGGGGTTCTATTTTTCTACAAACAGATATTTACAGCTGCAAGAGAATGATAAGAAATCAGGCTGCTCAAGAAGGGAATATTTTATGTTACAGGGAAAATGCAAGATGCATGAATCAAAGGGTAGATTGGAGATTCTACAAGTGGAGGCAGTTATTGATCTATGGAGTTGAATGTTGCTTGGTGTCTATAGTGGATCTCCATTTAGGGTTTTTCATTTTCCTTACTTAGTGCAAAGTTTTTGTTTTACAAGAGGGAAAGAAATTAGTTAGCTTTGTCACATTTTTGTTTAGTTACTGTGTTGGTTAAGAGAAGTGTTAGGGTTCAATTTCCCAATGTATCTTGGGAAGATTTTCTGAATTGTAACAATATCAACAATAGTATTCAAAAGCATAATAAAAAATAAGGGGGCAGTAATAAGAAGTAGAAGAAACCCCTATGTCTACACAAGAGGAAGACATACCCTTTGGTTCCTATGCAACAACACCTACTTGCAACAAGGAGGAACCTAAAGAACTAGGACTATAGCAAACTCAACCTATAGCCTCTACTAAGAAGCCCACAACTGAGGAGGATTCTAAAACTCTAGCTTCTACTAAGAGCTTACTAAAGCCAAAGAAGAGGAAAACTAAAGCTTCTACCTTTGCACCTATGAAGAAGCAAAAAATGCCTCCACAATTAGGAGGGCGATCACATCACCTAAGGAGGGATGGGCCTATGAAAGGAAAAGATAAAAAGAAAAAGGAAGATGTTGTGATGATTGAAACTAATGCATAATCTATGGGAAATGTCCTTAATGATAATAATAAAAGAACACCCATTGTGCAGCCTTTGTATTTAACAAGTACTTCTAACTCAGATTCACAAGATAATTTTTTTCTAAAAAGAAGAGAAAAAGATCTCCAAAGAGCCCTATTTCAAAAAGGTTTATGTGTTCAAAGGCAGTAGGAGAAGAGTAGCTTTTGGAGATAAAGAAAAAAATAATTTTAGAAGGGAGGAACAAAAATAAAGAACTATAAGAGGTCTTGTAGAGAATCAAATAACTAGAAGATTAACCAAAAACATATCAACAAAAGGATAGTGAAAGGGATGCAAGGATTAGGGAGTTAGAAGAAAAACTCCACATATTTGAGCACATATCAAAATTAGAAATCTTGGCACAAATTTCCAATTTTGAAACAAATAGAAAAGATCAAATTCACAAGAGCTCAACAAGACATATAAAGAGGCCCTATACCTATTGTTGTGTTAGTGAGCATTGATTTTTGGAAGAAAGCACAATAGTTTTCCCAGAAAGAAAAAATATTGGGAAAACGAGAAAGAAAAAATGATATCTATGCATGCCATGACAATTGAAAAGTAGGAAATAGAGGTAAAAAGGTTAAAGGTGAAAATTGAGCAAATGGCAGATAAAATAGTTCAATTGATGAGGTGTAGATCTCCTACTAGGGTATATACCCTATATATATATATATATATATTAGTTCAATCAAATAATTAGTGACCTTCCTGATTCCATGAATAGAAAGTTTTTGTTCTTTGACACTTTCTAGAAGTTTACACTAGAAATGCAAGACTAGTGTAAATTATACTTGCATAATTTGGTTCTTTCAAATGAAACTAAATTGAACCCACTAATATTTGTGGGACATATTTAGATTAGGGCTCTAGCTTCCTATATAATAAATGAACATCAAAGGGGACAAGTGATGCAAAAAATAAATAGAGGGAGAAATCTCACCCTTTCTAGCTAAGAGAGGAGGTAGGAGACCCAAATGTAGTGGTAGACCAATGTTTGTATCTCTTAGAGCATAGGGGAGTGTAAGAAAGATAATGGATTGCAGAGAAAAGGATTACAAAATAATGGAGGGACTAGAAGTAGAAGGAATAATAAAAGAGACACTTGGCTTTCCTCAAGGTAGATGGACTGATATCATGCCAAAATTGAAGAAGAAGGAACCTCATTTTGTTTACAACTATGTGTCAGCAATTGGTAGGTCATGTAAATACATTTCAATTTCCTTCAGAATCAAAATTACTTCATTTCCTCTTACCTTCCATACTCCTTTCCTCATGTTTCCCATACAACACTAGATAGGGAGGAATCAAGAGGAAGGTACTCCAATAGAGAGTAAAAGAGTGGCAAAGCTCTCATATCAACAAGGTTTCTACTTGAAGCATGGTAATGGGGTGACTTGTGTCATGGACTTCAAAAATATGGCCCTACAGTATAACCTTCAACCTTAGGGTGAAAGTACGAAGTTGAGTCCACTTAAGGTAGAAGTTTTAGACTTAGAAAAAACCCAAAATTGGGAAAAATGAAATGGGATCCCATTATTTAACAAATAGGATCTTGTTTCAATTTGGGGCCTCGAGCCAAAAACATGATCCTATTTTTAAAAAAATGACATCTTGTTCTAAAATGGCATCCCATTCTAAAATGACCCGTTAAAAAATAGGATCTCATTTTAAAAAGCGAGATCCCATTCTCATTTCATAAATAAACTATTTTTTTATGCTTTTACAAAATGGGATCCCGGTCTCTCGTTTCATAAAAGCATAATTTTTTTTTATGAAACGAGATCCCATTTTTTGAAATTTGAATTTTTGGTCAAGTTTTTTCCTTGTTTTTTTGTTTTAGAAAAGGCTTGGGGACCCGAACCTAAGATTTGGACCTAGTTTGAGCTTCAACTTGAAGTTTTTGCCAATGTCACAAGAAAATAGTGTCTTTGGGCATATGTCTAAAGGCCCTTTTTTGTAAAAAATTTTAACGAAACTAAAACCTATTATATATGAGACAATGTAGATTCTAGATATGTATTTTTTTTTACAATTTGATTATTTTTTCTATTTTTCAATTAATTTTTTATGAAATTGTTCCATAAACTTGAAATATCAAGGGTTTTTAGTATTTTAATATCTTTTTGTTAAAATAATTTTTTGAAGAACAAATTATATGAAAGCGTACTTCAGACAATTCTTTTCAATTTGACAAAAAATTCAAAAAATGATAAGTTTAGGTCATCTTATGTATGACGCACATAATGATTTTTCAAAACAACAAATATGACCAATAAAAAATTAACAAAAAATATATTAAAAAAAATTTCAAAAAAAATTTGGGAGCATTCTTCACTATGTTACAATTTTTCCCAAAAGGATTTAGAAAAATATGATTATTTAGTTCAAAATATGGGTGACGTACATGTGCATGGTATGGTAAAAAAAATAGACTTTTAAACAATGGCTTTTAGAAATTCCTATTGAAAATCAATTTGTATCATTTGGGTTTTAAAATAAATTACATATTTGGAAACTAGACTACAAGTACTATATTTTATAATTAACGACTTTTTTTTAAGATTACATCTCTATGTGCTTCAAATTTTAAGGTAAAATGTGAAAATTTCTAAAAATGAAGGAAAACATTTCCACTTTTTGGCCAAAAAGTGGACTCATCTTCTTGCTAGCACCCTTTAAAGTTTCTTGAGGATAAGAAATAGCTTAGATGGGTGGAAACTATGGGCTCCATATTTACCTAGTTCCCTTTCACCATTTCATACTTTTCATTATCTCTTTCTACTAAGTTTCAAGGCATTACTAAAACCTTTGATACATTTTATATTTTAAGCAATTTTCAGTATTTGGAAATGGAAATATGTTATGTTGATATATGTATATATGAATGCATGAATGTCTATGAAATATTAGTAGGATTTTATGTTTAATTTATAATTGTTAGATGATAAGGATACCTTAGAAATTAAACTAAAAAGTTTGCAACAAGAAGGACTGTCAACTCGTAGTATAAGGACTATGGATTGCTATAGAGAAGAAGTCAAACAACTAGGATGCAACACATTCAAAAGGAAACAAAGGTGATCATTTATCAATTAGTCATGAGTTACTACACAATTCTCTTACTCACCAAATAAGACAACTAGAAGAATAAGAAGTCTAATTGCAACAAGACTGATTTATGATTGGATTATTCTATGAACATGTTTCTATTTTAATAGTTAAACTATCCAACATAGAATCCAAATTTGGTTTTTCTACTGCTGCTTGATGTACTTCAAACTTAGTCCTCTTCCTACCTTTGAGGGAGAGTTGAAAATTGTTCCATAAGTCTATTTTTAGTCCAAGTATAATGAAACTCCTCACATACCCTATATAAAAGGATCTCCTATTGAGGAGGAGATATAGTTAGCTAGTTATCTATTTACCATTATTACTCAGAAGTTGCAGCAATATAATCTGTGTTATATTATAAATATTTTTAATAAATTATTGTAATATTTCATGTAATCATTAGAATTAGAATGCAATAAAGGAAATTGGTTTGATATAATGATTTTCTAAGTAAGTGAGTGTTTGAGAACTTCTATCAAAGTAACAACTCAAGCAAGGGCCACTTGAGGTACTGCTAACCCAATGTAGTTTATGTTGTTCAATTAGATAATGTATTATTGAAATTTAGTTGGCATTTTTTAGTTATCTATTATGAATACATATTTTTTAATTCATGAGCTGAATTCTATAGCTTCTCTTTTGGTTTCATACTCCAAAGGAATTAACTAGGTTAGGAAATTGTAGTTTTAAATATTTATTAGTTAGAATCTTAAGCATTAGGTACCCGTAGCATTTGGTAATATTTTACATTCATTTCCCTTGTTTTATGAATTAGCAATTTATTCCTATTTCTAGCTTTCATTGTATTTCTACTTGTGTATTTTCCTATACTACATTGATGTAGGATGCATCTAAAATGTATGAATGCATATATTTTCCAACACTATCTAAAGTTTTACAACTCCTTGGTTGATAATTTAATGCATCCCTGATGAAGGGTACTCCCCTTACTAATGAAAATGCACCACATTATAGGTAGGTTTGCACAACAAAAATGGAAGAGAAAAACTTTCTTTTATTGCTAAAATGACACTACAAGATTACATGCCATCATATGAGTTATCTTATTACAATCATCCACTAAATTATAGATCAAAGCATTCACTCTCAGCTCTACATTCACTAGCAAGTGATTGACTTCTCTTCTCTACTCCACAACCACATTACTCATCACGCTACTCCGTCACCTTCACTCTTTGTCTCTATAAGCTATTCTCCCCTTCAAGTCAGGCTATCTCATAAGTATTATGTTTGTCGTAGTACTACCTCATTGTCCCATAAACATCCACATCTCTTAGGTAGTTACATGATTATCAATAACTTCAACTGTTAGCTTTAGGTTTGATTTCATTTGGCCAATGACCATGTTGATCCACAACAATGATGTGGAATCAATGAGTAATATCGCGCCAGGTGTCACCAACTTATTTTTCCATTTATCACCATTGATCCATCCATATCTTCATCTACCTTCCCACCATTTTCGTGTCGAGGGAATTTCAAATCCTCTCACCTTGATACAATCAAGTCTCACCAATGAGGCCTTATCGAAATGTAGGTTACTTATTGTCATTACTTCGTCGACCTATCGAAGGGACTCCTCCTAACATCTCACTAAAACATGCTTGTCAGGACAAAACCCCTTCATCACCATGATATGCTTCATTTCCCTATTAGAGGGACTCCCAAATGGCCCTGCCTGAAAACCTAGAGTCTCCATGATGCAGTTTGTTGATGTGTTCAACAATTCATTAGGCTATCAAAGGGACATTGAATGTCATCCCACCAATGAGAGAACCTCATGCCGAGGTGAATTCTTCACAAATATTTGCTACTACCACTAACACCTTCAGTATGTTGATAAGACTTGAAACAAGGTCCCAACAATGTCGCCATTTCATGTCAATCAACCAATTTACTAAACTTAGAATGTCAAATGAAGTTAATTATAAACCTTAACACTTTAACTTAAAATATCCAACTGTCATACTTGGTAAACTCAAACTAATTCAACCCTTATTGGAAAAGAAGTAACTCAAATTTATTTTTTTGATGCAAAATTGCTCTTTGCCCTGGATTCTCTTGCATCAAACACCCGAGGTAATTTGAAAATATTTCATGAGTTGAACTCATAAATGTTTGTAGATACTATGATCGTCCTAGATCATCTATCTACCTTATCTTTCTGAACATCTTTCCAAAACTGCCTCTACAATTGGTGTCCCTTCCATCCTTCATTGTAACCCCTCTTCTTTCCTCTTTCTATAAATTCTAGTCTCCACCAATTGGAAACTCATGCATTACGTATCCTCCTACTAAAAAAATCATTTCGCTTTCAATCTCCATTTTTTCCTTGGGTTCCTCTTTTCCTATATCTCCTAAAATGTAGTTCTCAGCTACAAATTGAATGTTAGTATCACAATCAAAATACTCATATTTTCCATCTCTCTCATCTGTACCCTCATCAATTTCAATAGCACAATCAAAGTATTATTCCTTTTCATCCTACAATAAATTGTCATCCATCCAAATTTCTTCATCATAAGAGAAATCATCCACTAATCAAAATGGAAGCTTTCACAACAAATCATCATGTTCTCTCTTACCTTCTTTCTTAATTACAACTATAGTACCTTCATTCACCAATGTACTCACTGCTGCAATACCTCCATCTACACTGATATCAACATGCTCACATAAATCGGTAACAACATTTTCACAAAAAAATAGATTTTACATCTTCCTCCATCATGAATTTCAGTCTATTCCTTCTAAATGCAATCAACAAAATTGCAACTTGCATTAGCAAATATTGATCTTCATCCTCATCCTCTTTGACTAGCTGTCTAACTCCATTAACCAAGCATTTGACAATGTTATTACATACCTTTTCTTCTTCCTTTTTCAAAGGTTTCAATTTGTGCTTGACTCCATCTTTCATCAAATAGTAGGTACTAGCATTACCCATCATGCACTACCTTCTTGTCAAATTGCCAAGGTCTTCCCAATAAAATTTGGTAAAATTCCATAGGCATAACATCACAAAAAACTTCATCATGAGAATCACCTACCTTAAACCTTACCAAGCATTGTTCATTCACAAAAACCTTACGGTCATCCTGCAACCAAGCAATTTTGTATGGGTTTGAGTGCCTTCTCCTTTGTAGCTATAACTTATTCAACATTTATTCTGAAACAAGATTGTTAGTACCACCTCCATCAATTTAATCATATTACAAAATTTACATTCACACTTACATCGAATGTGAAATAGGTTATTTCTTTGGTTTGGTTTCTTCTCCTCATTCAACAAGGCTCTTCTAACAACAAGGGACTCACCCCTTTCAACATCTCTAGAATGTGATGACTAAGCATCTTCATCTACATGGTTAACTTATGCATTGTATTCAGGTCTTCTATTTGTCCTTCCTTGATGTTGAGGACACTCAAAGGCCCTATTCCCTTCTTCTCCACATTGAAAACATGCTCCTCAGAAGCCTCCCCTTCCTATTCCTCATCTATATCTTCCTCTACCACTATAATTCTACTCAAGAGACTTGTTGGAGCTTTCACCCCTTTCATCTTTGTTTTCCTTAATGTCTCCAATCTACTACTTGTCCTCTTTTTTCTGCACATAACTTTTGATTTTCCCTTTCTCCTTATTCTAAAATTTCCTATTCAATCTTTCTTCTAATTTCAATGCAAATTGATATGCATTGTTAATGGTGTATATTCTCACTAATGCCAACTCCTCTTGTATGCTTGGTTTTATCCCATTAAGATAATGAGTTAATTTCTCCTCATCTACTTCAAAATTCCCTTTTCTAATCAGGATCTTGTGAAATTCCTCTATGTATTCTTTCACCATCCTTGTTCCTTGTTTTAGATTCTACATCTTCTTTAGCAGCTCCAGTTCATAGTAAACTCAAATAAGTTGCTTAGTTATATTTTCCACCATTTTGTCCCATCTAGAAATTTTCTCCTTATTTTTCCTTCCTCTTTCAAGCTGGATCTCTTTCCACTATATACTTGCATGACCTTTCAACTTTGTCTTTACAAACATCACTTGATGAGGGTCTCCAATCTCCTTGAACTCAAAAAAAAATTCTATATTATTGATCCAATTGATCAACTCTTCAGGATTCAGACTTCCATTAAAAGTTAAAAATTCTATTTTAGGTTTCTTTCCAAGGCTAGATATTGCTCTCAACAATCTCATTTCCTTAGAATCCATTTGATCTTGTTCTTCTTCTTCCATTTCCTCTTCAATTTCATCTTCACTATCATCTCTTTCTTAATGCAATTCTCTCTTGCAAATATCTTCTTGCAAGGCATCCAACCACCTTGTGATGGATCTAATTTCATCTCTATGAGGATTTCTTCCTCCACCACCTCTACCTCCACCTCTACCATGATGGTAAATTCTAGGAGCCCCTTCATGTTGACCTAGCTCATAAGTATTCTCTTTGTCATAGTACCACCTCATCATCCAGTAAACATCCAAATCTCCTAGGTAGTTACATCGTTATTAGTAACTTTAACCACTTCCTTAAGGTTTGATTTCATTTGGACAATGATCACATTGATCCACAACAATGATGTGGAATCAATGAGTAATATCATGCTAGGTGTCACCAACTTATTCATCCATCTATCACCACTGACCCATCCATATCTTTGTCCACCTTCCCACCATTGTCATTTCGAGGAGACTTCAAATCCTCACCCTGATACAGTCAAGTCTTACCGATGAGGCCTTATCAAAATGTAGGTTCCTTATTGTCATCACTTCATCAGCCTATCAAAGGGACTCCTCCTTACATCTCACTAAAACATGCTTGTTAGGCTAAAACCCCATTATCACGATGATATGATTCATTGCCTTGCCAGGCTATTGAAGGGAAATTGAATGTCATCTCATTAATGAGAGAACCTCACGCTAATGTTCAACTTCTTCGCAACCATTTACTACTGCTACTAACGCCTTTGGTATGTCAATGGGATTTGAAACAAGGTCCTAATGATGTCTCCAAGTCATCCCAATCACCTAGTTTACTGAACTTAGAATTTCAGATGAAGTTAAGTATAAACCTTAACATTGTATCTTAAAATTCCCAACTATCATGCTTGGTAAACTTAGACCGATTCAACCCTTATTGGAAAACAAGTAACTCGAATTTTATTTTGTTGATGCAAGATTGCTCTTTGCCCTAGATGCTCCTACATCAATCCCTCTAATGAAAGATGAATTATTTAGTTATGAATTGTCAGGTCCTCTAACCTATTTGTATACCTAGTATCACCATGTTAATTGGACATTAGAGAGGCTCCAAAAATCCCACCACAATGAGACTTTGTTAGGTGTTAACTCTAACAAACATATGACATGAAATGGTAGGCTTAAAACCTTCTAATTCATCATCTAACTCAATACCACCTTATAATATTGGTTCCTCCTTTTTTTAATCACCCGATCCTTCAATATATAATAATTTATTTTTTAAAATGTTATATCCATTGTTATATTTATAATAATATTTAAAACAAACTCCTTTCTTATCTTATATTCATTTTTTTTTAGAATTTGGTCTAGTAGGATAAGGAAGTGGTTTAGGAGAGAATTTATCTCTTATATTTACCAACCACTACCATATATTGGCCATAAATTTTTCTTCTACTTGTATTTCTATAACCATTAGTTTTGACATATAGTATAATTAGAACATGAATACCTCATATTTGATGTGGTCCTTTAAACACCTTAATATTAGTTCCTTTATATTTTACTTTGTAACATTATTTTTTCTTAAATATAATGTTTAGGATTGAAGAATATAATCATTGGTCATTCATTTGGTAGGATGGCTAAAGTAGTTATCCATAATATTGTCATCATAATGTGTAGTGATATTCTCTTGGAAAATGGATAATGTAGGTTTGAATTCCTTCTTTTCTTTCTCTTCACATAGCCAATTACAAGAAATGAATTGGTTAGCATCCAATTATAAGGATTCCATCATAACTTTTTAATGATAAGGAACAAGAGGAAGATCAAATAATTGATCCTTTTGAAATTATTTTTTATAGGATATTTGCTATAAAAATATTACATATTCATCTTTGCTTTGAAGTTCCTAGCTATGAAATTGGTTTAGTAATGATAAATCTTGAGATTTAATTCAAAATCATAAGCATAATTTTCTTGTGAATTATTGTTTGTATGGATAAATATGTTTGGTATCCTCTAGAACCTTTTCTATAAACTATTTATTTAAATATTCTCCTAATATCACTTAGGCATCTCTTGGATTCATTAATTCATCCTTAATCCTTTTAGCACCTTCCTATATTTATTCCTATATGTATATGGGTGTTTCCGCACCTTCTCAACATTGGAAGCACACAACTATGCTACCTCTCTTAAAACGTAGAAATCTGCAAACAAGTTCCAAATTACTACTCCAAGGTCTCTCAGGTGTTAGATTATGACAATGCTTGGAATATCTCAGTTGGTGGATGTGTTTTGTTGGTAATCATATGGCAGCCTTTATGGTTTACAAAGAATGGTAAGTTGGGTCTACAAATGGAGTTTCAAAGTGCTGAAAGTGAATGAACAATGGCTGACCACTCAAAATAGCAAGTTGGAACTCACCATGTTCATCAAATTTAACATTTTTTTGATGCTTAGAATCCTATTCTAACAAATGACTAAAAGAAATAGAAAAAGAGGAAGGGTTGAGAAAATTATTCCAATCGTAAGCTATGAATGAACAGTAACAATGGAGGGTGCTATAGTAGACAAACTCCCACAAACTAGATTTTGCTTGACCAAAAAAGACCTATAGCTACACAAAATCAGTGCAATATTCTAAGGACTACATATTTTCAAATTGTGCATTCACCTCATGAACATACAATTGAACTAAGTTGCAGAAAATAAGTTAGTTTAGACTAGCTTTACAAATTGATTCATCATCAACAAACCACAAAAAGCATGAGCTGGAAGTGCATCAAATACTATAAAGTCCAACATCAATAAAACCATCCAAGAAACTACAAGGTAAAACTAACATGGAAGTAGAACCATGCATGCAAGGTGAGAAAACTCAAAGAGAACATCCATAGAATCATGCATGCTATCTTCTATTGTTGCAAATGCCTTTTGCACCAATTCTCCAATGATTTACAAATGAGGAGAAAGATCCTATTTATAGTTTTCCAAAGCCTAAATGAATGGCTAGGATTTAATTACATTGTGTGGCTCATATTTGATACAAGTTAGGGTTTCACCTACCCCCAATATTTCTCAATTTAAAATAGGCTATTTTGTCCTCTTCCCTATTTTGTCTTGTAGCCTATTTTTTGTCTAGTGACCTTGACACTGTAGTAGTTTTGTCCTATTGGATGTTGTGGTTGTGTTATTGATATGTGGTTTTCATTGATGTCAACACTATTAGCATTGATGAATTGAAGGCTATATTTGTTGAGGATATTGAGAAAATTGTTAAAGGAAGAGTTATAGGTTGATAGTGGAATAGTGAAGGTCATGAAGGTGTCTTTCTCAGTATGTTAATGATCAGTTGTTGTCGACTAAAGGGTTTATTGTTGAGAGTATCTAATTTATCCATCGAAAGTTTCAGAGGTCCACTTGAAGATTTTATCATGTTATGAACAGTTGTGTTCTGACAGTTTGTTTCAATTTTTGTCCTTGGTTGAAGTTGACATGATTCTAGTAATTTTAGTTGTTGTGGATGCATCTTTGTTGATTCTTAATATTTTTTGATGCTTCTAGATCATTCTCTATCTTTGTTGCATGTCTGCGTTGATTAGTGTGCTCATGGTCAGAGATTTTTCTCTTGGGTGTTCAAGTTTTCATGTTCTTGGCCGACATGATGGTTGTACATGTTGTGGATCCTTGGAGATTAAAATTTGAATGTTTGGCATGCTCAAGGATATTTTTTTAAGTCTTCATTATGTTGTAGCCCATGTTGTTTGATTTGCATTGAAAATTTATTTGTAAATTTGGGCTGACATTGTAAATATGTTTTATATTTTGGCCGACAAAGTTGTTGATGTAAATCCATGTTACAGATATATATAAGAGTGGTTGTTTGTGTGAAAGAGAGTGTGTGTGTAGTGAGGAAGAGACATAGAAAGTGCAAGTGTTCAAATAGTGATCTAATCATTCGATTGTAGAGAAGAGTGTGAAGGAGTTTGAGCATAGTGTGAAGAAGTATTTATGAGCTTCGCTAGAATTGAAATTAGGCATTTGTAGATGCTACCTTCTCAGTTCAACTCTTTGTTGTAATCCAAAAATATTGTAAGGTAGTGAGCCTTCTTGTTTTTGAGTAGTGAGCTCTAAGCAGTGTGCCTGAATGCATGTGCATTCCCATTGTTCTTCATTATACTTTTAATAGGGTATA
>VDFB02271358.1:897842783-897889500 GCA_007258455.2 Sequoia sempervirens
GCAACTCATGTGACCAAACAGACTGCTCCAACACATTCAAATTGGCATGTTTATGCTAGGCATGGTCCTCTTTCACACCCAAACATGCAGAATCGCTCTGAGCTACGTTCAATCGGATCGACCCCTTAAGGGTCCAAAAGGAAAAATGGCTGCAAATCCCCAACATGAGTTACCGAAGACCGTGGATGCTTTGTAGGAAACTTCTCATCTAATCCTATGGGATCACGTTGGGCCCCTCTACAATAACCTCTCTTGGTTTTTATTATCTTGGAGTGGTTTTCCTGTGGTGTTCAGTTTTTAGTTGATAGAAAAAGTGTCAAAGTTGCAAGGTGGTGCAATTTTTATTCTGCAATTTGTGTGACCAAAAGGACTATTCCAATGCATTCAAATAGGCATGTTTACACTAGGAATGGTCCTCTTTCACACCCAAACACGCGGAATCGCTCTGAGCTACGTTCAACTAAATCGATCCCTTAAGGGTTTGAGTGTAGTATGTTGAAATAGGCCATTCCTCTTATTGTTCAAGCTGTGTCTTAGTGATATGGGCCTGATGTAACTTGAATTGTGGTAGTTTGAATGGTCCTGTTGAGTGGTTTGGCAATCTTTGTATTGCATCAGCTTGTTGCTTACTATTATGCTTTGATAATTTTTTCCAAGCATCCATAGCTTGTTTGAAAGCACCTGTTTTAGGATTTTAGCCATAGCAGCAAGGCAATGAACTATTTGATAAAATGCTTTGATAGACATGTATGAAAAATGTGTTAGCATAGACAAGGCAGTGAACTCTTTGAAAAAATTCCTCAAAGAAATGTGGTTTCATGGTGATGGAACGACATGACGAATGCCATGCCAAGCAAATTGCTATGGATTGTCATGGCATTCCATCACCATTGAGACCACATTTCTTTGAGGCTCTTTTTCAAACAGTTTGTTGCCTTTTCTATGTTATTGCTTATTAGTATGCTTTGATAGATTTTTTCCAAGCATCCATGTAGCTTTTTTGGAAGCACCTATTTTAGGCTTTCAACCATAGCAAGAAGGAAGCGAACTATTTGATATTCCACCACCATGAGACCACATTTCTTTGATGGATTTTTTTCAAACAGTTCATTCCCTTGTCTATGCTATTGCTTACTATTATGCTTTGATAGATTTTTTCTAAGCATCCATAGCTTGTTCGAAAGCACCTGTTTTAGGATTTTAGCCATAGCAGCAAGGCAATGAACTATTTTGATAAAATGCTTTTGATAGGACATGTATGAAAATGTAGCAGATAGATAGTAGTTGAACTTTTGAAAAAATGCCTCAAAGAAATGAGGTTTTATTGAAAGGAGACGCCAGCCGACAATCAAATATTTTGATTGTCATGGCATTCCATCGTAATGAGACCTCATTTCTTTGAGGCATTTTTTCTTCAAAGAGTTCACTACCTTGTCAATGATATTGCTTTTACTATTATGCTTTTGATAGATTTTTCCAAGCATGCATAGCTTGTCTCGAAAAGCACTTCTTTAGACTTTCAGCCATAGCAACAAGGCAACACTTGAACTATTTGAAAAATGCTTTGGTAGACATGGTCAAAAAATGTGGTAGTATAGACAAGGTATGGAACTCATGGAAAAATTTCAAAAGTTGAGATGTGGTCTCTTGCTAGAATGCCATGACAAGCAAATGCAATTGGCAACTGCCTCCTAGTTATTAGTTATGTAATGTGAAGGCATAACCGCTAGGTTCACTTTCTAAAACTATATTGTAATTGAAATTTTGTCATCTATCAAGATCTAGTTATTAGTTATGCAATGTGAAGTAAATGCTTTGAGTTTGAAAGATGTGCAATGTAATGTAATCAACGCTATGAATATAAACTACAAAATTATAAATTTAAGTTCAAAACATAAAAATGTCAAGTGTTTCATAATCACCATTATTGATTATTGATCAACTGAAGTGTGAACATTTTTTCCTCGCGGTGGAAGGAAAACAAGAAAACAAGTTGGTTCAAAAATGTAGGAATTTGTCTTCTGCGACCAAATGAGTAGAAATTTTCACAAATATAAAAGTAGGAAGGAATAAGTCCATAAGATCGAAAGTATGTAAGAACCAAGAATTCGTAAAATTGGCTTACGCTGACCTAAACACAATTTTCACACTTTGATGTTCCAAACGAAGTCAAAAGTATATGTAAGTTGTAAAGTATACACTTGAATACATGTAACTCATATCTATTGAACTATGAATTTATAATGCAAATATGGACACCATCGATAAAAAATGTTTGTATTAATCAAATAGCCATGTACGCATGTACATCAATATATGTCAATATAAGTATAAAATATAGTTACAAAAAGCCATATAGGCTTACGAGAATGCCATATAGGCATACAATGTCAAACATATTGAATACAAAATATGTAGAAAATTGCCATGTAGGCATTACAACAAAGGGTTCTTACATTCAAAAATTCATTTTTCCATGCCCCAGTTCAAATACGTACTTATTTCCTTCAAGTGGACCGATGGCGATAAATCACACCCATTTTGTTGAGGAGTGCTCCTCGCTACTCCCTCCTAGGGTTTAGCCCTAGTCAAGTTTCCAACTATTACAACAAGAAGTAAAGACATTAATATATAGAAATTACATTATAAAAATTAATATATTTAACAAAAATTCTAATCACTTACAGCCATCTGACGATCACTCTCCTCGATGGAAATATTTGCACGCCGATGCTCAAGCGTGCTCGAGCCCTGTATAAACCATCCTAATAGGAATTAAACTATGAATCAATAATGGTTTGATTTTTCACTAGAACTAGTTCATCTATAACAACGAATGTAAATTGAAATTTAGTAATTTGCCTCATACCTCCCCTATCAGAGCCATCGAGGATTGTATTGCAGTAGAAACACCGATATCCATTTCCCTTGTTACGTTTGGCGGTGTTTCTCTCACTAACATCTGAAAATAAAAAAACAAATTATTCAATCACAAAATAGTTATCGAATTTGAAGTAATGCTTTGAGTTTGAATGATGTGTAATGCAATGTAACCAACAATATGATTATCAATTTTTTTAAAAGCAATAACTTGGGACAATCACATTGAAAAACAAAAGACCCTTTAGGACAAATTTTAAGTGAAAAGGCATCAAAACACAATGTAAAATATGACAACCAATATGAGAAGAAGAGATGATCAAGTCAAAAGGAGCTTTGATAGTAGCCAACTGAGTTAAGTATGACAAATCCAAGTATCACTATTGCAAGGAATGGAGTAAGAGCTAAATAAAGATACAACAACAATAAAAAATGATGGAGCTAACTTTTCAAGGGCCTATTCTTCAAAACCCTTATTAAACGCTTGTCATAGTTTAAGATATGCAATAAATGTTTGACAATGGAATTAACCTTTTGAGGATGACAGTGATTACATTGAGGTCTCCTTTTACCTTGAAAAGACTAAATATTCTTTCTTTGGCCTATCATTATGATTTTTAAGTTTCCTCACTTGAGTTAAATATAATAGTCAAGTGTTTATACCAAAGATGATAGAGAAAATAATCATGAAAAGGAGAATATGATGGTGATGACAAGGTAGTGGCACATTTGACAGTCGAAAGAGTAGAGGAATGCATAGTGAACATCATGGTACAACTTATGATATAAATTAAGCCACATGGTTGATGTGCTTTGAATCCTTGCATCGAAAGGAAATTTTCTTAACATAAATACTGCTAGGGAATTTCAATGTTGCCATTGTAGTTGGCATTAAAGTTGATACCTGCAACATTGAAAATTATCCTTATATATGAATTCCCTCCATCTTGTTGATTGGCTTGTAACACTCTTGATGGTGGCTGTATGAAATCTAATTATGATTCCTCTTCTACATTAGAGGGTTCATATCCTTGATCTGACTCTTCTGAATTATCAGAACCAAAATCACTAGCTTCCATATTCAAAAATTCCCAACCAACATCTTCAATAAATTTATCTAGATCATCAGTAATAGTCTTACAAATTGGTTGCTAGTTCAAGTTCATTCTACTTTCATAATAATTTATATCCATGGAGTTCATCCATTCCTTGATACCATCAAGTGAAGATTCAAGAATGGCGTACATATGGAGTACATCTCGCTTTAATTATTTGAAAACAATAGCCATATCAAATCCCTTTTTCCCAAGTCCTACTCTCTCAAGGTTAACAATCTCAATCTAACTAATAGTGATTACTAAGAAAGGTAATTCCACCAACTCTACCAAAAAATTTACCATAGGAACAATAAAAGCAGAGGATTTGAAAGGAACTCCATGAAAACCAAGCTCTCTAAATGGTATATAAAACTCTAGTTCAAAATATTTTAGATGAGGATGTTCCCATAGCTCTCTTACTCACTTGAAAAATCCTTGAAACTATGTATTGATTTTATTTTTCCTATTCCTCTCTTGTTGTTCTTCCTTAATTTCATTGGTGCAGGAGCACCTAGGAAGCAATAGAGAGCACACTAGGAAAAATGTGGAAGTATAGAATGAGTTTATGACTTAGATGTATGCCTTCAAGAATTTTTGTGGTTGGAATGTTGTTTTCTAATAAGGTCATGTTGACCATGGGTGAGAAACAAAAAGGTTCTTGTCCAAAGTTTAGGAATGGAGGTTTTTGCAATTATTGACAATTTTTGCAAAAACATGCTCTTTTTGTGTTTGAGCGGCCAAGAAGGGCCCATTGGAAAAATAACTATTGGGGAAGCATATTTAAAGGTTTCCTCGACCTTTGTGTAAGGTTGAAAGTACATTTATATGGATTTTTTTGTTGGAAATTGAAGGAAAATAGTTTTTTGAGTGAAATTTTTGTTTTTTGGTTTGAAAGAAGGCTCTAATGGATTAAATCTGGTTTTGTGTTGTGTGTAGGATGTAGAATAAATCTATTACAAGTTTTTTGTAGCCTTTAGATAGTTCTTTCAATCATTTTCTTGTCTCTTTGTAAATATTTTGGTTTCTTTGTGCTTGCTGGCCTGAAACAGGCAGTGTTGAGTAAATGGGGTGCTAGAGCACTTTTCCACCGTACAAACCTTATGGCCTTTTGGAAATAGTGCCTAGACACCATGCTTGTACATATGTTAGTTGGTAGGTTTTGTTTGAGTTCAAGAGTTGCTAGCAAAGTGATGCCCTAGGCGAGCCAGTGCAGGTCCGGCTAGGAAAAACTTGTTGTGTAGGTCACAAATCTTGCAGGGGTGCTGAGCCATGGAGGATTTTCTTCTTGGAGGAGGTAGGATGGTGTGTTACCTTATTACTACACGAAGGAGGAGGCTCCATCTATCCATTTGGTATGTAAACAAATTGGAAGTTTTCTAACTGTCAAGGGAAGGCTTAAAACCCTAGTTTTTGCTCTATTTCATGTTTGAGCTTTGTACGGACAGTGGAAGGCTAAGACCTCAAGAATATTTAAGTGTTGTCCATGTGAACCAAGAACCTTGGAAAAAGAGTGGGAAGTCCTTTTGAGATTTGTGAGTTCTAACCTATTTTGTAGGTGAAGGAGACCTAATAGGGGCTCAAGGGCTACTAGCCTTTCAAACCCTAGCTAAAGGATTGGTGAGAGCGATGGGAAGTTGAAGTCTTGAGGTTGTTCAAACACCTTTGGAGGACAGTTTGAAGCCTTTTAAGACTTATCACTACCCCTGCAAGAGCTGATGGAGTGTTGAGGAAGATTGGTCTTTAGTATAGTGTAAAGGCTAAGGAAGAGTTGTGGCAATGAACCAAGGTGGACTTGGTGGTTGGAGTTTGTGATAGAAGAGGGGTTGGTCAGACAAACCAAGGGCACCTAGTCATGAGTAGGGACCTATAGGTTAGATTGGTGAAGCAAAGCACCAAGGAGGTCTTACAAGGAAAGGCCTAGAGCAAGAATCAGTGATTGATTCCTCCAACCCCTCTCCCTATCAGATTGGTATCAGAGCAAGCAAAAGATTTGGGATTGATCTTATATGTTAGAGACAGAGTCTAGTGTCTAGCATCATGGTGAAAAATGCTCAGTTGGCCAAGAGGGTTGAAGAAACAGAGGAAGACAATAGGGTATTGAGAGAGAAGTTAGACCAACTTGAGCAAGCACTAAATTTTATGCGGTTTGATGGAAGAATAGCAAAAGAAGAAGAGGTTGCAGAGGAGGATGGAATCCCTGAACCTGACCCTATATTGAAGGAGGATCCCTTCTTGAAAGCATTGAAGGCTTTGAGTGGAAAGAACTTGAAAGAGCACCACTATTTAGTGAAAAGATGGAGGCTGATTTAGTTATGGATTGGATAGAGGGAATGGAAAACCATTTTGAGTGTGATGGAGTCACTGAAGCACAGAAGGTAAAGGTGGCTAAATCAAGACTAAGAGGTTCTGCCTTAACTTGGTGGAAATTCATTTAGATAGAGAGGGAAAAGGAAAGCAAGCAACCTATCTCTACTTGGAAGGGAATGGTTGCCAAGGTGAAAGAAGCATACCTACCTGAAGACTATGAAATTCAGTTGCATAAGAGGAGACAAAGTTTGAGGCAAAGAGATCAGGATGTGAGTTCTTATACTGAGGAGTTTCAAAGAATTTGCATGAGGTCCAATGTCATAGGGGATGAAAGTATCAAGGTGGCAAGGTATCTCAACGGTTTGAAGTGGAACATTCAAGAGGAGATGGTTCTCTTAAGCCCCAAAACAGTGCACCAATGTTATCAATTGGAATTAAAGATTGAAGAGAGGAGTAAGAGGAAGCAAGATCATAATTCTAAGGGCAGAGGCAAAGGAAGAGATCAAAGATATCAAAGAGGACAGTGTGGTGGCTACCAAGGTAGAGGCAATGACCAAAGAAACCAAGGAGAGTCAAAACTCACAGAGCATGGAGGTGAAACATCTACAAGAGGTGGATATAACAAGGGTAGAGGACCTCAAGGAGGTTCAAACAGAGGAAGAGGAGCAGGCAGGCAGGAGCCTTTCCTTGTAAGACCTCCTTGGTGCTTTGCTTCACCAATCTAACCTATAGGTCCCTACTCATGACTAGGTGCCCTTGGTTTGTCTGACCAACCCCTCTTCTATCATTCATCAAGATCATACATTGACCTTCTTGCCCCTCCTAAAGTTTGGACCACATCCATTACCTCCACATAAAACTGGATATCCTTGGTCTTCATGGTTCCCATGCCGTGATATGGTTATGCAAATGAAAATGAAGAAAAGTAATCATCTCCTTATCCATTGGTCGGAATGCATGCTTTTGATACATGATATCAGCTCTCTCTTCGCTCTCATGGTTGAATATCAAAATCCAAAGATGGTGGCTCTCCAGAGTTCTATTCATCTTTCTTCCTCTTCCACCAAATGTTGTCCTGATCCACATGTCTGCCAGCCTAATTGGCTTTGTTTTTGAAAGCTGAAGTTTCTCCTGAGTCACCAGTGTAGCTCTCTCTACCTTTCCAAACTCTTTCATTGCTACAGATCATCTTTGGGATTTAGTCATTTGTATCGCATGGTTGATGTTCTTTGAATCCTTGCATCTAAAGGGTTTAAAACCTTAGGGGCGTTAGATGAGAAAAAGAAGTAATGTTTTTCTTTTCTTTTTTTGTGAGGATCTAGTAGTGAGATAAAAGAGGACTGTATAGAAAAATGAAAAAAGAAGACATAAAAATTCATGGACCATACTATATCACCTACATGCTAGCTAACAAGGACATGAATGTAGTAGATTTAGGTATGATAGGGGTATTGCAAGGTATATTTGAGGAATATATAAGAATGAAGAAGAATTCAATGGATCAAATTAGTGTCAAATGTTTTCCTAAAAGATCTCCCACACCCTATTAGGGAATTTAATCATTTCTAAGCATTTTCCATGTCCTATGGGAAAGTTTGAGGAGGCTCCAATAGTTGAGAGTTTAATGAGTAATTATAACTTCTTTCCATGCAATCATGATTAGTTAGAGAACATATAGGAAAACTTGATGAGCTATGCAACAAATGAAGAGAATATAGGGTATTTTGACCTAGTCTTAAGCATCTCCAAGCATCTAGGAGATATTGAAGGAGTCTTGGCTAATAGATAGGGTCGAGGATAGAAGTTTTATTTTTGGTTACATTGACATCATGTAGGACATCCATAGTCTTATTCTTGGTTATATTGACATCACAAAAAATTATATAGGATGGAGTAGAATGTAGCTCTACCTTTGTCGGGCCCATGTTAAATTTTATTATATATAGCTTGCTAGTGTAGGAATTCTAAGACAAACAATCATGGTAGGACCATTCTTAAAAGATTTCAAATAATAACCTAGTGAACCCATATACTCTTATGACTATATATACACAAATCTAGATTAAACTTAGAATTCATTAACTTTAAGTTCTCTTTATTCTATATTACCTCTGAAAGTTTGAGCAAATCTACTCGCACTCGAGGTGTTTCCTTGAAACCTCCAACAACACCCTGTTCAACATCCAAATTCACATATTAAAATACCATTCGTAAAACAATGCTATTAACACATGTAATAAATTTATAATTGTTTACTAACTTTACATACCCCAATCGATAGGTGTAAAAATAAGTAGATTGATCAGGTACCTGTGGTCAACATGGACCTACAATTTTATTAAAATAATAAAACTAAATTAGTTAATCTTGCATTTCACAATCAAATTTAATTAACTAAATTCAATGAACATGTTGAATTTTACCTGACTGTCAATACCATATGCATCATGTAGAATGTCAGCTGCCCTCTCCATCCCCGTAGACGCATACAGATTAGGCTGCGTAGAAGCATATGGATCTTGCGTAGCACCCTCCTGAGGGCTGGTAGGGTCATACGAACAAGTGGCTCCGCAAGATCGACACACATGGCCTCGGCCACCACCAAGACTCCCTTAGATTGCGCTGTAATGGGGCTAGTGTGGTGGATGACACTCTGAGTCAAGGGATGTGATCGCTTGCAAAGTCTCTACATCAGCGCTTCCTTTGCAACTGCAGCATCACAATCTGCCACGAGGTGGCCTAACGAGGTCATCTCCCCTATCATGTAGGATCCAGCTGTGCACCAGGCCTATCCTGTGCTGACCCCCCATCTCTCCCCTGAAACTCCCTCATATCAAAATAATTCAGGATTTGGTTCAATACAAACTCACAGTATAATTTCCTAAGAAAATATTGGGGGACTTCATAGTTATTGCATGGTGGGTAATCAAAGACCATATACCATCTGTCATAAAAATGGTTCCTAATCTCTTGGTGGTGGCACCAATGAATAGGAAACCTCTTTGCATTGAGGGTGAGATTTTGATTTGTTCTAGGGTCAGTGAATAGAGAGCACAAATTGCCTTTAGTAATCTTTAAATCTTTTACTTGTTTATATGATAATTTGTCTGCATAATATGCCCTCGATGTTTGCCTCCTATTTTGCCATCCAGATATTTTTTGGGTAATTGCATCTACATTTTTTAACAAATCCTTCAATGAATATGCTAGATGTATTCTTTCTGTGGTTGAAGAATTTTGATCACTCAACCTACTGATAAGATCCTCAACTTCTTTTCTATTATTTTCAATTTCACCCCTCAAATTTTCTTGAGTGCCAGGAGGGTATTGAGAGAATGGTGGGGGAGGTTGATTTTGTTGTTGAGGCTGATTTTGTTGAGGCTAATTTGGTTGAGGATTTTCCTCCTCTTGTTGAGGATTTCCTACAAAATTAGAAAAAAACATTCATTTCTAAACTAAAACAAAAAAAATCAATTTAAAACTAACAAATTCAAAACAAATACCAAACAATACTTACCTCTTGCATCTCTTCGTTGTCGTGGCACCATATTTGTGAAGAAATCCAATTGTTGTTGATGACTTTTGAAGAAATCACCTCTCCAAGAACGCGAGCATGTATAATAGGGTTTTTGGCCATGAGTGGAGCTAAAACATAGAAAAAATGAAATGAGAAATGATATTTGGATTCACTTTTTTTTTTGCTTTTAAAAAGACATAACGTGAACGCGTTATAACACGAATGCGTTATGGCTTGTTTTTTTCTTTTTTGGCCACAAAAGTGTGACCATCTTGGTGCACTTACCCATGCCTAATAATTTAACCATTAAAATAGAAATGTGTTCACATAACACTCTTCTCGTAAATTATTTCTAATATAATTAGACTTCTTGTCCTAAATATCTTATTTTGTGAGTAAGAGCATTATATGGTGACTCGCAACTGATCAATAAAAGATCACCTATGCTTCCTTCTAAAAGTGTTGTGTCCTAGTCATTTGACTTCTTCTCTGTAACAATCTGTAGTCCTTATGCTACATGTTGATAGTCCTTCTTGTTGCAAGTGTTATTTTATTTCCTAAGGAATCCTTATCATTTAACAATCATAAATTAAACATAAATCCTACTAATATTCATAAAAATTCATGCATTCACACATACATATATCAACATAATATATTTTCATTTGCACATATATAAAACTACTTGAAAGTGTATAAAAGGTATCAAAGGTTTTAGTAATGTCTTGAAAATTAGTAGAAAGAGATAATGAAAAGTATGAAATGGTGAAAGGAAACTAGCTAATTATGGACTGAATCATGTTTCTTGAAGAGAGAGGGAGAGAGAGTAATAATATTATTATATTTTATAACTACACAAATTCATTAAAATTTCATATTAATTTTATTAAAGGATATATTTATTTATAAAAAGATATGGAAATACCATTTGTACCATATAGATCATGTAGTAGAAGTTCTCAAAAAAATTATCTTAATGCTAATCCTTTCAAGTGTGTTTTTTTCTAAGAAGTGGAGTAATTTGGTCATATACTGTGTCATTAAATAGTTAAGGTTGATCCTAACAAAATAAATGCTATGATGGAGTTGACTATTCCAAAAAAAATTAAGAAATTAGGGGGTTTACTGGGACTCACTAGATACAATAGAAGATTTATAAGTAACTATGGCAACATAGCAACACCGCTCACAAGTATATTGAAGAAGAATTAGTTTTAATGGAACAAGTTAGATAATATAATATTTGAGATATTTAAGGAGGCTATTTGTACTAATATAGTTCTAGCCACTCTATACTTCACCAATAAAAAAATAATGGAATGTGATTCTTTAAAAAAATGTATAGGAGTAGCTCTCATGTGATAAGGTAGGCTCATTTATTTTTGAAATAAATAAATTGAAGGATAAGAATAAAATAAAACCATTTGCGTGAAATAAATTCTATTTTATCTTCATGTAGTGAAATATTGGAGACTATATCTACTCGGTAGACACTTCAAAGTTAATTCAAATTATCATAGCCTAAAATATTTATTAGAGCAATGATTATTTTTAAAGATTAAAAGTAATGTGTCACTAAAATAAGTTTGTTATGATTTTGAGGATTTTATAAGAAAGAGAAAAATAATATTATGGGTGATACATTGTGTAATAAATATAGGCATTATTACATGCCATTCAAATTTTACAAGGAGATTGAGTTAAATAATCCAAAGTAGAGTGGTAGAATGATGCATATATATCCCATTCTATAGTTACAAAATGATCCTTGTAGTTAAGATAAGTTTTATTTTAAGGGGGAATATTTATGGTACAAAGGAAGATTTTTCCTATTTAATTATTCTACCCTCAAGAAATATTCTTGAACATATTCATGGTTCTTTGCTTTGTGTTAATTTATCTATTTGAAGTCATTGCATAGAGTCAAAAAATATTTCTTTTGGGAAGGAACCAAAGGTAATGTTCAATTTTTTGTTGTTGAATGTTTGGCATGCCAAAGAAATAAAAGGGATATAGTTAAGATAAATTTTCATTTACAACCATTATTTGTTACTAGCAAGTAATGGGAAGAGGTATATATGAATTTCATCACAATCCTTCCAAAATCTAAAGGTAACATTATCATCATTGAAGTGGTGGATTACCACACCAATTATGCCCATTTTATTACATCATCACATCTTTTTATAATAATTACAATGGCAATATCATATATGAAAATATAAAAAAGTTACAGGGTACCCTAAGGGTTATTATTAGTGATTGTTATCCTATCTCCGTTAGTGTATGACATTGTTAGAAAAGGTGGTTGGTAGTTGATTTGGTTATTATAGTTATTACAACTACATCCTCCTTGTATAAATATGATTGATTAATATCAAATGATATCAAGTATTTTACCCTTTTCATATGGTATTAGAGTCTGCATCACACCAATGCTTGAGAGTATATTATTATTTGAGACATGATTAAGCTACATTCAAGTGATGGAATTAGAAGAGAAGGGGTGTTGTAGAGATGTTATTCCTGATATTCCTCCTACCCACTAGTGGTATTGGAAAGGATTAAAGTTGAAGGTTCACCATTATTGTGTCATAATAATTGATCAAGGAAAGTCCATCATTATTTCAAAATATCTCAATCATATGTTTAGAATAACATTTGAATCTAGTCCATCATTACAAGCTTGTGAATATCAAGCAATTTTTTTCTTGTTGGTAAGAGTTCACTATCATCATCAAAGTATTATCTAAAAACAATTTCAATAGGAATTTTTTTTAGGAATGCTAGAATAGAAGGTTATATTAAATTGTTTCTTTTTGAAATAAGCATTGTCATTGATGTCAACCCATTATGGGCTATCATTTATGTAAGATGTGATGCTAAAGTATGTGAACTCTCTAGTGATAGTAGTTATGTTGTTATATTAGTTTGAAAAAGTCTGCAGAGCTACACAAGGAAGAATAATGATCAGTATGTTAACTAAGTGTGTTGCAGAGGATGATACTCATGTTCTATTGTGTCCATAATATGGCTACATTGATATAATCATAGGTTGATTTACCACACACAAAGATGTGTTGCTAAAGAATTGGTAAAGCACTCATGGGGTAGACTATATGGAATATTCATGATATGGTGATCCTTATTCTTTCATAGTGAAGTATTTTGTCTTGTGGTTCTAAAGGAAATATGTTTTTGTTATATAATTTCAACATCCAAGAAATTAAGTTATCACATCTTCGAGAACGAGAGTTGCAAGTATTAGTATTACAACATGTACCCTAACAAAGGAAAGTAATGATGACAGCCTAGTGGAATGATCCACATCTTTCTAGAAGTAAATGGATGATCTTTTGGTTTTGTAAACATGTTTTATAATGTTGAAAATGTACTACTTAACTATGTCAGTTAATGTGATGGTCTAGAAGTTTAGTTTTTGAATAACAGTGTGCTATAGCTTATCTGGATTTCTTTATTTTTGCATATTTAGTGGGTTTATACTCTTGCTCCAGTGTATTATGATCAAATTCTTAAGGAAGAGGTTGAATGAATATTTTTCATGCTCTGTAATGCCTACATCTCATTCTGCATAATGATTTTGGTATCTGCTCGACTATGTGAAGTCAAATAGTGACATTGTTGATGGTATTGATACTCTTGGTCTAACATGAATTGTTTCATTCTTTATGGTTGATCATAATCAATTAATCCTATCTTGAAGAATGTATTATGATACACTTCATCCCTGACATAGTGTATTATGATCTGCAACTAAATCTCTTTTATTTTGGATATGTTTTGGAGCCAACCCTTGCAATATTAATTGTTTCTTCCAAAAATCATCATGGAACTGACTTATTTGGAATTTTATGTTATTGTGGAGGATATATATATATACATAGAAGATCAAATTCATTCATGAAGGTGATGATTGCAAGTATAGAGTGAAAAAGAAGAATTAAAAGGATGAAGCATCTAAATTCAATGTAAAGGGCTAATTGTGTAAAATAGTTACTACATAAACATGTGTTAGATGCTTCTTCAAAGTAGTTCATAATCATTTTCTTACTCTAAAATTCATGTATCCTACTCTGAGACAATCATCTTTGTTAGGTACATTGTATCTTACTCTAAGGAAGAATATCTTAGTTTGTAAGTCCATAGGCAGTGAGCCCCAGACAAATTATAATTTCTTGTTAGCATTGTGTTGGTGTTTTTTTCAACAAAACCTTAAAATCCTCTAAAGGGTAGCTAACCCTTATAATTAAGAATTTTCAAGGTCAGTGGCAATGAATGAGAGCTTGAAGTATAACCTTTTCTTCCCTGCATTTCAAGGTTTGTTAAACATGGGAGGGTGATCCCAATAGTGTGCTTTCAGATACTTGTACATGCCATAGTATCAAACACAAAGTAAATAGACAACTCTCCTTTATATGTTTAACAGTCACAATACCCTAAAGGTATGCCTGACCTTCATGCTAGTGTACACTTTAAACATGAGAGATATGATTCATTAAATTCCACACACACCCACAACAAGATTGATTAGTAAATTTGATTTAAAATACAACTACTCTCATACAATCTTAGGAAGCTATAACATCAAATACTAGTGCCTAATCCCAGGGTGGAGTCACCTAAACCATGAAGTCTAAAACTCATTACAACTTTCCCTCTATCATAATTATGCCTATCATATGATGCATTACATCATTGATACTTGAAACCAAACTAGTCATAATTTATTAATCCAAGCATACAGTTGCACAAACCTCTATTTATATTCATACGATTTAATTGATTCTTTGAATTAAAGTAACAACACAAAATAAACATTCAACATAAAACCGAAAGACAAATAATAGAAACTCTTGATTTCTTTTATTCATAATTTGTGCAATGTGTACAATGGAGATAACTAACTCAGAATAATTCAACATTTACATGTAAATATAACATTGTTGTGAATAAGTTCTTCATTACATGACCCAAAAAACTTCAGAAACCTAAAATAAAACACTATACATTCAAGACCCTGTTACAAAATATGCTTTCCTATGAGATAGAAAAGAGTGAGAAACCTCTCTTCTGAAACAGAAAATCTGCACTTAAGGAAAATGAAATACCCTAAATGGAGACCCATTGTAGACACCTAGCAACATTCAGCTCCATAGATCAATAACTGCCTCCACTTGTAGAATATTCAATCTTCCCTTTGATTCATGCATCTTGCATTTGCTCTATAACAGAAAATATTCCCTTCTTGAGTAGCCTCATTTCTTATCATTCTCTTGCAGCTGCAAATATCTATTTGTAGAAAAATAGAACCCTTCTGTGAAAATCCTTTACTCTCCCTCATCATTTTGCTGTAAAAAATCCCTTTCACCTATTCATTTTACCCTCCACATTTCCTATGCAGTCTCCCTAAAATACATTATTTCAATACCCAACAAATAAAAATTTTAACTTTATTGGGAAGGCTTTAATTTCACTTTATTGGATAATAAAATAATTACCTCTTCCTTTCCATATTGAATTTATAATTAAAGCCTTTTTCTTCATAAAGTGAATAATTTAATTCACTTTCACTTTATTATTTTCAGCCACAAAAAATTTGATTATTTTTATGGAGGCTTTAATTTTAATCCACTCGGGCAATAAAATTTTATTACCTAAGCATTGCATTTTATTTCATGCATTTAAAAGTTTACTTTAACCTCGTGAAGGCTTTAATTTTTCACTTTATTAGGCTGCAAAATTTCAATTCTCGTGCAACTTATTTCAATTTTTTAATTAGAGCCTTTAAATGGGTAAGATTTTAAATCACTTTATGTACTTCTTTAAATTTATTTTCCTAGCCACTAAAATCCTTATCAGGCACTTTACACTCCATTGCAAACCTTTTTAAATTGAAAAGTTATCCAATGGTCACACTATGCCACGTGCCCCACCAATTTATTTACTCAACCATTCTTATCGCACATCACTAATGTCATATGGAAAAGCTAATATTTATTAGCGATGCATGATAAGAATAAGGAAACTTCACTCATCGTGAATACATCACACAAAGGAGGTGTGAGAATAGCGATTAGTGAAGTCATTGCTCCATCACAAATGCACCAGGAAAAATATTCCTTCAAACAACAATGAGTGAAATTTGAAGAACGCCTCATCGCGTATCACTAATAAGCTGAGGAAAAGATGAAATAAATTAGTGATACATGATATTCATCTGTATTCCTAATTTTCCAAGTTTCTACTACTTCTCGATGAACCTCAGTCACACCAAGTAAATTTTTACAGTGGTTAATCTGCAACTTTATCTCCATCATTGAAGCCATTGTCTATGAGCATGCCACAACTAGTGATCAACTAAAAGATAGGGAATGCAATCAAGTGATCCTCTGCTCCAAGCCACGCAATTTGACTTTGGAGGTATTTGAAACTACAAAATCTGGCATTACAAGCCAATACCCAAGAAAAAAATGTAATTTGAAGGTGCCAAACATACTACACTTAATAATGTTTATTTGAAAACTTGCCACTATTCTGCTCACAAACGTGTTCAAGCCAAAAGCAATGAGAATCAGGTATTGCTAATGAGATGAGGAGATGGAAAATTAAAATAGCCATGGGCCATGAAAAGGGACTGCCATCGCTGATCGCCATTATCAAAAGGGATATGCAAATCAAATCAGTGACTGGCGATGAGATTTATCGTGAAGTCGTGTTGTCGTGACTTCAACCAATAGAAAGGAAGAATTAAACTTGCTTTTCCTTACAAACATTTGAAATGCACTTTATATTTTCCCTAAATTCTCCTTTTACATTTGCAAAATATTTAAAATAGTCACAATATTTTAAATATTAACATTTGAAGCATTAGAAAAATTGTACTTCTAATTATGCATGCAAGACAAATGGAAAAATTTATTGCAAGCAAACCGTGACACCTAGAGCTGTGAAAATTTATGTAGGGATATTATCAATTATTTAGAAAAAACCCATTTCCTCAAAAATTGCATTGCCCAAAGATTTATAGGACCTCCTTTGTATGCTAACCCCCGAGATGTGTTCGCCACACCCAAAATGCATTAAAATAACACATCATATGACCTCCATTTTTTATGAAAATAGAGTTGAAGAAATTTCAAACCAAAAAAAGAAATGGGTTTTCCTTAGATTTTCAAAATTTGAAACTTTTCGAAACAACAATTTCGACCATGTTGCAGTCAGAAAAGGATTAGTTAGCCCATCAAAACTCATCCTAAGGTAAAAAATATTAACACCCAAAGTGACTCAGTCAAACTTTTTTGCAACTACACCCATCAAAAGCCAACTCGAGCACACCAAGTCACCTCCTTGAAAAATTATCAAATCTTCTCCTGGGGAACTGCCATCGGAAACATTAAATAATTTAGGACCATTGAACATGTGTGCAAGATGGATTTCCTTCAATATACATTTGTCACAAGATATTAAGGGTCAAATTTGACCTTCCTGAAACATTTAGATTGTCAAAATATGACAAACTCCCTTCGCTTTTGACCTAGTAAAAATATTAAATTAGACCTTGAGGCTCTAAAATTGGACCAAGGATCATATGAATATGGGATGAATGTAGGGCACCAATCCATTTGTTGTGACAAGCATCCAACTATGAAATATTAGTCTGAATAGGAGGCCACTTCGTAGGACTTATAATTTTGCAAACAGTAAAACAGTCCCAAAACCCTCCATCTTTGTGCTTCAAAACCTTATCAAAAATTATCACAGGGGCCAAAAATTTGACATACATGTTCACATATTTCAAATGAGTACACTCGCCAAGGGATTTGATATGAAAATCAACTGGCTCTAATTTATGATGGGCTCCAAAGTAGGTCACTAGGGTAGATTTTTCAAAGGAATTTCTAAGTGCATATCAACTTTGTTCATCATGGAAACTCAAAATTTGAAAAAATTTAAGATGCCATCAGTGGCTTCGATTGGGGATGCACGCCCCTTGTGAGAATGGTGAGATTCCAGATCTTTGGGAGAGTAGTCTAGGTGCCATAAACATTGGGCAATAGAGTTTTTATCAATTTTTTTAACCATATTTGATGGCCCCAAGCCACCAAATTAAAAGAAGAGCCAATGATTGCCTCTGTCAAGCACCAATCTATTGAAGGAACTGATTTCCCTCAACCCACATTTACCTTTGCCATACAAATGCAACTAATTTGACTTCATTCCTGCCAAAGAAAGTGTCAGGCCCCTTCTGAACAAGTGAGAATCTACCTAATTACAACCATTGCCACTAACATCTCTCACAATTTTTCTGAGCATACCATTGCTAATGTAATCTTTGTCATTTTGCATTATATAGTCAGGCATAAACTAAAAATTTTCATCATCACATGACACATATGTGTTATATTCATTACATGAAATATGTTCATATTGAAAATAACATTCCTTGCTCTTCATATTACTGTCATGCTTCGTCAAAATGCCTCCCAACTGAACTAGAAACTGAAAGTATTCATACTCTTCCAAGTAGTTGGCATTATGATACTCAACCTTACTTGCAACATCTATTTAAAATGTAAAACATTCATATGAAATTCCCTCAGGGAGCTCATCAATGTGTTCCTTTATTTTCTTAAGGCCACATTCTGACCCTATACCAGATGCATCACCAAAGTTCTCAACAAAGATTGGATTATCTATGCACCAATAAGGATCGCCATTTCTCATTTCTAGTGTAGATGGAGGCTCATCAAATAAGGGGTTTTCCATTACATTAATTGTTGTCATAAATATTTCATCCTCCTCAACATGAAGGTCCAATTCCTTCAAGTCATCATTGCACTCAAAATCACTATAATCACTAGAAGAGTAGATAGACACATTTTCAACTTCATTCCCATCCTCAGATTATTCAGTACATATATTTGAAAATTATGCCATATCCACATAATTGGATATATCATGGTTAGAAAGATCTTCAAGCTCCATAGCAATATCACCCAAAAATGGTGGCATCCTATTACTCAAATTCTCATCACAATGCATAAATAGATCATCTGAGAGTGAACTCATGTCATCAACATCTTGCATGCTACTTTCATCCTCATTTGATGTAAAAAATTTCAACTCTACTTCATACAAGCTGCTATAACTAGTAGAATAACAATCAACATGATCAACCTCAAGAGTTGAATGTGCATGAACATGCCCAATGAAACCAAGCTCACTATTGACAAAGATTTCAACCCTAGCAATATTGTAATCAGGACTACATGGTTCTTGCATGCTGAATGATGAATACATTATCTCATTATAATTCTTATCATCAAACAAGTCACTAGATTCATCTGAACCATAAGACTGCAGATGGAAGCTCTCTATGATCGCATCACTGGAACAACTAGTAGCTCCATTACATGGTGTGATATGCCAAATATCTGAATTTTTTTCCATCTCTTTATCACCTACATCATGTAATGCATTTGAAACTTCATGAATGCAATCCACAAGTGCATACATCACATTATTTGGATGCTCACTAAACTTTTTCCTATCAACATGAGGAATAATCATCACTTGGGACAAGTCTTCCTCACTCACATCATTGTTTGAATCATAGCCTATAACAGTGCTAGTGTGATCAACACTATGGAATGATGTATAAGCTAAAAAATAGGGTTGTAAGTGCTCTGATATTCATTCTTAATTTCTGACTTACACCTTTCATCAAGAAAATAGTCAATGACCCTAGTCGTGACTGGTACCTACAGCTGAATCCTGCCCTATGGGCCTACTGAACACGTATCCACACACCAACAGGTGCCACCCCTTTCTCCCTAGTCTATGAATCAAAATCCATACTCCCCATTGAGATCGAGCTCCCATACCTAAGGATATCATTGCAAAATCTCATCAAAGATGAAGAATATTGGGTATCATGACTGAATAAGCTAGAATTACTAGATGAACAACACATGGATGCCTTAAACCATTTGCAAGTTTACCAAAATCACCTCAAGAGAAGTTACAACAATAACATCAAGAGTTGGACCTTTCAAGTTGAAGAGCTTGTATTAAAGGAGAATCAAAAGAAAGTTTCAAATCCAGATAGCAAGGGCAAGTTTGAACCCAATTGGTTGGGACCCTTTGTCATCACAGTGCGTTATAAGTTGGGAGAATATTAGTTATCAACTCCAGAAGGGAAACCTCTACAGGATCCCATGAATAGCTCCCATCTCAAAAAATTATGCCTAATCTTCCAAGGTATGAATCCAAAAATACAAGTATATATATATATATATATATATATATATATATATATATATATATATATATATATATATATATATATATATATATATATATAATCGAAAAAAGGATTAAAAACAGTAAAGAGAAAAATCATCCTCTAGTGAAAACCACTTCAATAGCACTTCGGGCAAGTACCTTGGTGAAAACCTGGCAAACAGGTTCCTTGTGTAAATAAGTACTTTCCATCCACCAAGATCTCTATGGCTTTCTTTGCATCATCCATCCATCACACTTCCATTACATCCATTTGTCATCCACTTGTGTCCTCATCATAGCTTGATCTTGTGTTCGTATCATGATCTCTCCTAGTACTAATCCACCCATTCTTAAGGTCAGTTTGTCCTACCTGTATTGAAGTATTCCATTTCATCACATTGGGGGCATGGACTCATCGGATTGGATTCATGTATATTCTTGAAGTCTTTCCAAAATCATAAAATCCAAAAAAAATAAAATTAGAAAATCAAAAAATCCAAAAACATTCAAATCATATAAAAAATAGGTCAAAAATTTAGTCAAAAAGTTAAAAATAGAGTCATCTTGTTGAACAATAGGTCTCTGAGCTCTAAACATAGACAAGGTTGATCTTTGATCATCCCCCAAGACACTTAGGTTAGTCCTTTAGGAGTTCGTCATAATAAATTGGCAACCCATTTGTTCATATCTCATCAATAATCGAGTCTGTGTCAGTTGAACTATGTGGTCTCTGCATGTATAACGTAGGCAAGGATAATCTTTGATTAGCCCCTGAGGCCCCTATGATAGGTCTTTAGGTTAGTCTTTTGGTCAAAATCTCAGAAAACACAAAAATATTTGAAAACTTGAAAATCAAAACATTTGCAAAATATTGAAAATACCAAAAACAACCTCAAAACATTTCAAAACATCAAAAACATCCAAATATTTGAAAAAATCCATCATCTCATTTCGCTTTTACCTGCAATAAACATCACTCATAATAAATCATCATCACCCTCAACCTTTGGTAAAACAATTAGAAACAAGTCTAGCAGGTTAAAAAGTGAAAACTCAAATGTCAAAAGTCTCAAGTCTAGGTCAGAAGGTAAACAAGTTGGTCAACTCTTGGTACTAATATCTCATCATCCAGTTTGTCCCAAATCATTTGATAACATCATGTCCTAGGATGCATCCTTCCTACAATGGACATCAACATCAGGCATCACCATAGTTTAGTCTTAGCTACCGGTATTGAAGAACATTAACTTGTTTGTTTACTTGATCTTTGTCTTTTAACTTATCTTATTGCGCTCATTTCAATGACCTCTCGATGATGTCCAAACAAAGTGATTTAGAGAGAAAGGAATGGGGCAACGATCGTTATCTTTTTATCTATTGTGCTTATTGGGTATTCTTGTAATATAACCTTCATCATGCGTGCTTTGTTTGGGTGTAGGGAGGATGTTTTAGGTGTCTTGTTGACCACATAGGAAGGCTTTCCTTTCTATGTTTTAGTCCAAGATGTTTGGAATATCTGAACTATATTTTAAATAAGGTTCTATATGTCAGGTGTGAATAGGAGTATTCCTATCTGATTGTTGAGTCAAAGTCCATCACACTCGGTGCAATGCCATCCTAGTTTTTTATACCTTGATGCATCATGCCTATGTGTGTTATCAAACATAAGGTAAATAGCCCTTTTAAAAATTCTAATTCCTGATAAGAAAATCACCATCATCATCATCATCTCTAATAAAGTAGGCTTGCTGGATCTTATTTCTTCTATCTTCTTTCCACACTAACATGGTACCATGACAGTTAATCAAAAACATCACTAATGCATCCATCCTCCATCCACAAACTATCAAGATATCATGTCATATAGGAAACATTGATCATCTCACATGCACTACATTATATAGATTGGTTATTCTAAGCATCACATAAACCATACATGTGCATTCATTACATAATCATATAAATACCATCTTATATGAATCATCATATCATCATATAAGCATTATCATATCATATGCGTCATCACATAGGCATCATCATAAAAGCATCATCACATCATCTCATGTGCATCATCATCATCCATATACTCATCATCATATCATACATAGAAAAGATACCAAAAAAGAAAAGGAATATGTCATAGCATTTCATACATCTCATGATCATCATCCATTAGGTACATAATATAGATCTATTAGTCTAAGAATTTTAAATCATTTGCATATCATAACATGTGTATCCATATCATCCATGTATCACCATCATAAAAAGTGCATAGAAAAGATACTAAAAAATATATATATCCATCCATCCATACGTATAATCATACATTGCATACATCCATTGCATCACATAATATAGAGTCACATCGCATGTAGAAAATTAAATACATCCATCCATCATGCATAAATAAAATAGGACACATCATATATTAGATCAAATTGATCATATCATATATCATTAAAATAATGTAATTGTCATGGTACAAGAATTAGGTTCAAATGTCATGTGTATGAATTAATCAAGGTATAAAAATGCCCACGGGGCTATAAAAAATAGATCTCGTGGATCTCGAAAAGAATGGTGTCTCTGATAAAAAATATGAGCTATCCCTAATGGCTTCTCCCCTCACCCAGTTCTCTCTTGGGCTGGTCCTGCCTCTACCCTGCTTGTTGTGAGAAATCTGGCACCTAGGCTGCTGGAGGCATTGCCTAATGATAGTGTACCCCGTAGTACTCTGCCTCTCTCATTGCATCTTGGTACATGTGTTTCAGGACTATCCTGCTCTGGGCTGTGACTGCCATGCTCTCGAGCTACTGCCGTCGGCCCACCTTTTGTGCTAACTGTAACTCTATAGCCTGTCTCTACTACACAACCTAATCCTGCTATGCTTAGGCCTAATCTCTCTCAACTGTTAGTGTAGCAACCTATTCCTGAAGCTTCTAAATTAGTGCATCCCTTTGATCTAGCTGGGGAGGTGGCAGTGGTGGTGGCTACTGCTGGTCTCTTTGGGCCATTTGTTGTCAGTCCCTGGGCACATCTCTTTGCTGGTGCCCATGCCCCTGATCCCTCTACCCTTGTTGGTTTGGAGGTGGTCTGCCTCCGTCTCTATCTCCATCCCCATCTCCTCATCCTCCTCGTGCCTACCCCCACCCTATTGTCTGATCTTGGGGTCTCCGTCATGGTAACACTATACCAAGAACTATCAATCTAATTGGTGACCTGAACCAATTATGTATGTCTATGTGGTACCAAAGTCTTCCTGCCCCTAATCATATGGCCACAACCTAGAAACCAACTATCTGAACGAGTCCACTACATCCTCGAGAGGAATCGGTCGACCCCATGTGGTCTCCTTGGTGGTACGAGCAAAGATAGCAACATACCCATCATCTGGCCAGTCTTGTACATCATCGAACTGTCTCACTACCTGATCAAGCAAGTAACTCTCAATCATAGTATGATCCCTACCTTGCATAAGCCTATCATGCCTCATATAAAAAAGTTATTGTATGCCATTGTACCATGTGGGCATCCCAAGCTAGGGCCTCTATTTGAATATAGTCATCTCGTCGATCACCCTCCTCAAGTGAGGGATGCCATCCACTCTTGTGTGGGTAAAAGTAAGACCACCTCTATATCTCCAAATGGTTGGGTCATTCAGATCCACATCAACAACTATAACTCATTAAAGAAGCACGAAAATGTGCTCCTAGGCCCAAATGTGCAAGAGAGAAACTTTGGCTCTGATGGCCTTGTTGTTGCAGTAGGTAAACTCATGCAAATCATGATAAAGGGAGGCCAACATCACTGGTCCCCATGCAAAACAATCTCTTTGAAAGAGCATCCACTCCTAGGCTAGACCCCATCCTAGACTAAAATATTAATCCTGCTGATCTAGTGCTACAAGGCTTGAGATAATAGTAGCCACAATCGATCGAAATGTTGATACTTGACCTCTGTACCACTCAAGCTCGATCTATTCCTCAGAAAAAATGATTTCATCCAGTCCCATAACCTCATAGTAGGCATCTATCCTGGCATCCATATCATAGATGACCCACTCTCTATGGATGGGAAATTGAAGGATACACCAGACGTCCTCTAGTGTGATGGTCGTATTGTCAGTGGGGAAGTGAAATGATGATGTCTCGCTATGCCATTTCTCAGCCAGTGCAGTCATCATGCCCAAATGTGTCCTGATAGAAGGTGTATATGCGACGTACCATAGCCTGATTGCCCCAAAGTGCTCCTAAAGCAACTCATTCAATCTAGTCAACTTGCTGAGAACTAGGGATTGGTGCTCGCGTTAATGAACAGGCTCCATGTCCTCCTGCACCAGTATAGTCACAACATCAAGTTTCGTAAAAATTCAAAATCCTGTTTGAATTTTTCATGATCAAAACAACAAAGGAATCATTATTTGCAAATGCATCATTGTTTGGAAGCTCCAAATTGCACCGCTTGAACCCCCTAAATCTCTAAACTCCATCGCAGCATTACAGTTTGACCACAGACCCTTTTGACTCAAAACCCTAAATTGCTAATTGGCTCGCCACGACACCATTTGGAGTTTGAACCCTAAATCTCTAACTGTGAAGCATCGTCGTAGTTTGCAATCGCATCACACTTTAAGGCTGCACGACGTTGATTTGACCCTTTTAGCAACACCAAACAACACTGCTAGACTAGTTTGACATTCAAAGCCTAATAACTACACACGAAGATTGAAAAACAAGTTGGGTTAGGGTCACATACCAGTGGTCCTATGCCTAGAAGTCATTGGAACACTCGCACTCGCTCGGAGATGTGTCATGGAAGCACACGTTATGCCATCTCACATGAAGGTCAAAGCTCAAAAACAAGAAATCTTTAAAGGCTAAGTATGCAAATGAATTGAAAGTGACCCCTCGAGGGCTATTTAAGTATGAAAATTAGGGTTTTTTTACCCTGTTTAGCCATCCAACTAGGGTTTTAGACCCTCAATCCCATTTTTTCCCAATCAAGGCTTGTTTTGCATCATTTTTTCACATTTTGGCACATTTTTGGCATCCTAGAGCCTTTCTGGACCCATCGGGCAGCTTGTCCTCTTTTTTTGCAAGATCACCCAAAAATTCAAGTTTTTGTCTGATCTCTTGAGGGGGCAATATGCCAGCATAATTATATCGCCGAGGCAACAATGGGACATCTAAACAAATCATTTTTTTTTTAATTTTGATTTCGGCATGTTATTCTTTGAACCAACACAGCGGGTACATTGCTTCAAAGAAGGGAAAAATATAGACACGTAAAATGTATTGATTGATCCTATACACCTAATCCTAACTTAGTAACACTAGTTCTCCCTTAATCATCTCTTTACTAACCATTTAATTAAATAATAGTTATTTGATTAAATTCATCATATTTCATCTCTTAATTAAATAAATCAATTTTATCTAATTAAATCATTATCTCCTATTAATTAAATAAATTATTTTGTTGAATTAATCCTATAGTCCCTCTTTTAATTAAATAATTTATTTTATTTAATTAAGCTCTAAAGTCATTCAATTTAAATTAAATAAATTAATCTTTATTTGATTTAAATCTAACACCATCCTCTTTAATTAAATAAATCAAACTTTATTTAATTAAGTTTGAATCATTATTCCTCTCATTTTGATTTATTTAAATCCTAAAACCTAAATCAAATTGTCAAACAAGCTAATCTTCATTTAAGTTAATCAAATACTGATTAACTCTAGTCTTAATCCATCAAACCTTATAAATTTTGCAACTTTCTCATGAAAATCAATTTAATTAATTAGTAAATCTCCCATTTTCATTTAAAAAGGCATAAAGATGGAATATTCCTCAAATTTGAAAATCTCCCCCCAGAAAGGACTTGTCCATCCAACAAGGCATTAAAGGCCTCTTACATGCCCTTTTCTTGAGCCAAGTGGCATTTAATTCATCCTTCATCTCCCTCTGACATGTCACTTCTCCAATTTTGAATTTACACCTAATTGCATTAATGTGCACATTCATCCAAATGTGCTCCACCTTTGTCCAATCACATGTTGACAAGTAGCATTGTGCTATTGGTTGGTGTTTGATCCCACATTCATCCATTTTTCCTATTCTTCCATCATTCTCTTCTATAAATAGAAAGCTCTCATTTTGATTTTGGATCCAGAATCTGAGGCATTTTCATCCACAAACTTGAGCAAATTTATCATCTTCATGTTTTGAGCAACATTCATCCATTTTCATCCATTTTCATAGTTTTTCATCATTTCATAGCTAGGTTATGGAGAAATTTCATCAAGGAGTATCAAATCTTCACCGTTGATCATCAAGCTTGCAAGGAATTGGGAAAGGGCTATTTTCCACATCAAAATAACACCAATTCCCCCATGGGATTGAGAATTTGTTTGTTTTGACCAAGATTAGATAATTTTTATATGTGTTCTTCATGTTATTTCTTGTTCTTTACATTTCAAATGAATCTTATGGGGAATGATGTTTCTAACTTGCATATTGGACTAATAATGTGTTTGTTGTTTGTGTTTGTGCAGGTCTAGGATCACCATTCATAACTGCAAATTCTTCTTCCTGGTTGGAAATATTTGTAGATATGAGACTTGTTCACGTCTTCATCAGGTTCTTTAGAAAGAGTCGCCACGTCTCTTCACAGATGACTGAACTTCAAGTAGTATAAAGCTCTTTCAAAAATGAATTTCCTTTTGGGTCTCCTCCAACAAGAAAGTCACACACAAATTCTTTGAAATTTTTCAACAAACTCACTTCCAAGTCTAAAAATGTCTCAATATCTTAACCAAATGTTCAGATTCACCAAATTCTTGACTCTGTGATATGATAGTCTCCAACTGGGTATTTGAATTCCTCCCTAGCAGAGTTGCCAATTTGTTGGTTTTTTTTCTAGCAGAACCTTAAAATCCTCTAAAAGGTAGCTGACCCTTATGCTTATTAATTTTCAAGGTCAATGGCCAATGAACCAAAGCTTGAAGTATAACCTTTTCTCCCATTCACTTCAGGCTTCATTAAACTTGGGAGGCTGATCCCAACATTGTGCTTTCGGATACTTGTGTGCCAAAGTATCAATCACAAAGTAAAAATATAACTCAACTTTATATGCTTAACAATCACAATACCCTGAAGGTATGGCTGACCTTCATGACAATGTACACTTTAAACATGAGAGATATGATTTATTAAATTCCACACACCCACAACAAGATTGACAACTAAATTTGATTTAAAATACAGCTACTCACAAATAATTTCAAGAAACTATAACATTAAAGACTAGTGCCTAATCCCAGCGTGGAGTGAACCTAAACCATCAAGTTTAAAACTCATTGCAACTTTCACTCTGTCATAATTATGCCTATCATATGATGCATTACACCATTGACACTTGAAACCAAACTAGTCATACTTTATTAATCCAAGAATATAGTTGCACAAACCTCTGTTTATGTTCATAAAATTTAATTCATTCTTTGAATGAAAGTAACAACACAAAACAAACATTCAAGGTAAAACTAGAAGACAAATAACAAAAACTCTTGATTTCTTTTATTCATAATTTGTGCAATGTGTACAATGGAGACAACTAACTGAGAATATATCATCATTTACATGTAAATATAACATTGTTGTGAATAAGTTCTTCATTACATGACCCAAAAAACTTTAGAAACCTAAAACCAAACACTATACATTCCAAACCCCGTTACAAAATATGCTTTCCTATAAGACAAAAAAGATTGAGAAACCTCTCTTCTAAAACAAAAACTTTGCACTAAGTAAGGAAAATGAAAAACCCTAAATGGAGATCCACTATAGACACCAAGCAACATTCAACTCCATAGATCAATAACTGCCTCCACTTGTAGAATCTCCAATCTACCCTTTGATTCATGCATCTTGCATTTTCCCTGTAACATAAAATATTCCCTTCTTGAGCAGCCTGATTTCTTATCATTCTCTTGCAGCTGTAAATATCTGTTTGTAGAAAAATAGAACCCCTCTATGAAAATCCTTTACTCTCCCTTATCATTTTGCTGTAAAAAATCCCTTTCACTTGTTCATTTTACCCTCCACATTTCCTGTGCAGTATGTGAAATACATTATTTCAATACCTAGCAAATAAAGTTTTTAACTTTATTGGGAAGGCTTTAATTTCACTTTATCGGATAGTAAAATAATTACCCCTACCTTTCCATATTGCATTTATAATTAAAGCCTTTTGCTTCATAAGGTGAATAACTTAAATCACTTTCACTTGATTATTTTAAGCCACAAAAACTATGATTATTTTTATGGAGGATTTAATTTTAATTCACACGCACAATAAAATTTTATTACCCATGCATTGCATTTTATTTCATGCATTTAAAATTTTACTTTAACCTAGTGAAGGCTTTAATTTTTTACTTTATCACGCTGCAAAATTTCAATTCTCGTGCACCTTATTTCAAATTTTTACTTAGAGCCTTTAAATGGGTAAGATTTTAATTCACTTTATCTACTTCTTTAAATTTATTTTCCTAGCCACTAAAATCCTCATCGGCTACTTTACACTCCATCGCAAACCTTTTTACCTTCAAAAAATATCCAATGGTCACATTATACCATGAGCCCCACCACTTTATTTACTCAACCATTCTTATCACACATCGCTAACTTCATATGGAAAAGCTAACATTTATTAGCGACGCACGATAAGAATAAGGAAACTTTGATCATCGTGAATACATCATGGAAAGGAGGTTTGAGAACAACGATGAGTGAAGCAATCACTCCATCATAAATGCACAAGGAAAAATATTCATTCAAACAACGATGAGGGAAATTTAAAGATCGCCCCATCGTGTATAGCTAATAAGTTGAGGAAAAGATGAAATAAATTAGTGATACACAATATTCATCCGTATCCATAATTTTTCAAGTTTCTACTACTTCTCAATGAACCTCAGCCACACCAAGTAAATGTTTATAGTGGTGAATTTGCAACTTTATCTCCAACATTGAAGCCATTGTTTGTGAGCACACCACAACTAGTGATCAAATAAAAGATAGGGAATCAAATCAAGGGTTCCTCTGCTGCAAGCCATGCAATTTGAATTTGGAGGTATTTGAAACTACAAACTCTGACATTACAAGCCAGTACCCAAGCAAAAGGAGTAATTTGAAGGCACTATACTTAATAATGTTTATTTGAAAACTTTCCATCGTTCTGCTCACAAACGCATTCAAGCCAAAAGCAATGAGAACTGGGCATTTCCAATAAGATGAGGAGATGGAAAATTAAAACAACCATGGGCAATGAAAAGAGACTATCATCGATGATCATCAATATCGAATGGGATAGACAAATCAAATCAATGACTTTGCCATGAAACTGTGCTGCCGTGACTTCAACCAATAGAAAGCAAGAATTAAACTTGCTTTTCCTTACAAAAATTTTAAATGCACATTATATTTTTCCTAAATGCTCCTTTTACATTTGCACAATATTTAAAATAGTCACAATATTTTAAATATTAACATTTGAAACATTAGAAAAATTGTGACTTCTAATTATGCTTGTAGGCCAAATGGAGAAATTTATTGTAGACAAATCAGGAAACCTAGAGCCATGAAAATTTGTGTAGGGACATAACAATTATTTAGAGAAAACCCATTTCTTTGAAGATTGCATTACCTAAATATTTCTAGGACCTCCTTTGTAAACTGGCCCTTGGGACGTGTTCGCCACACCCAAAATGCATTAAAATAACACATCATTTGACCTCCATTTTTTATGAAAATGGAGTTGTAGAAGTTCCAAACCAAAAAAAGAAATGGTTTGTCCTTATATTTTCAAAATTTCAAACTTTTTAGAACACCAATTTCGGCCATGTTGTAGTAAGAAAAGGATTAGTTAGCCCATCAAAACTCATCGAGGATGTGCAAAAATGAGCATGCATGTTACCATTTGAACCAAAAATCTAGTGCAAAAAAATCATGGCAAAATTCATCCTAAGGTGCAAAATATTAACACCCAAAGTGACTCAATCAGACTATTTTGCAACTGCACCCATCAGAAACCAACTCGAGCACACCAAGTCACCTCCTTGAAAAATTATCAAATCTTCTCCCGGGGAACCACCACTAGAAAAATTAAATAATTTAGGACCATTAAACATGTGTGCAAGAGGGATTTACTTCAATCCACATTTGTCACAAGATATTAAGCATCAAATTTGACCTTCCTGAAACATTCAGATTGTCAAAATATGACAAACTGCCTTTGCTTTTAACCTAGTAAAAATATCAAATTAGATCCTGAGGCTCTAAAATCATACCAATGAGCAGATGAATGTGGGGGGAATGCAGGGCACCAATCCATCTTTCATGATTATCATCTAGCTATGAAATATTAGTTTGACTAGGAGGCCACTTTGCAGGAAGTCCTGATAATTTTGCAAATAGCAAAATAGTCCAAGAACCCTCTAGCTTTGTGCTTCAAAACCTTATCAAAACTTATCGTAGGGGGTTGAAGTCTGACATACATGTTCACATATTTTAGATGAGTATTCTCACCAAGGGATTTGGCATGAAAATCAATTGGCTCTGATTTATGATCCTCCAAAGTAGGTCACTGGGGCAGATTTTTCAAGGGCATTTCTTAGTGAGAAAATCAACTTTTTTCATCATGGGCACTCAAAATTTGAAAATTTTGAAGGTGCCATCATATATAGCTACATGTATTGGGATTTAATCCTCATAGTGGTTTTTCCCTCATTTGTTTTTTCACATAAATTCCTCGTGTCTCTATGTGATACATGTGTTCTCTATTCATATTGTGATGTGTTGTTAATCTACAAATGGAATTAGTTAAGTTTTAATAAATGTTGATTCACCCCCCTCTTAACACATCTTTTTTTTTTAGTAATTGGTATTAGAGCCAAGTGCCTTGAGAAGATTAACAACTAAAGTTGATCCTTCTCTTGAAAACATGGGTTTGTTGTACAAATTGAAATAATATGTTTATTCTAGAACCAGGTTTAGAATCAATGGAACTTGAAAGTTAGGATTTAGTCTAGAAGACTCTTAAGTTGATTTTTGAAGGATAATTTTGTTTTGCTCTAGAAGATATGTATGAATCAAGGTTGTCAAAATTTCAAATATGAGTGCACGCCAAAAAATCAAAAGAGACAATAGATAAATTAAATGCAGAAGCTAAAGAATCAAAAGAAGAAATTAGCAAACTGAAAACTCAAAATAGAAGGTAGAAATGGATGTGAAATGAAAGCCAAAGAACCTGAATGCATGATCTCAAATTTAAAATTTAAACTTGAGGAAGGAAAGAGGATTGGGTATTACCTAAATATCAAGCTCTATGATAAAATTGATGAGTTTATAAAGCCAGAGGAAGATATTGTATCCATAAAAAAAGGAACTTGAAAAGGCCAAAGAAAAAATTTAAAAAGGCCTAAAAATAAGAGGAGGCTTTGAAATTCTTGATGAGTTAATTAACTCTAAACAACCCTTAAAAGAGAAATTTGGACTTGGTTTTGAGAAGGGAAAAAGTCCCATAGTCAATGCATCTACCAATCTATATGATAACATCAAAGTATAAGGACAGTCTAAGACAAGGGATGATAAAGCCTACATAGAAAATCCTAAAGAAACATCCTTTGAAGATGACAAGATAAACTATGGAAGCAAGAAAGAAGGTGGATTCACACCTATTTTTAGAAAAAAGAAGAACTTCAGAAGGTTTTCTCCCAAAAAAACTGCTCCTACTAGGTTTAATGGTAACTACTATGCTTGTAATAAGTTTGGTCATAAGGTAGTTGAATATAAAAGCACAATGAGCTAGAAATATTTCAAGCCTTCAAGGTACAATTCTAATAACACTCAATTATTTCATGATTAATTATATTCTTGCAACAAATTTAGCCATAAGGCTAATGAATGTAGAAGTAATATGATAAGGAATAATACTATGACCTATCAATTCTTCAATGGATACTGCTACATATGTAAGAAGTTTCTTTATGGGGTTGCTGATTACATATCATGTGTCAAGAAGAAATTCTATTCCACAAGCTAGTACATCTACTATAATTGCAACAAACCTACACACATTGCTAGGTTTTGCATGGGAAAGAGTTTAAGATCTTTTTCTTGTCAAAGGAAGCCTATAATTAGTCACCAAAAGAAGGATATGAATAAAGTTTGGAAAACGAAGGAAGAAAGTGAAATAAAGAATGAATCTATACCTCATCATGGTACAAATAAGTCCTCTAGTAGCTAAGGAGTGATAGCCTTGATTCAAGGGGAGTTCCAATTGTAGATCCTCTCAAGCCCTTGAAATGTTTGAGATGCTAAAATATTAAACATAATGATAATTAAAACTATGAATTTAATTCCTTATGAATCTAGAGAAAATTTACCTTTTTTAAAAGATTGGTGAAGGCTTATCGATCTTTTTCATAGACTACAAAAGCTGCTAAGTATCAAATACATTTACTACATAGTGAGTAGAGTTGGTGTGAAGCATATTTAGTTTTGTTTGGATAAAATTGATCTCATTCAAACTATTTAGAGTGAGGATAGGAGGAAAAACTTAGTGAAGGCTCTCAACAAGTTTTGCACAAACCCTAATGACAACCTTCACAAGTTTTTCAGGTATGTGCAGGATCATGATTGGCCAAAAAGTGGCGATATGATGGGTATGTGTAGGGTATGTGGCTGATGACCTTTTTTAACCCAAAATTGATGAAACGAAAAGAGTTTTTAAAGGAGATTCTCAGCTTTCCACCAATATAAATTATGCTTTACTTTGAATTTAATAAATAATTATTATTCATTTTCTATTTGAATTACGACTAAAGTCTTGATTGATAGGTTGATTGAAAACATCTATAGCTTTCAAATGGTATCACATTTTTGAATCCAAAACATGCTTCACATACTATAGGATTAAAAACAAAATGAATTTTATGAAGTTTTGACCAAGTTAAGGTTGTTAGACATACAAGTTTTTATATTTTTTAAAAGTTGTAATAAAAAATCATAATTAATTATTTACTTGGAAAAAATTATAAAACAATATGCATCACATTGGGACATGAGTCCTCTACTTATATCTAAAATATTATAAAAATTATTATCATTTTATTGTGGTTAGGGTGGTCAGACAAACACCTACTTTTTTTTTTCCCTGAAATTTAAGTACTAATGATTGAAATTTCAAATTTTACCAAATAGATTTAAAAAAAAAAACCTAGCAGTTTAGAAACTACATTCAATTTTCTATAGATTTTTTCTTACATATTTTTGAAATAATATAGATAACTTATTCAAATTTTTATGTGAAGTTTCCTAACTCTGTTTTTTCTTAATTTTTTGCCACTTAAGGGTCTGTTTTTTCCATGATGATCCTGTACATACACTCTCTCTAGTTTTTACTTAGAAAACCTGAGATGTAGTAAAATTTATCATGGATATGTACCTATTTTCAATCATGTTGTAGACAAAACAAGGCCAAAATTCAAGAAACACACATATATAGCAACTGTGACCAACAAGGAAGGTGCATTCTCTCATGCTCCAATCCATGTGATCCATTTTGAATATATCCACATCTACATTTATTCATAACTAAACAAATATGATCATTTGAAGATGAAAAAATTTAGGTCCAATAATCTCCTTTGTGATGACTTTCAAATCAAACCAGAATATGCAAATGTATAACTAAAAGGATTAGATGTATGGAAGGATTTTCCCTACTTTGGCTATGAAGAAATGAGGATATCTTTTCATTTGATCAAACCCATCTAACCACAAAAGAAGCTATTAGGGTTGTGACTAAATTGTGCTCCACTGAACCATTACCTACACTAAAATCTGTCAAGAATGAAGAAGTTATGAGTCTTTCCAAAGCTAAATTTGACAAAAGGGCACTCACTGTGAATGACATATTCGATCTAGGGGTCTAGTATGTGAAATGGGAATTGCATACAAGATATAATACTTAAATAGATTAGGATAAACTACATCCACCATCATCTATGCTTCTCATTAGATGGTCAAGGAAGGAAAATATTATGATATCTATGAACTCTTGTGGAAACAACTATTGGAAAATATACACAAAACCAAGGAATCTTGCTACAAAATTTGGTATGGTACTTTTATCATTTGTCTCATGTTCTATTTCATGAAATAAATTCCTTGTTTTAAGAAGGTGTTCTAGAAAAAGAATATTCATGTTGCACATCATATAAAGGATCATATTTGTATCTTTCCAAATGACACTCAATGCAAAACAATCTTTTGGGGTTTCTTTAAAACCTTCAAGAGTGAAATGAAAAAGAGAGACAAAATACCCTCACAAGTTGTGTAGAAGTATATAAATGAAATCACTTTTATGGTGGAAAAATGTAATTGTTACATGGAAGCAGTTGAATCAATAAATTCATGGATTACAAGGATGTCCTATGAACTTACTAGATAGAATTGGATTGCATATGTTGATATATTACTCAACGAACCCAAGGATCCTCTATTGAAATATTTGGTACATATGATGAAATAAGCAACAAACAAATTAAGGAGAGGGTAGAAGAAAAATAAAAGAAGAATGTGGAAATATGGTGTCTGAGCTGAAAAATATGTTTGGGACTCCTGAGAGTTCTAAGGAAGCATCTCATACCACAACTACTATGCCAATCCCTAGAAAGACAAGTAGGTCTACTTCTACCACTACCACAACATCTGGACTTGGCCAACCAACTCCTAGAAAAAAGAGAGCTTCTACCAATTGATTCTCCAATAAATACCAAGATTGTTGAAAGAAAGAAGGAAAGATCTAAATAGAAAGAAAAAAGGGAAAATTTTACTCTAGTGAATATAGATGATGATGAGGTAGATGAAGAAGAATAGATGAAATCCTATATATTGAAGAGAGGGAAGAATACAAATCTAGATGAAGAATTCATCAAAAAATAAATTGAAGAAGAAACATCCAAACATGAGCCTCCATAGCTTGAGGCTACCATCAATATAATTTTATGACATTATGCTTTGAAGGAAGTTGTTGCTCTTTATAATTAAATGTCTCCTGCTAATAAGGTCACAATTAAGAAAGAAATAATCATGTACATCAGTAGCTTCAATATGACTCTAAATGAAATCATTGATCAAATTTTGATAAGCCTAGAAGATGTTCTACACAACAAAAGGAGTGAAGTTCTTGTAGAAGAAGAAAAGATGAGGCAACTTGCATTATAAAATACTAGTGTATCCATCTCCAATGAAGAAAGGGAAAAATTGTCTCAATATCAAGCAAAAGAATTTAGAATAAAATAAAGAATAAATGTTCTTATGGGGAGTGATAAAGAATAAATAAAGAGGATGGAGAATGATACTAAAGAAAAGACTGTAAAAAATATTCTAGAAGGATTACAAAATGTTGAAATTATTTGTGATCAAGCTCCTCTAGTTACTTCAAATATACCTAATGTGTTTTCTCATGACATAGATACATCAAATTTTAAGGATATTATGTCTAATGATGATATGGTAGGTGAAAATTTCAAACTGAATGAGGATACTACTCCTCCAAAGAATACAAGTGCATGAGGTGCAAAGGAATAGAGTAATATGAGTGTCACCTCTAAAGAACACTGAATCTGACAAAGAAAGTAATGTGTCTCCCCTGGAGAAATGTGATAAGGAAATGGAAGAACCTTCAAGATAAAAAAGAGGAAAAGATTTTTTGTGTACACAACATGCAAGAAGCCTCTGGTGTGAGATAGAAAAGGAAGATGAGAAAGAAGAGGAAAATAAAGTTCAAGATGCAAAAGTAAAAATAGTTGAGAAGAAAGGTTCTTATGTGGAAAGAGATCAAGGTTCTTCATTTATAGACTCCTTCAAAGATCTGTTAGAGATGCAAATATAGTTTCAACCAATAGATACAACTCAACTTCTATAAACTCCAACACATGAGGGACAACTTGATTTGGAAAACATGTCTCCCTTCCATAAGCTAAAACTTGGTGATGCTTTGCATGCCTCCACAAGAAAATAAATACTACAAGAACATGCAAAGAAGAGTGAATTAGTTGATGAGGAAGTCAAGATTATTTAGGAAGGTCTACTGGAAGTAAACATTGATGTCTCCCTACCTCCAGAAAAAAGCTAAAGATCTTAATGGAGTATTTCAAGGATCATTATTATCTCTTAGAGAAAAATGTAGAACAAGAGGCCTTGAGAAAGATAAAAGATAATAGAATGGGTGAAGCTTTTGAATAGTGTCTTAATGCACACAATAAATTGCAAGAAAATATACAAATGTTTAAGGACTATGTGAATGAAGCAACAACTCTCTATAATTTTTTCTTAAAATGGCCAAGCTCCACCAACGATATCATAATCCAGATTGGCTCTATTGAGTCATAGATTACACAACTAGCTAAAAATTATGATCTTTCAAGAGATATGGATGTATTCTTTAGGATGCAAAATGAGAATCTTCATGTACAACTAGAATTTATTCTAGATCAAATAGAATAGATAAAGAATCAATTATGTCTTCTAAGAGAAATACACAATGTGTGGTTGATATCATTGTCTAGATTATTGGTAAAGTAGTGGAAGTGGGCAAGAAAATAAAAAATCCTAGAAAATAAAATGAGGCTGAATAGTTATGTATAGAATTTGAATGCCAAAATAATATTCTTTCTTTAGAAAAATTAGACTGGGTTGCAACCTTTGCATAACTCAAATAAATTCATAAGAAAATCCTACCTTCTAAGGAAGCTACAAAGGTATCATCTAGATAATTTTTTTCATTGTTGAGTTATGTAGTATCTTTTTGGTTTTTTTCCTATACATAGCACCAAATTTTGAGGTGTCTCCATATTAGGGGATCTTTGGTTTAGAATTCACATAACTAAAGGGGAGTATATAGTAAGGGGGAGTTCATACATTTTTATAATGTTATAAATAAAAGATATTTATGCCCATTATCCATTTAAACATAGAAAAATAGGATGGGGGGAGTTTCCCAAAATGGAAAAGTGTATCCAAAGAGGGAAAAGGGGTACTATTTCTCTAATTTGATTAGGAATGATATCTACACCAAGAATTGACCAAAAACCCTAAGTAGGTGAGTCAACCCAAGATGTGAATCTACTGATTTCCCTTTTTTCTAAGACGGGGGTCTAAGCTAAATAACACTTTGGGGAGAAATATTAAAAATAGAAAATAAACTACAAATTCTAATTATAAAGTGTATTTAGAAGATTAAACATAAAATTGATGGAACCTACAGACTTTAGGGACAATTTGGAAGGAATAAATCTTGCATATCTCTCATAAAAAGTTATTTTTCGAGGCTAACTGAGGACTCATTCACCCTATGGCAAACGGGTCCTTGCTAGGGCTCTTGAAAATTTGATTCTAGGTTTTTTTCTTCTATGTTTGCACTCCTAGATTCTCAAAGATTGTAGTCAGAAAGTCGAAAATAGATTCTATAGATCGATTTCCATGAAATTGCAAGAATTGTGACAACTTTGACAACTTTGCAAATTTTTTTCTTCAATATATCTTCCACCTAAAATATACAATCACACATCAAGAGATAAAAATTTTGTTTGTTAGGTGAATGGGGGTTTGTCTTTGTCAAACCCTATTTTGGTAGTTAAACCTTGTAATGAAATGAAATAGCATGAAATGAATGATGAATGAACAACTCTTTATAACAAATCACTAAAAAAAATTTTGAACCTTTGATAATGGAGGTCTTCAACTTACATGAAATGGGTTCAACGGATGTGGATCTTGACTTTGAATCTTTTCTTGAAATGATACTTTGAATGCTTGATTGAATCATGATACCTACATCAATATATCAGCTCCAAGAACATGCATGACTCCACATAAATTTGACATAATGCTTGGATTCTTATTGCTGCAACAAATAATGAAGAAATATGCCCTTGAATGCTCTTGAAATCACTCTTGATCATAAACCTTGCTCTAGGATTTGAGCATTTGAAAATATTGGATTCTCTCTTGAAATTCTAGGTGAAACATAGTGAAATAACATTATATTTATATGTATGTTACCTTAATATCCTAAAATTCAAATATCACAAGCCGACTTTGAATTATGGATTTGAAAATGTTAAAATACTGCAAAAAACATAGTTTAAATTAGGGCCTAGCCACCCTATGGTGAATGGGTCCTTGGTCACTTACTTAGGACACACATTCTTAAAGGTTGAGTGTTATGTTATGGAATTTATCCATGTCGGGTTTTCCTCTTCAAAAAATGCAATTGATTAGGCTTAAATTTTAATTAAAAGGTCCATTTAAGGGAAATTAACCTCAGTTAATTAATAAAGCCATATATAAGTGTGAAAGTGTAAAGGTACACTTTACAACACCATGAATAAGGCACAATTAAGTCCATTTTATTTAAAAAGGTAGTAAACTTAATGTGAATATGTAAAATACATATATTACAACACTAAATTAAGGCATAATTAAATTCATTTTAATATTTATTATTCATTCCCAAATTATGTGTGAAAAAGGGATACTTTTTCCTACACTAAATTTAGCCCCCACTTTAGTGAGAGTAGGAACTTGCATCAAACTCGCATCAAAGTAGTCAAGAGGAGTCCAAGTTTACCAATGTGGATGCTATAGGATGAAAAAGATGGAGGGTGATCAAGCCCTCAAGATCCAAGATCCCATGCCAAACCAACATGAGCACAAAGGGACACACTCAAGGTGTATGATATGCAATAGAAAGACAAGATACACAAATATACAATGTCAAAGAATAAAAGAAATAAAAATAAAAATATAAAATAAATAGAAAAGGACAACACACACTCACTCTGGGCTAATGGAACCTTAGGCAATCCATTAGGTGAGCCCTCAAAAAAGTGGCTTAGTTTGAAAGGCATGCCTCTTTCTAGGCTTCTCACCATACTAACCATACCAAAGCTATCCCTCTGCTAACTTCATAGGGTGCCACAAAATGAAACTTAGAGCTTCACAAGGCCTAACAAGCTTTGTTATGCTAAGCACTTATGAAAAATATGCAAGTAAAGGTTTGTGTTCAAAGGGACTTTGCTTAGTTCACGTAAGGTCTTCTCTTAGGGAACATCATGCCTAATGTCTCCAAGAGACGAAAAGTCAAAGAAATATCATGCTCTTAGAGGATATCAAACCCAATGACACCACCATGAAAAGGATGCATCACGAGAAGAAATAAATCACACAAAGAAACATGAGTGTCAATGTATGCCCCCACTTTAAAGCGATTGCTAACGCCATTGATGTGAGCAATCCAATTTAAGGTAAAAGACATGAGAGCTTATTTGAAAAGCCCTATTCCAAGTCATATGTTCATGAATGAAACTACATTACAAAATAAGTGGTTGCCCCCAAAATGCAATGATGAACATAGAAAGAAAGTATGTCACATGTGATCCAACTTAAGGCATGTTTTCCACATCCCAAGCTTGATCTTATATATACATGGAATGCAATCAACTAGCCAAAAGAGACAATGACAAGTGACATACGAGGATAGGGCTACCTAACCCCTTGGCCCCACTTAGTGCAAGACAAAGATGAGTCACGGTAATTGATGAGAAACACGAAAACCAATATCAATTAGAGGAAACAAGTGCTTCAACACAAGGAAGAGCACCACAATCCTTAAGATGTTGAATTTTATCACTTAAAGCCTTACATTCATTAGTAGAATGATCATGAACTCTATGATATGTACAAAATGAACTCTTTTTGTAAAATTTATTTCATGTTATTGGAGGGAGAGATATTAAATGATCTTGGAGGAGTATCAACAAGATACCCTTTTGATTAATAGTAGAATATGGTCCTTTATTTTGTGATAAAGATATATATTGCTTAGTACAAGGTGTCATACTTACACAAGACTCTTTAGATTGTGATATTTTTTACTCTCCTTTAAAGGAGGGTGTAAAATCTAATGAACTCCAATTGTTAGTGTTTTACATGATGAAATTGATATTAGCCAAATATTTATTTAATTCTTTCATTTCTTTCAAAGGAAAATAACCAAGACCACTAATTTCTATTAGTTTAGGGTGCACCAAGGTTAAAGTTGGCTTAGAATAATCCTTTGTAAGACTGTTGATATTGAGTGAAGGCTTGTTTGTTTCTTTTGAGGGACAATAACTAAGACCTTTAGTCATTTCTTTCATGTTAGTCTCTATAGGGACACATATACCTTGTTCTCTAGCACCACATCCTTTTCAACTATTACCAAGTTGTTTCATAATTTCATAACCTCTTCCATAAAGATTTGATGGTTGTTCGTAATCAACTTCATCAAATTTTGTTGTCTAATTTGTTTTTTCTTCTAAATTGGTTGAGGTGGATTTTTTCAATTTTTTTGCTGATATTACCACATTTTCCTTTCCCTTTTTAGACTTTTTCCTTTTGATCTTGTATTCTCCCATGAAGTAGGTGTAAAATCCAAGGAACTCCAATCATCTTCCAATAACTTTGTAACTTCTTCAATATGCTTCTCTTTTTCTTTCTCTTGCATAGGTTCCACTTGTGTAGTTGGTGTTAGTGTTTTCAAAGGATTTTTCTTGCCTTTATCAATGTTCAAATAACTTTCTAGTTTAGGGTCAACTTTGATTGTATACACTTTATTGCTTTAGCCATACTTCATTTTTGGATGAAGGGTAGAAGGCACCCCATTCATTGCATGAATCCATGGCATTCTTAAAATAAGATTATATGAAATATTTAAGGCATAACGTGGATAGGAGTTTGCAATTAACCTTTCCAAATTTAATAGGTAAATATAATCACACCAAGAAGTTGTTTTCCCATGTTATCAAACCCACGAATAGATAAAGAGTTAGGTTAAATTTGAATTTTTTCTACTTCAATCTTATCCAAAAGTTTTATGCTACACAAATTAAGGGCTAAGACATTCTCAACAAGGGTTCTCTTTATCCCTATCTTATTATATAGAGCTATTATCATCAAAGCTTCATTTTGTTTTTATACTTCTAATGGAGGTAACTCATCTTGGTGGAAAGTAATGTCTAAGTTGACCGAAGTTGTAGCTTGAATTTAGGCTACCATATCATTTGGTTGCACACTAGGAGGGGTAGGAACTTGTTGTAAAGCACTTTGAAGCATGTTATGATAACTAGGTGAGGCTTGAATAAGGTCACATAAGGATATCTTACCAGGAGTATTTTCTAGTTGTTCAACAAGATCATCCTCCTTTCCATTATGTGAAGGAAAACAACGAGCACTAGGCAAAATAGGTTGATGCAATGGGAGGGATACTAGAGCTGTTTGTGCTGGTTGTAGATTATTTATAGTGTTATATGTATGAGAAACAGTATTGTAACTCAATTGTTGTGAAACATTATCATTATCAAGTTGTCTTGTAGGTGGTTCTAAGATAAGCATAGGTTCATTTTTGTAGGATTTTATGGTGAACTCCTCAAACACCCCAGGATCACCTACAAGACAAAATAACTTCCACAAGAGAGAAATGGTAGAAATATCATGCTATAATTAAGATGCAAGAGTGCCAAACTGAATATAGAAAAGTACATATGATGCCTTGCTTATATAGGCAAGGAGAGAGATAGGATTAGACAAGATCATGACAAGTGTCTTACTCCTATCACATGATACAATTAAGTCATATCAGCCTCAATTCAAATACTAAATGAATGAAAGAATTATTAAATTACTAGATAACTAGAAGTAAATAATGAGACAAGGTCACATTATAACTAACTTCTAAAAATGACAACTAGGAAAATTAACTCCTAAGTAAACTTTTAATAATGTGAATAGGTCCTCACTAATAACTATTTAGGAAATAACCCCATTGACACCAACACCACCCCATAAGTTCAACTTGGGGAGTGTAGCTATTATGCAAATGACACAAAGATGGGTCCCAACTATGAGGCCATGTTAGGTATCCACGTACAATGCAAATGCAATCTCTCATAAACTAAGAAAAGGATAAAACCTAGTGGAACAAAGCTCCTCCCCAAAAGAGAGATGAAATAAAATAATGATATCCATTAAAAATTCAATCAATCTCTATAAACATGTAAAGGATGATAAGAAAGATCATACAATCCCCTTATAATGAGATAACCTGTTGCAAAGAGAAACACTAGAAGTACATTGTGGAGTAATACTGGAATCCTCAATTCGATAAGCAAGGAAAGATAATTATGTTTGCTAGAATCCATATTAGAGTCACTCAAGCACTCACGCTGGAATCATGATAAAGAAACAATAGACCTAATTCCAAGGAACACTAGCACAACTTGCAAACTGGCACAACTCTAGAATCTATGAAGCAACAGTCGATTGAAAGATGATCTGGAACTGAAATGAAGTGCAAAGAAAATGGAAACCTAAGGCACACAAAAAGGGAAAAAGTGCATGCAATAATAAATGTTCACATCTACCTTGATGATGAAAAATAAGCTCAAATTTGTGTAGAGGACGGAATTAGATTTCCGATGGGTATGTGCAAGATCATCATGGAAAAAATAGGCCCTTAAGTGGCAAAAAATTTAGAAAAATCAGAGTTAGGCAACTTGACGTAAAATTTTGAATATGTTATCTATATTATTTCAAAAATATGTTATTTAAAAAATATGTAAGAATAGAATTTGTAGCAAATTGAATGTAGTTTCTAAACTACTAGGTTTATTTTTTAAAAAAAAAATCAATTTGGTGAAAATTTGAAATTTCAATGTAATAATACTTAAATTTCAGGGAAAAAATAAGAAGTGTTTGTCTAACCACCCTAACCACAATAAAATGATAATATTTTTTTATAATATTTTAGATATAAGTAGAGGACTCATATGCCGATGTGATGCATAATTTTTTGTAATTTTTTTCCAAGTGAATAATTAATTATGAATTTTTTATTAAAACTTGTACGTTTGACCACCTTAATTTGGTCAAAACTTCATGAAATTCATTTCTTTTTTTTAATCATATAGTATACGAAGCATATAATGTGACACATGTTTTGGATTCAAAAAATGTGATACCATTTGAAAGCTGTAGATGTTTTTCAATCAGCCTATCAATTAGGACTTTAGTCGTAATTCAAATAGAAAATCAATAATAATTATTTATTAAATTCAAAGTAAGGCATAATTTATATTGGTGGAAAGTTGAGAATCTCCTTTAAAAACCCTTTCTGTTTCACCAATTTTGGGTAAGAAAAATTTCATCAGCCACATACCCTACAAATACCCATCATATCGCTACTTTTTGGCCCATCATGATCCTGCACATACCCGATGATATAAAGTTTTCATAAAATGGACGGTGTATACTCAAGTTATGAATTTTTGAAAAAAGGGATACATTGTGCCAGCTAACAATGCATACACGATCCTTTTGATTTGATTTCTATAGAATTTACTTATTGAATGCAAAAACTAATGGATACCCAGATAATATAATTTTGATGCTAAAAATAAAACCCACAAACTTTTTTTTGATCCAGCAAGTAGAAGATGAAAAATAAATTTCTTTTGACCTTCAACCTGTAGAAAAATAATGCATGACACTTTTTGGATAGAAATTTTCTTCATATATGCTCAAGATATGCAAAATCTAAAGCATACCCAAATGAGATTTGGACTCTAGCTACAAAACCCAAAAATCATTGTTCCTACAAATGAGTGGAAGTAGGATTTTTGAAGCGAAAATGAATGACTCTAATAAAAATGGTTAGATTTTAAACCCTTGTAGTTTTCACAAAATATGTCAGATTTTGATGAAACGAAAGCCAATTCTGACTTTCTACGATACCCTAGATTCAATGGTGAGTTTCTCATGACCCCAACTCACACCCAACAAAACTTTCACACCAAGATTGGTCCCTCGGGTCTAGAAAAAAGTTTGTAACACTAAAGCTCTAATACCATGTAGTAGTTTATGGTGAACTTCTCAAACACCCTAGGATCACCTGCAAGACAAAATAACTTTCACAAGAGAGAAATGGTAGAAATATCATGCTATCATTAAGATGCAATAATGCCAAATTGAATATGGCAAAGTACATATGATTCCTTGCTTATATAGGCAAGGAGAGATAGGATTAGACAAGATCACATGAGAAGTATCTTAATCCTATCACATGAGACAACTAATTCATATCAACCTCAATGCAAATACTAAATGCATGAGAGAATTATTAAATGCCTAGATAACTAAAAGAAAATAATGAGACATGACCCCATTATAACTAACTTCTAGAAATGACAACAAGGAAACTTAACTCCTAAGTAAACTTATAATAATGTGAATAGGTCCTCACTAATAGCTAGTTAGGAAATAATCCCATTCACACCAACAATTTTGAACTTGTGGTTGTTGTGAGGGTGGATAAATGATAAGTTGATGCTAAGGAGGTCCAATAATTAAAGGATTTGTAGGAGGTCTAAGAATTAGAGGGCTCAAGGGAGTCCTAATGTTCATAACATCAACAATTTTATCCTTATTTTCATGATTTCTTAGCGAAGGGAATTCTAATGTCACTTCATTATCTTCATCAAAGGAAACCACATTACAATTGTTTGAAAGACATATGTCAATGTTCTCATTTTCTTGCACCACGATATATTCCCTAGTAGGAGAGTTTTTATGAAAGCAACAAACTAAATGTTCATGAAATTCAATGGTTGGTTCTTTTAAAATTACTTCATTAGAAGTAAGGGAGTTATCAATGGTTGTATTTTCTTGCTTATCAATGATGTCATTATTTTGTTTAACAATATTTTCCCAAGTAGGAGGGTAGGAGAAGAGAAACAAATAGGATTCTCATGTCTCTCATTGATTGAATCTTCTAACACAAAAATATCTTCTTCACAAATATGAGAGATAATAGGAGAAGAACAAACTTTATTTTCATGACTGTCCAAGATTGTATTTTACTTCACTAAGTTAGTCTCACACAAAGGAGATGGATCAATGAATGACAAGAAAAGAGGGGGAATGACTTCACATTCATATGCTTGTAATAATAATTTCTTAGAGTTTTCAACAAAATTTGAAAATAGAACATGAAGTATAATAACAAGAGAATTTTGTAATGAAAAACATGATGCACTAATTTCTCTACAAATATTAAATGTATTTTTTTTAATTTTAAATGCCCAACTTAAATGGATGATTAGACCTTAATGCATAAATCATAAATTCTTGAAAATTTCCAAACTAATATAGTAGGTTACCAACAGCTCTAGGAAGTACATAAAACCACAAGAAATCTCAAAAAGTTGGTTTTTGTAGGCCTCCAAGGACTCATTTTCCCAAGGGTGAATGGGTCCCAGTACTTGTTTTTTTTTAAATTGAAAAATGAAATTTTTGAGTTATTAGATGTGTCCTCTATTTTAGGTTTCAGACTGGTATTTCTATAACAAAATTCCCTAGAATTTGATGTGTAGATGCAAGTAAAACTAATGACAAATGATGAACTATGTGAGACTTTTTGAAATGCAATTTTCATCATATTTTTTAATATAAATGATGAAAAGTACACTAATATGCAAACACTATGCAAAATGAGTGTAATATGCATGCAAAATTTTGAATTTTTCATATTTAAACAATGCAAACATGCAAATTTAAACCCCTATATGCAACACAAGCTAATGAAAAATATAAAGAAACCTAAATGTAATATAACTAATGAAAACCTAATGCAATCTATTGCATAACTTAGATCTAGGGTTAAAAGGACTCCAATTTTTAGAAATGTTGTACAAGTTTGGGTTCACCAAAATGAAACATAGAAAAATAGGATGTGGGGAATTTCCCAAAGTGAAAAAGTGGATCCAAAGAGGGAAAAGTGGTCTTAATTCTCTAATTTCTTTAGGAAATGAGATCCACACCAAGAATTGACCAACAACCCTTAGGTGAGTCAACCCAAGATGTGAACCTACTAATTTCCCTTTTTTGCTACGACGGGAGTCTAAGATAAATAGCACTTTGGGGAGAAAGATTAAAAATAGCAAACAAACTCCAAATTGTGATCTATAAAGTGAATTTAGAAGATTAAACATAAAAATTATGGAAACTATAGAATTTATGGAGAATATGGAAGGAATAAATCTTGTGTACCTCTCACAAAAATTTCTTTTTCAAGGATAACTGGGGACTCATTCGCCCTATGGTGAATGCATCATGGCTAGGGATCTTGAAAATCTATTTTTGGGTTCTATTCTTTTGTGTCTACACTCCTAGATTCTCAAAGTTTATAGTTCAAAAGTTGGAAATAAATTTTGTATATCATTTTTTGCGAAATTGCAAGAATGGTGACAACTTTGACAAGTTTGCAATTTTCGTTCTTCAATAGATCTTCCACCTAAAATCTACAATCACACATCAAGAGAGAAAAATGTTGTTTGTTAGGTGAATGGGGGTTTGTCTTTGTCAAACCCTGTTTTGGTAATTAAACCTTGTAATGAAATGAAATAGCATGAAACAAATGATGAATGAACAACTATAT
>VDFB02271358.1:897889600-897913619 GCA_007258455.2 Sequoia sempervirens
TGAGGAAGATATTGTCACTTTGAGAAAAGAACTTGAAAAAATAAAAAGAGAAAATTAACAACGCTCTAAAATTGAGAGAATGTTTTGAAATTCTTGATGAGTTGATTAACTCTCAAAAGCCATCTAAAGAGAAAATTTTTCTTGGTTTTGAAAAGGGGAAAATTTCCTATGATCAATGCATCTACAAACTTGTGTGATAACTTCAAAGTAGAAGGAAAGTTTGAAATGAGGGAGGAGAAAGCCTACACTAAAAAACCTAAGGAGACATTCTTTGAAGATGTAAAGAAAAAACAACACAACATGAAAGAAGGTGGATTCATTCCTATCTAGAACAAGAAGAAAATTTTTAGAAAGCATACACATAAAAAATATACTTCTATTAGGTTAATTGGAAATTGTTATGCTTGTAATAAGATTGGGTATAAGGTTGTTGAATGTGGAAGAAAGATGAGTCAGAACTCATTTATATCCCCAAGGTACAATGCTATGATTTCTCAATAATTTCATGGTAAGTATTATGATTGCAATAAATTTTCTCACAAGGTGAATGAATGTAGAAGTAAAGTGATTAAGAATAGTAATGATATGACTTCTCAATCCTTCTATTGTTACTACTAAACATGCAAAAGGTTTGTGTTGCAAGTATGAGTAAGTTTGGTGGTCTTGTCATTGATGTTGTCATTGATGTCAACACAGTACAGGTTGTTGCAAGTTGTGCATGTATAGTTGAGATGTTGTTGAGATGTTGTGAGTACATGGAGCTATCCTTATGATATTGTAGATCTTCTGAAATGATGAGTTACCAAGTGCTTTTGATAAAATTAATAAATAGTGAAGACTGAGTTGTGTGTGTGTTCAGAATGTGCTATGGTTTGTCCTCCACATTTCTTCTATGTTGATCCTATGATTGTGTAGATCTGAAGTGTTTTTTATCAGCATCTGATGGTGATATCCCCTAGATTGTAGCTCCTGGATTGACGAAAAGTGTAAGTTGTGTTCACCGGTGTATGAATTAGTTTGAAATAATTGTTTTTCTATAAATTGGGAGAAATATTTCTGCTTCGTAGTTCTTTGTTGAGTTTTTAATGGTCTTGTGGATCTAGTAGAAGGTTTTCTAAGGTGATATCTATATTATGGAGAAGGTTTCAGTGGTTTGGTGCTCTAGGAGATGAGTTCCAGAGCTTTTGTGTGTGTCTATACACTATGGTTGGACTGGTGAGAAGTGTTCTAACCTCGAAGTTTGTTTCAACTGATGCAAATGAGTCTGATCGTATCCTAGATGTGTTTCATGTGTGACATGTCATGTGATCCACATGTTATCTTCTTGGTATGGAAGTGTGTACTTCAAAGTTCATTGGGTTTGGCCGACCTGGTGTTTACACTTCATACGAATGATCATTTTTAATTAAGGAAGTGTGTGATTGATCGAATATGTTATTTTTGGTCATAGTTAAGTATTGGTGTGGTCTTCTCTCATTCCTCTCCACCATAGGAATGTTGAGTTTTTGACCTAATTTGAATTTGTAAAAATGAAGTGTGTATTGCTTACCTTGGAGAAAGTTTCTAAGGTTGAAGTTGGTATAAATGCAAGTCGAGATGCAAAGGATTAATATATACAAAGAAACTAAGTAAGCCACAAGTGAGAGAAGTAAAGTTGTATGAAAGTGTATTCGAGCAACAATACTTTAATGTGTTAGATTCTTGAAAGCAGCGAGCTGATGGTTTTTGCAATCTCTTGATCAAGGTTGTGGATGTGTGTAATATTTTGTGGTGGATCTTTTTGTTATCTTTTGTAGTTGTAGGTAGTGACCCTCCTTTTGGATAGTGAGTCCTATCTGTAGGCAGTGAGCCTTTGTATTTTGATAGTGTGTTCTTTTGGGCAGTGAGCCTCTTTATATTCAATTTTACAATTACTTTATATTGTGAGCTAATCCTCACCATGGTTTTTCCCTTTTTGGGTTTTCCACATAAAATTTAGTGTTCATTATGTTGATTTTTCTTTCTTTTATCTATATTTCATGTTCATACTTAATAACAGAATTGAGTGGTTATGAAGTTGATAAGTGTGTTATGTTTTTTGTTTGAATTTGGTGACAACTAATTCACCCCCCTTCTCAGTTGTCTTGTTCCTTTCAAAAATTGGTATAAGATATTTGGTTCCTTGGTGAAGAGCTTAACCACTTAAGGTAGATCTGATGGAACATAAGTTGGTGATCCCTATGTTAGATGGATCTGACTACCATGAATAGAAAATCCAAATGAGAGGTTATATAATCTCCCTTGGTTACAAGACTTGGAAGGTTGTGGAGACAAAGTATGTTGATCTAGAAAGTGGTCTCTCTACTGTTGATGAGATTTCTGCATATGAAGAAAATGAGAAAGCAAGGTATGCCATTTGAAGTGCTTTATCTAAGATTGAGCGAACAAAGGTTTTATTTTGGGCACTACTTATGAAGTTTGGAAAAAGTTGGAAGATCTCTATAAAGGAAATGATAGAGTAAAATTGACAAAGAAGCTAATAGTGAAACATAGATATGAAAATTTGAAAATGGAAGAAAGTAAAGATATTGCAAGCTATTTCCAGAGGGTTGACCTTGCAGCAAATGAAGCTAGGAATCAAGGGGAAACTCAAACAGATGAATATATAATAAAGAATATTCTAATGACCTTAATGGAGTGTTACAATGATAAGTTCTCAATTATTGAGGAAATGTATGATCCTAAGAAATATACTAAAGAACAACTCTTTGGCACTTTGACGGCATTTGAGATGAGGAAGCTTGGAAAGGAAGAGGAGAATACAGAGTCATCCTTTAAAGCTACAAATATAGAAAATGATCCGGAGGATGATATTTCAAATGAATTGGAAGCAAATTTTTTAAGGAAGCTGAAGAGAGGTACTGGTAAGTACAAAGGTATGTTACCTTTTAAATGTTTCAGCTGTGGAAATATTGGTCATTATGCTTCAAGATGTCTGAATAGAGTTGTACATAAGAAGAACAAGGATCATAAAGACAAAAAGGATAGGAAGTACAAGAAGTTTTATTATTTTAAAGAAGATGTTGGAATATCTGATGATGAATCCGATTTTGAGGATAATGTTGATGAATGCTTGTTTTTGGCTTTAGAGAATAAATCTATGTCTACTAACCCTGGAAGATGTGCAAGGTAAATTGGTTCAAAGAGTACGAAAAATGGGAAGAAAGGTACTTTGGTTACTAAATTTGATGCGAGATAGGATGAAGACTATTGGGTGATTGATAGTGGCTACTCTAATCACATGACGAGAGATAAAATTAAGTTCACTAAACTTGAAAAGTATGATGGTGGTTTAGTTATGTTTGGAGATGATTTTGGAGCAAAGATTGTTGGGAAAGGAACAATTATTTTTTATTGGAAACATGGTACTGATGATGTCTGTTATGTTAAAGGCTTAAGGCATAATATTTTAAGTGTTGGTCAAATGTGTAGCAAATGATTCAAACTTGTGTTTCAGGATAACTTGTGAGATCAGGAAGGGTCTAGAACTATGGTTGTTGTATGGAAATGAACATATGGTAACATCTATTAGCTTAAGGGAATTGATGGTTAGTGTCTTGTATCTCAAGTTAATGAGATTTGGCTATGGAACTAGAGGATGGGAGAAGTAAAATTTGATAACTTGATAAAGATCAGTTCAAGAGAGGTTGTTAGAGATTTTCCTAAGATTACAAAGCCTAATACTATGTGTAGGAGTTGTAAGTTAGGAAAGAAAACAAGAAGTAGTTTTAAAGGAAAGGAGCTATCTACTATCAAAATGCTAGAATTGGTTCATATTTACCTCTGTACCCCTAAAAAGGATAGGAAGCCTTAATGGTGACAAGTACTTCATGCTTCTGATTGATGATTATTCAAGAATGACATGGGTTATATTTCTTAGATAGAATAATCAGGATCTGGATAGATTCAAAGTGTTCAAGGAAAGAGTAGAGAATGAAGTGAACCTAAGGATTAAATGCTTAAGGTCCGATAGAGGTGGATAATTTACTTGAAGTGAATTTAATATATTTGTGAAGAACATGGCATAAAGAGACACTCTTTTGCTCCTAGAACTCCTCAGCAGAATGGATTTATTGAGAGAAAGAACCAGACTATGTAGGAGGCTACTAGAACTATGATGAAAGAAGCAAATGTACCTAATTTAAAATAGAGAGGCAACCCACACTAATGTCTACATTCTTAATCGATTTCAAATCAAAGGTAACACCACTAAGACTCCTTATGAGTTGTAGACTGGTAAAATTCCTACTATAAAGTACTTTAAGGTATTTCGAAGTAAATTTTACATTAAAAGAGATGATGAGAACCTTGGAAAGTTTGATGCTAGATCTAATGAAGGTATTTTCCTTGGGTATTCAACTAGTAGCAAAGCGTACAAATGCTTTAATAAAATATTGAGGAAAATTTTTTAGAGTACAAATGTGAAGGTTGATGAAGAAGTGCATAGACTAGTTGAGATAAGTGAAATTGAACTAGATGAGCCTATCTGTGAAATAATACTAGAAGAGAATAAAGAGGAAGAAGAAGAACAAAGTGAAGGATAAGAAAAAACCATAGAACCTACTCCTAAAACTCCTAAGTATGTAAATAAAAATCATCATGAAGAACATATAATTGGAGATAAGAGTGAAGGTGTGAAGACAAGAATCAAAGTAGCAAGTGAGGCAAATATGTGTTTACTTTCAAAGATAGAACCTAAATTTGTAAGTGAAACATACAAATATGAGAACTGGGTTAGAGCTATGAAAGAGTTGTAGTAGATAGAAAAGAATCATACATGGGAACTAGTTCCTAGAACAGTAAATAAGAATGTGATTGGAACTAAGTGGGTGTTCAAGAATAAGCTAAATGGGAATGAAGTTGTGAGAAATAAAGCAAGACTTGTATGTAAAGGATATTCACAGGTTGAAGGCATAGACTTTGAGGAGACAATTGTACTTGTGGAAAAAATGAAAGCCATTCAAATGTTCTTGCAATTTTTTGCTCATAAAGACTTCAAAGTATATCAGATGGATGTCAAGTCTGCATTTTTTAATGGAGAACTAGAAGAAGTATACATGGAACAAATGGAGGGATTTCAATTATTAGATAAAACGGATATGGTCTACAAATTGAAAAATGCATTGTATGGACTCAAACAAGCCCTAAGAACATGGCACACAAGATTGGATAGATACCTGACATAGCAAGGATTCAGCAAAAGCTCTACTGACAACAATATTTATGTCAAGGTTAAAGGTAACAAAATGTTGATAGTAGTTGTGTATGTTGATGATATCATCTTTGGAGGTAATGAAGGTATGTGCAAAAGATTTGTAGAGTAGATACAAAAAGAGTTTTAGATGTCTATGATTGGTGAGTTGAATTTCTTCCTTGGAATACAAGTAAATCAAATTGATAAGGGGATATTCATTCACAGTCAAAGTATGTCAAAGAATTGTTGAAGAATTTTGGAATGGATGACTCTAAACTAGTTTGTAATCCTATGGTGGCTGAATGCAAACTGAGTAAGAATGATGAATCTCCTAAAGTTGATTAGAGCTTATATAGATATATGGTTGGTGGATTGTTGTATCTTATTGCTACCTAATTGGACATCATGCATGTAGTATGCTTAGTTTCAATATTTCAAGTAGAACCTAAAGAAGCACATGTTATAGCTATGAAGAGGATATTTAGATATCTGAGAGGAACACTAGATTATGGCTTGTGGCATCGTAAGGATACTGCTTTCACCTTGAGTGCTCTCACTGATGCAGATTAGGGTGGTTGTGTAGATGACCGAAAGAGTACAAGTGGTGGAGCATTATTTCTTGGTGGAAGATTGGTTTCATGGCTAAGTAAGAAACATGATTTGATTTCTTTATCCACTATAGAAGCAGATTATATTGCTATAGCATCTTGTTGTACACAGGTTTTGTGGATGAAGCAAACATTGAAAGATACATGAGTGATATGTGATGATCCTATTCCTATCTTTTGTGATAATACAAGTGCTATAAACATTTCAAAGAATTTGGTAATGCATTCAAGAAAAAAGCATATATCTATCATATATCATTTCTTGAGAGAAAATGTGTTGGAGAATGAATTAAGGTTGGAGTATTTATCTACAAAGGATCAAATAGCTGACATATTTACTAAGGATCTTCTAAAGGATACTTTTGAGTATCTCAGGGAGAAGTTTGGGGTAATTGGCCCTCCTTTAAATTAGGTGCACATGGAGACACATCAGTCCAGTGGATCTATAGATTCTTCATTTATCTGGACTGATGGATTGGTCTACTCCATAGGGGCAGTAGAATTTTTATTGTCACAATATGAGTTGTGTGGGTGTACTCCTAAAGAGGAGTGATCAAAAGCTTTTTGGTCTTTTCCATTGATGTCAAAGGGGGAGAGAGAGTCATCTGAAAATTAGTAAAAGGGAGAGAGAAAAAGAAAAAGCTGATAGAATGAGTATTGTTCTCTTTGATGGTTTTTCACATCATGTGTTTTCATCAATGACAAAGGGGGTGATTGTTGCAAGTATGAGTAAGTTTGGCGATGTTGTCATTGATGTCAACATAGTACAAGTCATTGAAGGTTGTGCATGTGTAGTTGAGATGTTGTTGAGATGTTGTTGAGATGTTGTGAGTACATTGAGTTATCCTCATGATGTTGCAAATGTGCTGAAATGATGAGTTACCAAGTGCTTTTGAGGAAATTAATAAATAGTTAAGACTAAGTTGTTTGTGTGTACAAAATGTGCTCCGGTTTGTGCTCTACATTTTTTTTGTGTTGATCCTATGCTTGTGTCAATATGAATTGTTGTTTATCAGCATCTGATGGTGATATCTCCTAGATTGTAGCTTTTGGATTGATAGAAAGTGTAAGTTGTTCACTAGTGTCTAAACCAGTTTGACAAAATTGTTTGTCTATGAACTAGTAGAAATTTTTTTTCTCCACAATTCTTTGCTAAGTTGTTTCTAGTCTTGTAGATCTAGTATAAGGTGTTCTAAGGTGATATCTATATTATGGAAAATGTGGTCATGGTTTGGTGCTCTAGGAGACGAGTTACAAATCTTTTGTGTGTGTTTGTACACTATGGTTGGATTGGTGAGAAGCGTTTTGAGCTTTTAAGTTTGTTTCAGCTGATGTGGATGAATCTGATGGTATCCTAGATGTGTTCCATGTGTGACGTGTTGTGTCATCCACATGTTTTTTCTTGGTATGGAAGCATGTACTTCAAATTTCATTTGTGTTTTCATTGGGTTTGGTCGACCTGGTGTTTACACTACATACAAAGGATAAGTTTTAATTAAGGAAGTGTGTTGATTGATCCAAGAAACTATTTTGGGTCATAGTTAACTATTGGTTTGGTCCTCTCTCATTCCTTTCTACTGTGGGAATGTTTAGTTGTCGACCTAATTTGAATTTGTAAAAATGAAGTGTGTATTTCCAACCTTGGAGAAAGTTTCTAAGGTTGAATTTGGTATAAATTAAAGTCTAAATTCAAAGGATTAATATATACAAAGAAAGGAAGTAAGACACAAGTGAGAGAAGTAGAGATGTACGAAAGTGTATTGAGGTAGTAATACTTTAATGTGCTAGATTCCTAAAAGTAGTGAGCTAAGTGTTTCTGCAATCACCTGATCAAGGCTACGGATGTGTGTAATTTACTGTGGTGGATCTTTATGTTATCTTTTGTATCTATAGGAAGTGAACCTCCTTTTGGACAGTGAGTCCTATCTGTAGGCAGTGAGCCTTTGTATTTAGACAATGAGTCCTTTTGGTAGTAAGCCTCTTTGTATTTGATTTTGCAATTACTTTATATTGTGAGGTAATCCTCACTGTGATTTTTCCCTTATTGGGTTTTCCACATAAAATATGGTGTTCATTATGTCAATTTTTATTTCTATTATCTACATTTTATGTTCATACTTAATAACAGAATTGAGTGGTTATGAAGTTAATAAGTGTATGAAGTTTTGTGTTTTAATTTGTTGACATCTGATTCACCCCCCCTCTCAATTGTCTTGCGCCTTTCAATAGTTTGGTGATAGGGATATAGATTATAGATCTAATGTGATAATAAGTAACTATTCTGAAAAAACTAGTATCATCTGCTATAATTACAGTAAATTATAATGCATTACAAGATTCTTCAAGGGAAAGAATGTAATACATTATGATGCCCAAAAGAATATTGATTCTAATTAGCAAAAGAAGGTGATGAAAATAGTATGGAAAAATAAGGAAGAAAGTGAAGAAAAAAATGAATCTATACCTCAGCTAGGTGAAGATAGGCCCTCTAGTAACTAAAGAGATAGAGAATTATCTTAGGGGGAGTTTTCATTTGGAATGACTTTAACCCCTAAAAATAATAGGTTGCTGAAGATTTCATCATAGAAGATGGGTTGAATCAATTCCTTTGGTGTGCAGAATTGAAAAGCAAGAGAATGATTCAAGTGAAAGTGTGTTGAGATTCATTATATCTCTATAATGCCATAGAGAAGTTTGATGGAAGGTCCACCTAAAAAAGTATGAATGCATTTATGGTAGAAAGTTAGGTATTTTAAAAAGCCATTTATGTGGTTTTTGGATCATTTAAACTAATTGGAATGATATGAAGTTTGTGCAAGAGCTAAGGGAGTGAAGAATATTCTTGGTGAATTGTGTCCTAACCCTAATGACAATATTCACAATTATTTCTCTAGTTTACTTGTAAAACCATAGTTTTCATATAGTGCTATCATCATGGATACACCAATTGCCATTGATGTTGAGAAGCCAAGGCCAAAGTTCAAGAAACATCCATACATATGTACTATGACCAACAAATATAGATTAATTTCTCATGTTCCAATCAATGTGATTCACTCAAAAGATATCCAAATCTATATTCACCCTGAGCTCAGTGAGTACAATCATCCAAATTTGGAAGAGTTCAAATACAATCACCTCTTGGGTGATGATTTTCAGCTCAAACCAGAGTATGCAAATGTGGAAGCAAAATGCTTAGATGTGTGGAAGGGTTTCCCTAACTTTTTCTTTGAACATGAATGGGTTAGAATTACCTTGAGCTCAATTCAAAAAGATATATTTTTTCTTGGTCAACCCCACCAAATCATAAAATAAGCTATTAGTGTTGTGAGTGGATTGTGCTCCACTGAATCTGTGTTGGTATTGAAGGCTATAAAGAATGATGAAGTCATGAAGCTCACTAGATCTAAATTCAATAAAATAACCCTAATTATTGATTACATATCTAACCTAGGGGTTTGGTATTCCATGATGGATATTACATATAAGGTTTATTATACAAAAATAGAAGGGTAGATCACCACCACATCTTTGATGCTCATTGAATGGTGAATGAAGGAAAATATTATGACCTTTGTGAGATTTTGTGGTAAAAATTATTTTATTTTTTTGCAAAAAACCAAGGATTCACGCTATAATTTATGCTATGAGAATTTAATTCTTTGTCTTATGTTTTACTTCTTAAGATCAATACCTAGTTTGAAGAATGTTTTCTGGAGAAATAATATTCCTATTCGACATCAGATTGGGGATCACATGCATATCTTTCCAAATACTAAATAGTGTGACACAATGTTCTATGGTTTCTTCAAAATGTGTCAAAATGAAATGTAGAAGAGGGATAGGATATGTTCAGAAGTTGCGGGAAGATATAAGAATGAAGTTAATTTTAGGGAAGATATAGATAATTGCTATATGGGATCAGTTAAGCCAACAATCTCATGGATAAAAAAGTTTCCCTATGAGGTCTCCAGACCTAACTAGGTTGCATTTGCTAACATTTTTGTCAACAAACTTAAGGATCCTACTTTTGATAGGTATGACATATGATGAAATAACCAACAAGTGAAATAAGTTGTTTCTCTTTGTTATGAGATGTACCCTATTGATAAAATGATAGTTATGAGTTAACTCTCACTATGGTTTTCCCTCATTGGGTTTTCCAAAAAAATCATGTTTTTATTTCTACTCTTCCTTAAATTAATTTTATGTGATATTAAATCTATAAATGGGAATGGTTAAGTTTTAATAAGTGTTGATTCAGCCCCCTTCTCAACACTACAATGTGTTTGAAAATTGCTATCAGAGCCAAGTATGTTTGATACATTTAATAGATGAGGTAGATTTTGCACTTGAACACATTGGATCTATAGAAAAGAACAATGTTATTTTTATTCTAAAACTAGATCTAGAGGCAATTGAACCTAAAGGTTGGGATATCAATCCTAAAGATTGTGAGGTAGATTTTGAGGGAGAGTTTTGGTCTGCTCTAGAAGATATATATGTATAAATAACACTACATATAATTTATGAGTACATTCTTGAAAAATTAGAGGACACTTTCCAAATTAAAGGTGCAAGTTGTAAAGTAAAAATAAGTAATTAGAAAATTGAAAGCTCAAATAGAAGAGGATAAAGGATGAGAAATTAAACTCAAGGAAGAAAAAGATGTGATCTCTTATTTGAAAGTTAATATTGAAGAAGGAAAGATGATAGAATATTGTTTGAATACCAAGCTCAATGATAAAACTTTTGAATGTTCAAAGCTTGAGGAAGATATTGTCACTCTAAGAAAAGAACTTGAAAATGAAAAAGAGAAAATTAAAAAGGGTTTAAAATTGAGAGGAGGTTCTGAAATTCTTGATGAGTTGATTGACTCTCAAAAGCCATCTAAAGAGAATTTTTTTCTTGGTTTTCAAAGAGGGAAAAATTCCTATGATAAGTGCATCTACAAACCTATATGATAACTTCAAAGAAGAAGGAAAGTCTGAAATAAGGGAGGATAAAGCCTACAATGAAAAACCTAAGGAGACATCCTCCGACAATGAAAAGATAAAAAAAGACAACATGAAATAAGGTGGAATCATTCTTATCTAGAACAGGAAGAAGAAATTTAGAAATATTGCTCCTAGACAAACTACTCCTATTAGACTCATTGGTAACTATTATGCTTATAATAAGATTACATATAAGGTTGTTGAATGTAGAAGAAATATGAGTCAAAACTCATTTAGATCCCCAAGGTACAATGCGATGATTTCTCAAAAATTTCATGGTTAGTTTTATGATTACAATAAATTTGGTCACAAGGTTAATGAATGTAGAAGTAAAGTAATAAGGAATAGTAATAATATAACTTCTCAATCCTTTTATGGTTACTGCTACACCTAAAACAAGTTTGGTCATAGGGATACAAATTATATATCTAATGTGAGAAGAAGTAACTATTCTATGCAAATTAGTATCATCTGATACAATTACAATAAATTATAACATATTACAAGATTATTCAAGGGAAAGAATGTAAGACCTTTTGTTGCTCAAAAGAAGATTGAATCTAATCAAGAAAAGAAGATGATGAACAAGGTATGGAAAAATAAGGAAGAAAGTGAAGCAAAAAATGAATCTATACCTCAGCCGGGTACAAATAGATCCTCAGGTAACTAAAGAGATAGAGCATTATCTTAGGGGGGTTTTCATTTAGATACCCTTTAACCCCCTAAAAAGAATAGGTTGTTGAAGATTTTAGCATAGAAGATGGGTTGAATCAATTCCTTTGGTGTGTAGAATTGATAAGCAAGAATGGATCTTTTGGTGATAATTCTAGAGAAAGAGAATGATTCAAGTGAAAGTTTGTTGAGATTCATTATATCCCTATGATGACATAGAGAAGTATAATGGAAGGTTTTCTTAACAAATTATGAATGCATTTATGGTAGAAAGTTAGGGATTTTAAAAACCCATTTATGTGGTTTTTGAATCATTTAATTTGATTTGAATGATATCAAGTGTGTGCAAGAGCTAAGGGAGTGAAGGATATTCCCAGTGAATTATATGATAACCCTAATGACAATATTCATAGTTATTTATCAAGTTTACCAAGGAAAAACCCTAGTTTTCAGATAGTGCTATCATGGATACACTAATTATTATTGATGTTGTTGAGAATCCAAGGCCAAAGTTCAAGAAGCATCCATACATATCTACTATGATAGAAAAAGAGTAATTTCTCATGTTCCAATCAATGTGATTCATTCTAAATATGTCCAAATATATATTCACTCTTAGTTGAGTGAGTACAATCATCCAAATTTGGAAGAGTTCAAATACAATCATCTCTTGGGTGATGACTTTTAGCTCAAACTAGAGTATGTAAATGTGGAAGAAAAATGCTTAGATGTGTTGAAGTGTTTCCCTAGCTTTTACTTTGAATATGAATGGATTAGAATTGCCTTGAGCTAGATTCATAAAGATATCTTTTGTCTTGGTCAACCCCACCAAATCACAAAATAAGCTATTAGGGTTGTGAGTGGATTGTGCTACACCAAATATGTGTTGGTATTAAAGGATATAATGAATGATGAATTCTTGAAGCTCACTAATTTTAAATTCAATAAAATATCCCTAATTATGGATGAAATATCTAACCTAGGAATTTGGTGTGGCATAATGGATATTACATATAAGGTTTATTATAAAAAAAGGAAGGTTCTACTACCACCACCACCATCTTTGTTGCTCATCAAATGGTGAATGAAGGAAAATATTATGACCTTTGTGAGATTTTATGGAAAAAAATGTCTAAAAATTTGGAAAATACCAAGGATGCACACTATAATTTATGGTATGAAAATTTAATTCTTTGTCTTATGTTTTAGTTCTTAAAATAAATACCTAGTTTCAAGAATGTGTTCTAGAGAAAGAATATTCCTATTCGACATTAGATTATTGATCACATGTGTATCTTTCCAAATACTAAATATTGTGACACAATGTTCTAGGGTTTCTTAAAAAAAAATCAAAATGAAATTTAGAAAAGGGATAGGATACACTCAAAATTTGTGGGAAGATATAAGAATGAAGTTACTTTTATGGTAGATAAGGATAATTTCTATATGGAATTAGTTAAGGAAAGAATCTCATGGATAAAAAAAATTCCCTATGAGGTATCCAAACCTGATTGGGTTGAATATGCTAACATTTTTTTCAGCAAACTTAAGGATCCTAATGTTGATAGTTATGACATATGATGAAATAACCAACAAGAGAATAAAGAAAAATATATAAGTAAAGGTAGAAAAGAGTGTGGGGACAATAATGTCTATGTTGAAAAAGGTGATTTTCTCTCTTGAGGGTCCTACAAAAGTATCTTTAGTGACTACTACACAAGCTCCTAGAAGGAAAAATAGATCTACTTCTATCTTTGTTATAGCTTCTAGACCTACTCAAAATACTCCTATTAGAAGAGGAGTTGTTACTATAGTATTGACATAAACCAGTACTTCAAAAAGAAAGAAACCAAGAACTAAGTCAAAAGTAATAAGGGAAAAGATTAATCTGGTGAATGTGGCTAATGATAAGGAAGATGAAGAGGAAGAAATGGAATCTTATGTATTACAGAGAAGAAAGAAGAGAACAAGACAAGGAGAAGAGGAAGAAACATTTAAAGAAAAAGGAAAGGAAGATGCAAAGAAAATAAAGAAGACTCCTCAAGAAACCCCTGAACATGTTCCTTTACAACTTGAGGCTACTATCAATGCAATTGTATGACATGATACATTGAAATAATTTGTTTCTCTTTATGATGAGATTTCCCCTATTGATAAAATGATAGTTGTGAGTTAACTCTCATTGTGGTTTTTCCTCATTGGGTTTTCCATGTAAAAATCTCAGTGTCATTGTGTTGTGCATAATTTCATTTCTACTATTCCTTCTGTGATATAAGAGGGATTCGCTACACGTGGATCTCTTCATTCTCAAGAGATCACCAAGGAATGAACTGCCCTTATACACCTCAGCATAAAATAGTCAACATAAATGTAGAGAAGTATACCCGAGTTATGTTTCAGATAAAGTTACTTCAAATCCTGAGAGAGTGAAACCTTGAGATTTCTACCTCAGATGAGTGAGCTCTTGACCGAAAGACAACAACGCAATTTCAGGATGCCAACACAGTGCGTTGTCATCTAAAAGACGCATTGGTGTCCTAAGAAAAAAAGGGCTCAAGAGCTCAAGCAGACAAAACTAGGTTTCACTTCTAAGCTTAGATATAGGATGTACTAAATGAAATAAAAAAATAGGAAGCCAAAGGCTATAACAAACACAAAGGGACTTGGAGAGAGTCTACCTTTTACTAGATGTTCAACTCTTCACTCCAAGCTCCACTTTGAACCCACACATAGAAGAACATGGGGGGAAAATTTGGGGATGTATAAGGATCTTCCTCAATTAGACCCCTATTTTGGTGTTCCCACCTCCATGGATATCCAAGTTGGAAAGGAGTGGAAATGAAGTAAAAAAATCGTGTGGTGAAAGAAAAACCTGCTTCAGGAGTAGAACCTGCACCACAAGATAGTAAATAAACGAGAAGGAAAGGAAAGTGTGTGTGAGAGAGAATATTACCCATGGGCCTAGACCCTCTTCGGAGCACACAAATGCATCGTTGAGTTCTTACTTCCTATCACTGTTGGAAGGACCTCAGTCTAACATGGCTTTCCTTGTGAGAGTGTTGCTATCAAGGATGAAGAGAACTCAAAGATGGAGAAAATGATAAGAGAGCTTGAATGAATGATTTCCAACCCCAAATAAGAGCAAGAGAGGGGTTTTTAGTGCATGCAAGGGTGGAAAAAAGTTGTTATGCCTGAAATATGACTGCTAGGATGTGTTTCAAAAGAGTCAAGGGGTATGTGTAAGATCATCATGGAAAAAATAGGCCCTTAAGTGGCAAAAAAATTAGAAAAAACAAAGTTAGGCAACTTGATGTAAAAATTTGAATAAGTTATATATATTATTTTAAAAATATGTAAGAATATAATTTGTAGCAAATTGAATGTAGTTTCTAAACTACTAGGTTTGTTTAAAAAACTAAAATCTTTTGGTGAAAATTTGAAATTTCAATGCAGTGAGTACTTAAATTTTAGGGAAAAAAAAGAAGTAGGTGTAATAGACCACCTAACCACAATAAAATGATAAAAAAAAAGTTATAAGATTTTAGATATAAGTAGAGGACTCATGTCCCGATGTGATGCATTTTTTGCATTTTTTTCCAAGTAAATAATTAATTATAAATTTTTTATTACAAATTTTAAAAATATAAAAAACTCGAATGTCTAACCACCTTAACTTGGTCAAAACTTCATGAAATTAATTTTTTCATTTTTTAATCCTATAGTATGCAAAGCATAGAATGTGATGGATGTTTTAGATTCAAAAATGTGATACCATTTGAAAGCTATAGATTTTTTTCAATTAGTCTATCAATCAGGAGTTTAGTCATAATTTGAATAGAAAATGAATAATAATTACTTATTAAATTCAAAGTAAAGCATAATTTATATTGGTGGAAAGCTGAGAATCTCCTTTAAAAAACCTTTTCGTTTCATCAATTTTGGGTAAAAAAAAGTCATCAGCCACATACCCACCATATTGCCACTTTTTGGCCCATCATGATCCTGCACATACCCCAACATTCCAAATTCTTGTTTCAAACTCAGAAAACCACCAGGACGCTAGCACATCATGCAAAAATCTATGCATTGTACAGGCATCCAAAGCCTATATTTTTAGGAAATGTGTTATCAGGGTTTTGTTGCTCTGCCACAAGTCTGCATGGAGTTAGAATCATGAAATTTTGACTAATGGGATTTTTTTCATTAATGCTCTAAGGTGTCATAAATGCTAGGAAAAAGTGCAAAAATGTGGAATTTCCCCTACGTGCAATTCTGCAACATTACATTTTTTCCCCACTTTAGTGGCCTTCATTTTGGAAAAAATCATCCTCACTAAAGTAGAGAAGAAAAATTTCACTTGAATTTTGAATTTTACATATTTGCATGCCAAGAAAAAGGGGCCTTATAGGCCACTAAAGTCAAGTTGACTGGTATAGAATTTTCCCTCAACAATCAAGCTCAAAAAATAGTGACAAAATGGTTGTGAAAATTTGTTCAAGACTTTAACCCGCAAAACTCAAATTTTTGGTGAACCTCGAAAATCAAAAGAAGCTACAACAATGAGGAGAATGATGAGGAAAAAGTCATCGATTTGGAAGAAAAGTATGATCAAGAGGTGACTATATGCCCCCTCCTAAGTTTTCCCCCAGCTTGGTGGGATAAATTTAGGAGAAACCGAGGAGCTACAAGCTCTAGGAAAAATGGGCCTCGGGGGCCTATATATACCTAGGTGGGCCCCTAGAAGGGTCATTTTCACTATTCACTATGAGAAAATTGTTGACTTTTGTGAGAGAAAAGTCAGAAAAATGCCAAGAAAGAGGGAATATGAGGTGTTGAGGTTAGAGCAACTATGCAACGACATCACTGACCACTGCACCGCTGCTGCATGGGCCACATATACACACACTGGTACAACTAGGTGAGGACCACTACACCGCTACTGCATCAATTGATGGTCATGACCGTTGCTTTTTGGATCATGATAAATGGGTGAGGCTAACATCTTCACAGGGGCCTCATCCACATGATTAGAGAGATGGTGGAGCATTGGATAATTTTTTTCCTAGGGACACAACATGTTAGTGCACCTCTAGCAGTAGTTAGGCTAGTATGTTCACCATGATTATCATTGCCTTATTGTGTGCACACTTTATAAGTATGGGCCTTTTCCCACATCATGTGTACTAGGCTAGTCAGTTTTTCATAGCAACGGTCATATCGCATCCCCACGTCCCACTAGTATGACATGACAAGCTAGTGGAGATTCGACGATTTATAGTTTTGGCAGCTATAGTTTGACACTCTTACTATGGATAGGGTTTGATGGAGACCCTACCGATTTTTTAGATGGGTGGATGATAGCAGGCATTTGAGGGACCTATAGCAAGCCCATTTTATCATAGGTCACAATGACTATATTATAGTACCATACTACTGAGGTCTGGTCATGCAAAATCATGGCTACCCACAGATGATTCCACCGGATGTGCCCATGTATACTAGGGCTTATAGTAGTGGTGCAGAAGCACCTAGGCTAACCTCCATTTTTGTTAATTGTCATTTTTGGCTTGCATCTGACCTTAGCCAAGTCAGAGGGTTTGGGTGTTCATTTTGGACCTTAGAAGGTCTTGCTTGTGTGTGGAGTAGGTGAGTTAGTCATTAGGACTAAGGTCACCATAGTTTAGTCATTGTTATTAATTTTTGCTTTGTTTAGCTTAGTAGCTTAGATTGGGAATTGAGCCTTAAATGTGTTCTAAACACATGAATGATGTTAGAAAGATGCCATGAGGCATTTAATGGAGTTGGTTGCTCAAAATCAAGGAGATAGAGGTCCTAAGAGTTAGGATGATGGCATAATGATAAGTTGCAAAAAGTTGTTACAAAGTTGTCATGACAACATTTGTCATGTTGCATGCAACTCTGTTACCATTGGATCCCCTAGAAGATAGGAGTGAGGAATCGACCAAAAAACCCTTAAAAGAGGGTAAATGGAATCTAAGAGAAGGTGGCTCGAGTTTAAAGAAGTTACATTTGTAATCAAGTTTTGTGGTGATTAGAATAGTGAAGAACTCTACAATTTTCTATGTTTTACCGAATGTATTGAGCGATAGTGCTATTAACTAAGTTGTATGTATTGATTTAGCATTGGATTTGTGATCATAGAGTAGTCCTAAGTTTTTTCCTTTCTACAAGCAAGTTAATTTGAGTGGTTTAGTGTTTTGAATTCATAGGTTAGGGTCTTTAGGTTTTTTTGGTCCTGTTCTGACCAGTTTTTCTTCTCATGGCTCCCCCATAAAATCTAGCCACAGGATCTTCCTGATATTAGATGGATATGTTAGGGGAGCTAATGATATATATATACTTATCATTAGGAGTCATGAAGAGTCGAGCACTAGTATTTAAAATCAAACCCTAGGTGAGTTCAAAATACCCAGTTAGCAGTTTGGCAGTGAAGAGTTGAAGAGATTAGGCAGGGGAAAGAGGTACAGTACGGAACAAGTACAGTTTTGGGTAGGGTATGGACACATCCTAACATGATAGGAGGATTGATATTTCTACCAATCCATTTGATTCAGGTTTGAGTGAGAAAATAGAGAAACCCTAGTAATTAGGCCTTTTAGCCCTATTTGACCTAGTTTATTGGAGACCAGTGTACGGAGGAATCAGGGGTTTGAAACCTTGTGAATCTTTTAGAGGACCAAAAAGGGTATCTGAATGTGAAATTTTTTTTCCAAGTTGTTTGCAAATTTTGAGCAAGAAAGTCAAAAAGGTCACTGTCAAGGGCTACAAGGAATTAGGCCTTCTCAAGACAAATTCTTGAAATCGGTAAGAAAGGAGATTGAAGACCATCCAAGATGGATCCAGTTTGAGGTGCATGGCATGCTTCAAGTATCTTTGACACCCCTGCAATCAACTCAAGGTTTTGTGTGATGTTGGCACTTAGAGTCTTCTAAGTGTAGGAGAGAGTTTTCTAGTTCAAAGTGGTGTTAGTCTTTCAAGGTGAAGCACAAGAGTGAAACTCTTGGAGAGGAGTTGGAATAGGGCTTGGTTAATCATCCAAGCATAAAAAGAACCTAGAAGATATTAGGTTCCAAGAAGAAGATAGTGAAAAGGTATTTTAGTCAATTGTGCAAGCAAGCCTTGGAACACTCACACCATATCGGTATCAGAGCCAAGTTTGATCAGGCTTGTGATTGATGTTGCAACCCACTGAATCAGTAGGAGAGAATACACCAGAGGAAGAAAGAACCATGGTGACTAATGCTGAGTTAGCCAAGAAGGTAGAAGAGCAAGAAGAGGATAACTGGATGCTAAGAGAAAGGTTGTCCCGAATGGAGAAGCTCTTGGATGAAGTCCAAGAAAATGTAGACAAAGTAAAGGATAAAATAGATCTAAAGGAAGAGAAGGAAGCAAAGGAAAATGAATTGGACTTGGAGGAGGAGGCTCCAACACCTGACCCTATCCTTGCTGAAGAACCCTTCTTGAAGGCACTGCAGGCCTTAAGTGGCAAAGATTTGGAAGGTGTGCCACTATTTAGTGGACAAATGGATCCTGATTCAGTCATGGACTGGATTGAAAGCATAGAGAATCACTTTGAATGTGATGGTATAATAGAAGCCCAAAAGTTAATGTGGCCAAGTCAAGGTTGAGAGGTTCAACTTTCACATGGTGGAAGTTTGTGCAAGGTGAAAGAGAGAAAGAAGGAAAGGGTCCTATAGTTACATGGAGAGGCATGGTAACCAAAATAAGGTAGAATTAACTACCTGATGACTATGAAGTCCAGTTGCATAGGAGGAGACATAACCTTAGAAAAAAAGATATGGATGTTCAAACATACACTGAGAAGTTCCAAAAGTTGTGCCTCAGATCAAAGGTGGTTGAAGATGAAAGCATCAAGCTAGCAAGGTATTTGAATGGGCTTAAATGGTCTATTGAAGAAGACATGAGCCTAGTGAACTTCAAAACCATCCGCCAATGTTATCAAATGGCCTTAAAGATAGAGGAGAAAGGAAAAAAGAAGCAAGAGAAAACCTCCAAGAGTAGAGGTAAAGGAAAAGATAGTAGAGGACAAAGAGGTGGCTATGGTGGAAGAAGTTTAGAATCAAGGGCTCAAGGAGAAGTTAGGTACTCTGAGCAGCAAGAAGGAAGCTCTAGTAGAGGTGGTAGAGGAAGAGGCTCTAGCTCTAGAGGAAGAAATGGTGGACAAGGAAGGGGCAGTTACTTTGCCAATATGAAGTGTTACCACTACAATCAAATGGGACACCCGGCCTATAGATGCCCAGAGAAAGGTAGTACTTCTCATGGAGGTGACAAGAGAACTAATTTAGTTCATGATGAGACAAATGCATTAGAGAAACATTCTGAGGTACCATTAAATTCAAAGGAAGGTGAGAACCTCATGATGAGAACTTTGATCAAAGAGTTGGTTAAAGAGGAACCAAGCCAAAGGAGGTCCCTATTTAGGATAAAGTGTAAAATGATGGGGAAAGTATGTAGAGTCATCATTGACTCAGGGTCTACTAACAATATTGTGTCAAAGGAGACAGTCAGAAAGCTGAAGTTGACAAGGATACACCACACAAATCCTTACAAGGTCACATGGCTCAATAAAGGCCAACATGTCTTGGTAAATGAACAAACATGGGTGGAGTTCTCAATTGGAAGGTACAAAGACAAAGTCTTGTGTGATGTGTTACCTATGTATGCATGCCACTTGCTCCTAGGTAGACCATGGAAATTTGATCGCCAAGCTATGCATGATGGAGTGAAGAACTCTTATACTTTCAAGAAGGATAAGGTAACATTTAGAATTCAGTCACTAATAGAAGATGTAGAGGTGTAGATAGCAGGTCCTAAATTGCTCATGGTTGGTGAAAAAGACTTCTTAGAAGCCTTGGAAGAAGGAGAAGGAGTTGGCTATGCAGTAATGTTAAGGCCAAGAGAGGTAAGTAGTGATAAAGCAGCTAAGAAGCCATAGTTACCTCAGGAAATATAGAAAATGTTGTAGACCTATGAAGGCATTGTGAGTAGTGGACAACCAGCAACATTACCCCCTAAAAGAGCCATAAGTCATAGGATAGACTTGATACCAGGGGCTACCCTACCAAATAAGATAGCCTACAAGATGACTCAATAAAATGAGGAAATAGCTAGGCAAATACAAGAACTCCTAAACCAAGGTCTCATTAGAAAGAGCATCAGCCCATGTGCAGTACCCACTGTCTTAGCACCTAAAAAGGGAGGAGAATGGAGGCTTTGTACTGATTCAATGGCCATAAATAAGATAACCATTAGGTATAGGTTCCCTATCCCTAGGATTGAAGACCTCATGGATTTTCTAGGTGAAGCTAGGTACTATACCAAGATAGACTTAAAGAGTGGTTATCACCAAATTAGAATATATGAGGGAGATGAGTGGAAAACAACTTTCAAAACCAATGAGGGTTTATATGAGTGGTTGGTTATGCCATTTGGGTTGTCTAATGCCCCCTCCACATTCATGAGACTCATGAATGAAATCCTCAAAGACTACATTGGTAAATTTGTAGTGGTGTATCTTGATGATATACTGATTTATAGTCAAACAAGAGAAGAGCACCTCAAATAGATAGAGTTGATTTTCAAGAAGTTGCAGGAGGAGAAATTGATGATCAATTTAGAAAAAAGTGAATTCATCAAGACAGAGCTGGTGTACCTTGGATTTGTACTATCACATGGCAACTTGAAAATGGACAGTAGCAAAGTGGAAGCCATCCTCAATTGGCCTACTCCAAAGATAGCAACAAAGGTAAGAAGTTTTCGTGGCCTTGCTCAATAATATAGGAAGTTCATAAGACAATTTAGTGCTATTTGTGCTCCTATGTTGGATACCATTAAAGGAGGGATGAAGACTAAGTTTGTATGGAATGAGAAAGCTAATAAAAGTTTTGAGTTGTTGAAAGAAAAGATAGCTACCCAACCTGTTTTGGTGTTACCAAGCTTTGAGAAGCTATTCACTATTGAGTGTGATGCAAGCAATGTGGCTATTGGAGTTGTTCTTAGTCAAGAAGGCAGACCAGTGGCTTTTCATTCTGAAAAATTAAGTGAAGCCAAGAAGAAGTATTCTTCTTATGACCTTGAGATGTATGCATTGCTCCAGGCTCTAAGGAAATGCAGGCACTACTTGCTTCCCAAGGAATTCATAGTGTATTCAGACAACCAAGCACTTAGTTTCCTAAATTCACAAGAGAAATTGAGTCACAGACACATGAAGTGGGTTGAATACCTGTAATCTTATACCTTTAATGTCAAGCACAAGAAAGGAGTACTCAACAAGGTGGCAGATGCCTTGAGTAGAAGAGTCCTCACCATACAAGAAATTCAGTTGAAGAGCATGGGAATAGATCATTTCAAGGATCTATATGCAGATGATGAAGATTTTACAGACATTTATAAGGTATGTGCTGAATACAAGAATCATTTTCATAGTAAATATGTTGAATATACCTTGCAAAGTGATCTTTTGTTTAAAGGAAATCAGTTATGTGTCCCTAGAAGCTCTATTAGAGAGAATTTGATACAAGAAAAGCATAATGGTGCATTGAGTGGTCACCTTGGGTTCACAAAGACTCAAGAACTTATTCAAAGGTTCTATTAATGGTCAAGAATGAATCTAGATGTTAGAAGGTATGTGGAAAGTTGTATAGTATGTCAAAAGACCAAGGGTACTTCTTCAAATGCAGGCCTATACCAACCACTGCCTATTCCTAGCAGGCCATGGGAATGCTTGAGTATGGATTTTGTAGTTGGATTACCCAAGACAAGACAAGGCATGGACAATTTTTATGTAGTTGTGGATAGATTCAGCAAGATGGCTCACTTTGTGCCATGTAAAACAACCAATGATGCCAGTCAAATAGCCTCTCTCTTCTTCAAAGAGATAGTAAGGATACATGGGTTACCTATAAGCATTGTGTCAGATAGAGACACCAAGTTCATGAGCCATTTTTGGAAGACTCTTTGGCAAAGATTGGGAACTAATTTATCTTTTGGATCTGCATACCATCCCCAAACTGATGGTCAAACTGAAGTTGTTAATAAAATTCTTGGAAATCTATTAAGGTGCTTGACTAAGGAGTATGGTCAACAATGGGATCAATTGATTGGACAAGCTGAATATGCCTATAATGACACTATGAATAGGTCGAAAGGGAAGAGTCCCTTTGAAATTTTCTATGGTCTACATCCTAGAGGAGTCTATGAGCTAAGAGACTTAAAGGATGGAGTCAAGGGAAGTGGATATGCTGATGATTTTGCTTATGCAATGCAGGAGATTCATGATACAATCAGGAAGACATTGGCAGAAAACAACATGAAGCAAAAGACCAAGGTGGATGAGCATAGAAGAGAAATTTAGTTTAATGTTGGAGACTTGGTGATGGTGCATTTAAACAAGTCCAGGTTACAAAAAGGAGTTCCTCACAAGTTGCAAATGAAGAGAATAGGTCCCTGTCCTATCTTGGAAAAATATGGAAACAATGCTTTTAGAGTGGAGCTACTGGAAGACAGTGGACTGTCCCCTATTTTCAACATTGCAAACCTGGTTCATTATAAAGGACCACCACCAGACATGGATCGGAACCTCAATGAAGTCATCCAAGATGTGGAAGAGCTCAAACTACCTACTGCTACAGTCAAACAAGCTGACAATATACTAGATACCAGGGTCTACAAGAAGACTAGAACCAAGGAATACAAGGAACATCTAATAAAATGGCATGGTCAACCTGATGCTGATGCAGTGTGGATCAAAGAATCAGAGTTCAAGAAGTTGGGCATTGATCTCAACTTACTCAATCCAAGGGTAGATTGAACTCTTTTATTTTGGGAAGGATGGTGTAGGAGCACCTAGGCTAACCTCCATTTTTGTTAATTGTCATTTTTGGTTTGTATCTAACCTTAGCCAAGTCAGAGGGTTTGGGTGTTCATTTTGGACCTTAGAAGGTCTTGCTTGTGTGTGGAGTAGGTGAGTTAGTCATTAGGACTAAGGTCACCATAGTTTAGTCATTGTTATTAATTTTTTCTTTGTTTAGCTTAGTAGCTTAGATTGGGAATTGAGCCTTAAATGTGTTATAAACACATGAATGATGTTAGAAAGATGTCATGAGGCAGTTAATGGAGTTGGTTGCTCGAAATCAAGGAGATATAGGTCCTAAGAGTTAGGATGATGGCATAATGATAAGTTGCAAAAATTTGTTACAAATTTTTCATGACAACATTTGTCATGTTGCATGCAACTCAGTTACCATTAGATCCCCTAGAAGATAGGAGTGGGGAATCGACCAACTGCTACGCCCTTAATATTATTGTACATCGAGTTATGAATAGTCAGCTTGTGGCTATCTTAACTCTCTATTAAGTCATATTATCATTAGTATATTATTATTTAGTTGTTTAGGTTGGCCTAAGTCTTATATAGGTGTGTCTAAGTCGGCCTAGGTGATATCCTTGGCATAAATAGGTATATATAG
>VDFB02271358.1:897916510-897944227 GCA_007258455.2 Sequoia sempervirens
ATATTTGTAAGACAACATTGACTCCATGAGGGTTATTGGTTTTGGTGATGCCATTGGCTCACGCACCATCTACATTCCAAAGTTTGATGAATTCATTTTTAAGAAGTTCTTGAGAAAGTTTGTGTTAGTATTCTTTATTGATATATTGATTTTACAAAGAAGACTTGGGAAGAACATTTGTAACATGTGGGACCAAGCATTACAAATACTTGAAGATCATAAACTCTATGCTAAGCCATCCAAATGTGTTTTTTATCTTATAGGAGGTGGAGTATTTGGGACACATAGTTTCACATGAAGTGAGTAAAGGTGACCCTAACAAAATTAAGTGCTATCAAGTGAATGGCCTATTCCAAAAAAACCATTAAGAAAACCGGAGAGGATTCTTGGGATTGACAAAGTACTATAGAAGATTTGTGAAGAATTATGCAGGTATAGTAGCACCTCTCACCACTCTATTGAAGAAGGATTCTTTTCATTGGAATGAGTGTGCCAATACAACATTTGAGAGATTGAAGGAGGCTATGTGTACAACTCCAGTACTTGCCACTCCTGACTTCACCAAGGAATTCATTGTGGAATGTGATGCTTCTGGAAATGGGATAGGAGAAGTGCTTATGCAAGAAGGTCGACCAATTTCTTTTGAGAGTCGTCAATTAAAAGGTAAGAATCTACTCAAACCTATTTATGAGAAGGAAATGCTAGCAATACTCCCTGCAGTGAAACAATGGCGGCCTTATCTATTGGGTAGACATTTCAAGGTTAAGACAGATCATGATAGCCTAAAATATTTTTTGGAACAACGACTATCTTCTGAAGAGCAACAAAAATGGGTCACTAAGATGTTAGGATATGACTTTTAGATTGTATATAAGAAAGGGAAAGAAAATATTGTCACAGATGCACTATCAAGGAAGGATGAGAAAGATGAAGCCTACAAGCAAATTGGGTGGAGGAAACCAAAGCAGAGTGGCAAAATGATGTTGTGACAAGTAATCTCATCGAGCAATTAAAAAATGATCCTAGTAGTTCAGATAAGTTTTGTTGGAAGGGAGATACTCTTTGGTATAAAGAGTGTTTGTATCTCTGCAAGAATTCCAACCTTAAAATAAAGATTCTCACAGAGTTGCATGAGTCTCCAGTGGGTGGTCATTCAGGATTTTTGAAGACATATCATTGAGTCAAGCAAGATTTCTTTTGGGAAGGGCTAAAGGGTGATGTTCAAAAATTTGTGGCTGAATGTTTGGTGTGTCAAAGGCATAAAGGGGAGACAATTAAGACACCAAGTCTCTTGCAACCCTTATCTATTCCTAGCCAGCATTGGGAAGAGATATCCATGGACTTCATCACAGGGCTTCCCAAATCTAAAGGTCATAATGTCATCATGGTGGTGGTTGATCGGCTCACTAAATATGCACATTTCATTGCATTAGCACATCCTTTTACAGCAAGTGCAGTGGCTAAAGCTTTTTTGGAGAATATCCAAAAGCTACATGGTACACCTAAAGTTATTGTTAGTGATCATGATCCTATCTTCACTAGTCACTTTTGGAAAGATTTATTCTCATGTTTGCAATTAATTCGCTCTTAGTTTCTTCATACCACCCTCAATCGATGGGCAAACGTAGGTTGTTAATAAGTGTTTGAAGGATATTCACGCTGTTTCACTTCTCAGAGAACAGCCCCTGGGTAGATTGGCTACCACTTGTGGAATGGTGGTATAACACTTTTCATAGCTCATCAAAAATGTCTCCATTTTTGGCACTTTATGGATATCATCCTCCTTCTGTCACATCATCAATTAAGGTGTCCCCAAGAGTTCAGGCAGTAGAAGACCACTTGCTTCATCAACAACAAGTACTTTCAGGACTCAAGGAGAATTTATCCATGGCACAAAATCGAATGAAACAACAGGCAGACCAACATCGTAGTGAAAGAAGTTTTGAAGTTGGGGATTGGGTCTTCTTGCGATTGCAGCCTTATAAGCAAATCTCACTAAAGCAACAAAGAAAGAATAATAAGTTGTCACCAAAGTATTATGGTCCATACCAAATCATGCAGAAGATTGGTAGTGTTGCCTACAAGCTTGAGTTGCCACCTACAACAAAGATACATCCAGTTTTTCATGTTTCCTATTTGAAAAAGGTAATTGATAATAATATTCCCACTCAAACAACACTTCCCGAGCTAGATGAAGAAGGGAGAATCATTTTGGAACCAGAGTGCATTCGTCAAACACGTACAAAGAAGCTGAGGAATAGAACTATCACTGAGTATCTCATCCAATGGAAGAATTTACCAGTTGAAGATGCCACATGGGAAGACGAGGAGTTCATTCAAAAGTTTCCAAACTTGATTAGCATTGAGGACAATGATTCTTTGAAGAAGGGGGCATGCTACGCCCTTAATATTATTGTACATCAGGTTATGAATAGTTAGCTTGTGGCTATCTTAACTCTCTATTAAGTCATATTATAATTAGTATATTGTTATTTAGTTGTTTAGGTCAGCCTAAGTCTTATATAGGTGTGTCTGTTGGCCTAGGTGATATCCTTGGCATAAATAGGTATATATAGGAGGTTGTGAGTCTTATTTCATCATCATTGTGAAGTGTGTTCTCATTAGAGATATTTGGAGGTTTTCCCCTCTAAGTGGCTTATTATTCTCAGTTATTATCAAGTATTTGCAGCATATTTCATATCATATTCTTCTATTGTGCAAGTTATTTCATAACAAGTGGTATCAGAGCATGATCTTGGCACCATAGAGGCAAGGTTTTTCTCAATTTTGGAGGCGATTTTGGAGGATGATGATATAATGATAAGTTGAAAAAAGTTGTTACAAAGTTGTCATGACAACATTTGTCATGTTGCATGCAACTCAGTTACCATTGGATCCCCTAGAAGATAGGAGTGGGGAATCAACCAACAAACCCTTAAAATATGGTAAATGGCATCTAAGAGAAGGTGGCTCGAATTTAAAGAAGTTAGATTTGTAATCAAGTTTTGGGTGATTAGAATAGTGAAGAACTCTACAATTTTCTATGTTTTACCGAATGTATTGAGTGACAGTGCTATTAATTGAGTTGTATGTATTGATGTAGCATTGGATTTGTGATCATAGAGTATTCCTAAGTGTTTTCCTTTCTACAAGCAAGTTAATTTGAGTTGTTTAGTGTTTTGAATTCATAGGTTAGGGTCTTTAGGTTTTTCTGGTCCTGTTATGACCAGTTTGTCTTCTCATGGCTCCCCCATAAAATCTAGCCACGGGATCTTCCTAAGATTAGATGGATATGTTAGGGGAGCCAATGATCTATATATACTTAGCATTAGGATTCATGAAGAGTCAAGCACTAGTATTGAAAATCAAACCCTAGGCGAGTTCAAAATACCCGGTTAGAGGTTTGGCAGTGAAGAGTTGAAGAGATTAGGCAGGGGAAAGAGGTACAGTACGGAACAAGTACAGTTCCAGGTAGGGTATGGACACATCCTAACATGCCAAGAGGATTGAGATTTCTACCAATCCATTTGATTCAGGTTTGAGTGAGAAAACAAAGAAACCCTAGTAATTAGGCCTTTTAGCCCTATTTGACCTAGTTTATAGGAGCCAGTGTACGGAGGAATCAGGGGTCTGAAACCTTGTGAATCTTTTAGAGGACCAAAAAGGGTATCTAAATGTGAAATTGGTTTTCCAAGTTGTTTGGAAAGTTTGAGCAAGAAAGTCATAAAGGTCACTGTCAAGGGCTACAAGGAATTAGGCCTTCTCAAGACAAATTCTTGAAATCGGTAGGAAAGGAGATTGAAGACCATCCAAGATGGATCCAGTTGGAGGTACATGGCATGTTTCAAGTATCTTTGACACCCCTGCAATCAACTCAAGGTTTTGTGTGATGTTGGCACTTAGAGTCTTCTAAGTGTAGGAGAGAGTTTTCTAGTTCAAAGTGGTGTTAGTCTTTCAAGGTGAAGCACAAGAGTGAAAATCTTGGAGAGGAGTTGGAACAGGGCTTGGTTAATCATCCAAGCATAACAATAACCTAGAAGATATCAGGTTCTAGGAAGAAGATAGTGAAAAGGTCTTTTAGTCAATTGTGCAAGCAAGCCTTGGAACACTCACACCAAGTAGTGCAACAAGAGTCGGGGATCACCCATGCCCCACCATCACCAATTTTGTTCCTTCTAATGATGATGAGCCTAACCATGATCTGTCACCCATAGTAGCAAAAATAATGTCAAGGTTGCTGTAGATTTTGTGTAGTGTTGGGAGAGGCACCGTCCTACTCCTATGTTTGGCAAGGGTTCCCTGAGAGGGAACCTTGGTCTATAGGAAGACTTGCCACCCCAACCTCCACAGGGCAGATGGAGAGGGCACCAGAAGGTGGGTGAGAAGAAGGAGAGAGTGCAGGAGGAGGAGGTAGCACCTCAGAGACTAAAGTGGCAGAGGAGATCGAACCCCCTAGCAGCTACCCCTTTCTTGTCGGCACCTCCTACACTTATAGCTACAGTGGTGGTGGCCTTGGCATCATCGAGAGTGGCTATTGATGCCGACAGCGTGGGTCCTAGGACCGCTCCTCACCCTAACCCCACATGGTAGCTATGGGACCTAGGTATACTGAGCACATTTTTTATGTTTAGTTTTTTTATTTTTTCTATTTATGATTACATATACATGCCATGTGATATTGATTTATCTTTCTTTCTTTGTGGTTGCAGAGGATGCACAGGGATGGACTGGGCTGATAGCTCAATGTATTTCAGAGGTAGCCTTTGATGTGCCAATCTAGGGGACAATCCTCAAGGCTTTATGGGTGGTGTTTGGAGGAAAACATGCCCCCACTTTTGATCTAGTAGCACACTTAAGGAGTGCTTATGAGGAGTAGGGCGCGAAGATCATCTAGCTAACTGCAAAGCTTGCTACTATTTGGGGACAATGTGACAGCTGTCAAGGGAGCTACAGACAGTGCTTGACGAGTGAGACGCGGTAATGAGGAGAGATAATGCCACTATGCAATCGCATGATGTCCTCTAGAGCCACCTCAATGACCTTGATGGGAAGCCAATAGCTATGATCTCGACAGATGTTCAACAACTATAGGAGTTGAGATGGGTGGAGATGACCATATGCTTCTTGTAAGGAGAGAGCAGGGGGATGTGAGTAGCTTTGTATACATCATGCTCCTACTAATCTCATTCCATGGCCACTGTGTAGCCTCTCTCGAGAGTACAAGAGCAACTGCCAAAGTTGGAGGGCTTCGAGAGGCATGTGCCATAGTCATAGGGGCTCATGAGTTTTTACATCATTTTTGTAGTGAGAGATACATACACATACATATACATTTGTAGATCTTTTGTATAGAGATATATTTAGTAGCCACTCATTTTTTTATAGTAGTGGCCCGATACATGTACATGACATTTGATTCATACACACATATATATATGGACATATCAATTCTGACATCATAGCATTGTTTATTTTGATGTGTATGCTTTTTACTTTCATGTATGTTGATGTTATGGATGTTATATGCTTGTATGGATGTATGTTTACATTAGATTCTAACATGATTTAATGAACACACATGGTCATATGCTAATTAAATACAATGATGATCTAGTTTCCTTAAAAAATGTAATGTGATGCATTGATACATAGTATAGCGAAACACATGTATGTATATCACACACACATGCGGTCATATCATAACACAAAAAAAAATCATAATGTATTAATGAACAATGTCAATATATGTAGTGCTATTACCCTTTTATAGAGAGAATTCCACATAGATGACACACAGAACACTACGCATTGTATCAACAGAGATGCATCACATTAGCAGGCTCTTTTAAAGGTGTTACATCCATAGATGATAATCCATAGGCACCGAACCATACACAAAGATCACAATGTAATGGCCCCTAACCAGTTAGGACTAAATTTCCCTCTCTGATTAGGCAACACATTTACATTTCTCTGGTTTTCACAAAGAACTAGGTCTCCTAGTTTAAAGGTCCTAGAAAGAACACTCTAATTATATTGTCTTGATAATGACCATTGATAAGCTTTAAGATGATTGAGGGCCTATAATCGGTGCTCATCAGGAATCTCCATCTGATGCAAATGATTAACCTGATAGGTTTCATCATCAATTAACCCTTTAAGGGAAACCCATAAGGACGTAATTTCCAACTTGAAATACATGATAGCTTTGGCACCATACATGAGATTGTAAGGCATTTTTCCCATCACCGTACCAAAAATATTTCATGAAGAATGAGCTCAAGAGTCTTATTAGATGCTTCTGCTTGACCATTGGATTGTGGATAGTACAGTGTAGAAAACCTATGTTGGATATGAAACTTCTCTAAGAACTATTTTACTTCCTCATTCTTGAATGGTGTACCATTGTCAGAAACAAGTGTAGCAAGAAATCCAAAATGAAAAATAATTTTGTTCATAGGAAAGCTATAGATAGATTCAACATTTGTGGATCAAAGTGGAATAGCCTTGACCCATTTCATGAAGTAATTCGTACCGATAATAGTAAAGGTATTTCCCTTGGAAGAAGGAGGTGATATTTTTTCAATGATATCCAACCCCCATTTTGTGAATGGCCAAGGAGAGGTTTTATTTTGTAACTCTTGAGTAGGTGCATGAATAAGACAATTGTGTTGTTGACATTGAAGCAACTTTTTAACAAAATTGAATGAATTTTTTTCCATTGTTTGCCAATAGTACCCCATGTGTATCAATTTTCTTGTGAGGGATCTACCACCAAAGTGTTTTCCCTCAAAGCCTAAATGTGCTTCCTTAAGGGAAAGGGGTATTTCCTCTTTAGTGAGACACCTGAGAAGCAATCAGTTATAGGATTTTTGATTAAAAAAACATCAAATAAAATGACATAATGTGCTGAAAGATTTTGTATACAAGTGTGATCATTTTTTTTCGCATCATCAGGAAAATTTCCAGTCTTTTAAATAATTATAGATACTAGAAAACCATTCCCCTGAGTCTACAGGAGAACACAAAATGGACTCGGATTTAGGTTGATCACAAACCATAAGGGTTCATAGGACCTGAACCATGAAGTGGTATTCTTTCATATCCTATTCTAAAGGAACGAAGGAAGCAACACTTTCCATGGCATCAATGTGTCTATTTTCTCTCCTAGGGACACTATCTATCGTGAAAGAGGAGAACTGATTAAGCAGTGACAAAGCAAGGTCACCGTACCTAGACAACTTAATTTTTTAGCTTGATAGTTCCCCATAATGTAATTCTCAATGAGCTCAGAATCACCTAATATGCAATTATGTTTGATTCTTAGTGAAATTGTGGCACGTAAGTCAACAATGAGAGCTTCATACTCAACGATGTTATTGGTGCAAGGAAAATATAATCGAATGGATAGAGGGACTGGTTTACCTTCAAGGGATATTAAGACCACACCTACTCTGGAACTAATCTGAAACCTCGATCTATTGAAATACATCTTCCATCCTTAGTCATAATTAATTGTAAAAATATTTTCGTCAAGAAACAAATCCAACCCTAGGAAGGAACAGGATGAGGGAGTTTCTGCCAATTGATCAACAACCACTTGACCCTTTATTGACTTCTGAGTAACGAACTTTATATCAAACTCAGAGAGCAACATAACCCATTTCACTAGTCTCCAAGCAAGGTCAGCACTAGAGAAAAAATGCTATAAGAGATCCATTTTACTATGAAATGCATTTTGGCATGGAGAAGATAGTGTCTTAACTTCTGTGTAGCAAAGAAAAGAGCAAGGAATTGTTTCTCCATAGAGGAATAACGAGTTTTTTAATCAACTAGAACACAATTGATGTAGTAAACCACTCTTTCTTTCCCCACATCATCATGTTGAGCCAGCAAAGCTGCCAAGGCATATGGTGATGCAACAAGGTAAAGAAAAAAGGGTCTATCTTGCATAGTTAGCATCAATACGGGAGAATTAGCCAAATAAGCTTTGATTGACTCAAAATATTTCTAGCACTCCTCAACCCATATGAAGAAAAAATCCTTTATCAATAAACGAGTGAAAGGATGGGTACAATTAGCCAATTGAGATATAAATCTATGAATCACCTAAATATTCCCTTGTAAACCTTGCAACTTAGTGATATTCCTCGGTGGAGGCATGTTAACGATGGCATCAATTTTATTTGTGTCAACCTTGATTCCACAGTGAGAAACTATGAACCCCAAAAGCTTGCCAACATCCACACTGAAAATACACTTATGGGGATTGAGTCTCATCTTATAGAGTTAAAAACTTTCAAAGATAAGATGAAGGTTCTTCACATGATCTTGAAGGGTTATTGATTTCGCCAAGATGTCATAAACATAGTCTTCTAAGATCTTATGAATAAAATTGTGAAATATCAGGGTCATCACCCGTTGGTAAGTTGATCTTGCATTCTTTAACCCAAATGGAATGACCACATAACAGAAAGTACCCCAAGGGGTAGTGAAGGTATTCTTGTATTGATCCTCTAAGTTAATAAAGATCTGATTGTATCCCGAGAAGCCAAACATAAAAGATAACAATGCATGGCCTATAGTTGAATCCATAATCATATCTATATTGGGAAACATAAAATCATCCTTAACAGAAGCCTTATTAACATCTCGAAAGTCAATACATATACAAATATGGCCATCATTCTTACTAACAATGACTATATTTGAAATCCAAGGGGAGTAGTCAATTGGACGCATAAAGCCTACTAGTTTCAATAGCTTCTTTATCTCAGTCTTGACCATCAATGCCACCCTTGGATTGATATTTCAGATTTTTTGCTTAACTACCTTGGTGTTGGGACATAGGATGATATTGTGAACCACTATAGACTCATCAATATCGGGCATATCCTTGTACATCCAAGAAAAGATATCAGGATGAGAATGCAAGAGATCAGAATGCTCATCTGCTTCCTCCAAAGAGAGACACTTCCCAATCTTGATTACTTTTTCTAAGGATTTAGGATCCATAGAGACCTTAGTAGTATCTCCTTTAAGGAGAGAACTATGATCTTTGGGATGAGATATCAGAACATCATTACTAATGTTAGATAGAGGGTCTTCTTCATCAATGCTCAAGACCGATTCTCCAAAGTATGCTTGTTTATGCAGGTGATACAAGAATTTTCTCTTATGATGAAAAGAAGGAAATGGGGAATAGGCACCTAGGAATTCCTCCAGTGCTTCATCCAAAGAGAAAACATCTAAATGGATTTTCTCAACTTGCTCCCTTTCCTTTATTAACTCAGGATGGACCAATCTCAATGGCTTGGTTGAAATCATGCTAACACTCTACCAAGGTCTTTGCTTAGACTGTTCAATAGAGCATCCCAAACCCATATAGCGCTATCATGGCTTAAAATAGATAGGGAATTGAATTCATTGTTTGATATGCCCTAGGTCTTTCTGCCCATAGCCATATCGAGAGATGAGTTCATATCCAAACCCATAACGAGTTTGTAAAACTTCAAGAGGTGGTGGCTCTATGTAGAGTGTTTCATTCCACCGATCAATGTTGAATGTCTCTATGGGAGCGCTCCCACCTTCTTTACTAGGTTCACAAATTTTAACCTCCTTTACGAGAGTGGGATCACTCTCCTTGGCAAAGGAAGGAGTGGTTCCCTTAACAGGGTCACACTTCTCTTCCCGAACAAGAGTGTCATCCATCCTTGTGTCAAAAGTACCTAGAAATTCTATGCAAGAGGGGCTTTCCTTGTATTCCACAATAAATAATAATTTAGAGAATTCCAAGGAGCCCCAATCATCACCAAGGAAAGCATTTGATTGAGAGAAAGAAGGGGAAGATAGGGGAGACTTAGGTTCTTCTACTTTAGGTGGTTCATCTTTAATGAAACTCGCTTTGGGAACAACTTCCATAGAGGGTATCAATGAAGAACATGTCATAGCATCTGTGGTTAAGGATGGAATATAATTCTTGAGAGTGGATACAAATGAAGCATGACTGGTAGCCGCTAGCTCACAATGGTGAATAGCTTCGGGATCCACTTTAACTGTAACCACCTAATTATTTGTGACGAACTTCAAATAATGGTGTAAAGTAGAAGTCACAACACCCATAGCATGAATCCAGGGTCCCCTCAAGAGAATATTGTAGGGTAAAGGGATAGACATTAATTAAACCAATTTAGTTAAGGTAATGGGACCCAATTGCAAATGTAGTATTATCGTACCTAGAGCCCGGCAACTAGCATTATCAAACCTATGAATATACAAAGAAGACGCTGCTAAAGAAGATGAATCAAATTTATCTGTGGTAATAGGTCCATACCACAAATTTTGAGAGTCGAACTAGTGTCAACAAGATTATGCCTAATACTGATATCATTAACATTAACTATAATCATCAAGGGATCCACTTGCTTCTACATATCTGGAGGTGGGAGTTCCTGTGGATGGAACATGATATTTAGACAATTCACTCGAATATGAGCCAACAATGCATTAACATCTGTAGTCCTAGAAGAGGTAGGAAAGAGAATATTTTGTAAAGATCCCTGAAGCATCTATTGGTAAACTAGAGCAATCTAAAGCAAGTCCAAAAGTGAGATCTTAGCTGGAGTAACATGAAGTTTCGCGACAAGATCATAATCCCTTGGTGCATTGTTCACAAGTTTAGGTGTTGAAGGAAGGCTTAGTTGAGAAGGTGGCAAAGAAGTAGGAACTTGAGTGGGTTGTGATGTAGGAACAAAAGGTTGTTGATCCAAGTTCTATTTATCTCTCCTCATATTATATGTGTCCCCAACAACATTATAGGAAGTGGAGTCTTTAGCTTTTACGAACCTTGAATATAAGTCCAATGAGTCACTATGACATGAAATCCCATAGAAAAAATAGTTCTCCCTAGAGGATGAGTTGGCTAGGGTCACATAAATGATGGTTTTCTTAGGGCTCAGAGGAGCCACAAAGACCACAACCAAATTTAGCGAATCCTCAGCTTGCGAAGGGAGAGCTTGTTCATAATATTTTTAGATAGGGGAGAGAGCTTCTAAGAAGTCATCTAGAGCATCTTCCAATATGTCAAAATATTCTTCAAAAAAGGGATTATCATAAGCATGCAACATCATGAAAATGGATCTGATGTGTTCACATCGGGTTCACCAAAATGTGATATAAGAGGGATTTGCTAGACACAGGTCTCTTCATTCTCAAGAGATCACCAAGGAACAAACTTCCCTTAGACACCTCAGCATAAGAAAGTCAACAAAAATGTAGAGAAGTATACCCAAGTTTTGTTTTGGAGAAAGTTACTTCAGATCCTAAGAGTAAAACCCCATGATTTTTTCCTCAGATAAGTGAGCTCTCATCTGAAAGACAACAACATAGTTTCAAGATACCAACATGGCACGTTGTTGTTTAAAAGATGCCCTGGCATCCTAAGCAATAGAGGGCTCAAGAGCTCAAGTGATGGAACTAGGTTTCACTTCTAAGCTCAGATCTAGGATGTACTAAACAAAATAAACAAACAGGAATCCAAAAGCTATAACAAACAAAAGGGGACTTGGAGAGAGCTTACCTTTTATTGGATGTTCAACTCTTCACGCCATGCTCCGCTTTGCATCTATACATAGTAGAATAAGGGGAAAAAGGTTGGGGTTGTATAGGGGTCTGCCTCACTCAGATTGTCATTTTAGTGTTCCCACCTCCATATAAAGCCAAGTTGAAAAGGAGTGCAAATGAAGTAAACAAAGTGTCTGGTGAAAGAAAAACCCACTTCAAGAGTAGAACCCACACCACGAGATAGTAAATAAACAAGTAGGAAAGGAAAGTGAGAGAATGAGAGAGCATTACCCATGGGCCTAGACCCTCTCTGAAGCACACAAATGCATCATTGAGTGCTTTCTTGAGAGTTGTCGTTGCTACCTCAATTAGCTTGGCTTCGCTTGTGAGAGTGCTGCTATCAAGGATGAAGAGAACTCAAGGGTATGTGCAAGATCATGATGGGCCAAAAAGTGGCAATGATGGGTATTTGTAGGGTATGTGGTTGGCAAAAAATTTTTAACCCAAAATTGATGAAATGAAAAGGGTTTTTAAAGGAGATTCTCAGCTTTCTACCAATATAAATTATGCTTTACTTTGAACTTAATAAATAATTATTATTCATTTTCTATTTGAATTACAACTAAAGTCTTGATTGATAGGCTGATTGAAAAACATCTATAGCTTTCAAACGGTGTCACATTTTTGGAATCCACAACATGCATCACATTCTATGCTTTGCATAATATAGGATTAAAAAAAGAAAAAATGAATTTCATGAAGTTTTGACCAAGTTAAGGTGGTCAGACATACGAGTTTTTATAGTTTTTAAAAGTTGTAATAAAAAATTCATAATTAATTATTTACTTGGAAAAAATTACAAAAAAATATGAATCACATCCGGACATGAGTTCTCTACTTATTTCTAAAATCTTATAAAAAATTATTATCATTTTATTGTGGTTAGGGTTCAGACACCTACTTATTATTTTTCCTTGAAATTTAAGTACTACTACATTGAAATTTCAATTTCACCAAATAGATTTTAAAAAATAAAATAAAACTAGTAGTTTAGAAACTACTTTCAATTTGCTATAGATTCTATTCTTATATATTTTTGAAATAATATAGATAACTTTTTAAAAATTTTATGTCAAGTTTCCTAACTCTAATTTTTCTAAATTTTTTGCCACTTAAGGGATTTTTTTTTCCATGATGATCTTGCACCTACCCTCAAAGATGAAGAAAATGATAAGAAAGCTTGAATGAATGACTTCCAACCCCAAATGAGAGCAAGAAAGGGGTTTTTAATGCATGCAAGTTTGGAAAAGAGCCATTACACTTAAAATTTGACTGCTAGGATGCATGTCAAGAGAGTCAAGATTCCAGATACCTATTTCAAACTTGAAAAACTATGCAAGTGTCCAAAGCCTAGTTTTCTGGGAAATGTGTCATGAGGGTTCTATTGCTTTGCCACAAGTCTGCATGTTGTCATGATTGTGAAATTATAACTCATGGTATTTTGTTATTAATGCTCTAAGGTGTCATAAATGCTAGGAAAAAGTGAAAAAATGTAGAATTTCCCCTAGGTGCAATTTTGTGACATTACACAATTAATTTTATGTGATATTTAATATATAAATGGGAATGGTTAAGTTTTAATAAGTTTTGATTCAACCCTATTCTCATAACTATAATGTGTTCAAAAATTGGTATCAGATCCAAGTATGTTTGAGATATCTAAGAGATGAGGTAGATACTGCACTTGAACACATTGGATCTATAGAAAAGATCAATGATATTTTTATTCTATAACTGAATCTAGAGTCAATTGAACCTAAAGGTTGGGATATCAATCTTGAAGACTGTGAAGTAGATTTTGATGGAGAACTTTGTTCTTTTCTACAAGATATATATGTAGAGAGAACATGAAATATAAATTATGAGTGCATGCTTGAAAAAGTAGAGGACACTATTTCAAAAATAAAGGTGCAAGCTATAAAGTAAAAAGAATTAATTACCAAATTAAAAGCTTAAATAGAAGTGGATAAAGGATGGGAAACTAAACTCGAGGAATCAAAAGATGTGATCTCTTATTTGAAAGTTAATATTGAAGAAGGCAAGAGGATTGAATATTGTTTGAATAACAAGCTCAATGATAAAATTTTTGAATTTTAAAATCTTGAGGAAGAGATTATCACACCAAGAAAATAACTTGGAAAATAAAAAGAGAAAATTGACAAGGGTCTAAAATTTAGAGGAGGTTCTGAAATTCTTCATGAGTTAATTAACTCTCAAAATCCATCTAAAGAGAAATTTGGGATCAATTCATCTACAAACCTATATGATAACTTCAAAGCAGAATGGATGTATGAAATAAAGGAGGAGAAAGCCTACAATGAAAAACCTAAGGAGACGTCTTTAGATGCAAAGATAAAACAAGACAACATGAAAGAAGGTGGATTCATTCCTATCTAGAACAAGAAGAAGAAATTCAAAAATCCTATCCCTAAACAAATTATTCCTATTAGGTTCATTGGTAACTATTATGCCTGTAATAAGATTGGATATAAGGTTGTTGAATGTATAGGAAATATGAGTCAGAAGTCATTTAGATCCCCAAGGTACAATGCTATGATTTCTCAATAATTTCATGGTTAGTTTTATGATTGCAATAAATTTGGTCACAAGGTTAATAAATGTAGAAGTAAAGTTATAAGGAATAGTAATGATATGAATTCTCAATCCTTCTATGGTTATTGCTACACATTCAACAAGTTTGTTCATAGGGATACAGATTATAGATCTAATGTGAGAAGAAGTAAATATGGTGCAAAACTAGTATACAATGAAAATAAATTACAAGATATTACAAGATTATTCAAGGGAAAGAATGTAAGACCTTCTATTTCTCAAAAGAATATTGACTCTAATCAACAAAAGAAGGTGATGAACAAGGTATGGAAAAATAAGGAAGAAAGTGAAGAAAAAAATGAATATATACCTTAACTAGGTGCAGATAGATCCTATGGTAACTAAATAGATGGAGTATTATCTTAGGAGGAGTTTTCACTTGGAAACCCTTTAAACCCCTCAAAAGAATAGCTTGCTGAATATTTCAGCATAGAAGATGGGTTGAATCAATTCCTTTGGTGTGTGGAATTGATAAGCAAGAATGAATCTTTTGGGAATAATTTTGGAGCAAGAGAATGATTCAAGTGAAAGTTTATTGAGATTCATTATATCCATGTGATGAGATAGAGAAGTCCAATGGAAGGTTCACCTAACAAATTAGGAATACATTTATGGTAGAAAGTTATGGGTTTTAAAAATCCATTTATGTGTTTTTCAGATTATTTAATCTAATTTGAATGATATCAAGTGTGTGCAAGAGCTAAGGGAGTGAAGAATATTCTCGATGAATCATGCACTAACCCTAATGACAATATTCATAGTTATTTATCTAGTTTACCAAGGTAAAACCCCAGTTTTCAAATAGTGCTATCATGGATACACCAATCGTCATTGATGTTATTGAGAAGCCAAGGCCAAAGTTCAAGAAACATCAATAAATATCTACCATGACTAAAAAAGATAGTGTAATTTCTCATGGTCTAATCAATGTGATTAACTCTAAAGATGTCTAGATATATATTCACTCTTAGCTGAGTGAGTACAATCATCCAAATTTGGAAGAGTTCAGATACAATCATCACTTGGATGATGATTTTTAGCTCAAACTAGAGTATGTGTTGAAGGGTTTCCCTAAGTTTTTCTTTGAAGATGAATGCATCAAATTACCTTAAGCTACATTTATAAATATATCTTTTGTCTTCTAGTTAACCCCACCAAATCATAAAATAAGCTATCAGGGTTGTCAGTGGATTGTGCTCCATCAAATTTGTGTCAATATTGAAGGCTATAAATAATGAAGCCATAAAGCTCACTAGTTCTAAATTCGATAAAATAACCCTAATTATGGATGATATATCTAACCTAGGTGTCTAGTATTCTGCGATTGATATTACATATAAGTTTTATTATAAAAAAGAAGGGTATACTACCATCACCACTATCTTCACTACTCATCAAATGGTGAATGAGGGAAAATATTATGACAGGTTTTGTGAGCTTTTGTGGAAAAAATGTATGAAAATTTGCAAAATATCAAGGATTCACACTATAATTTATGGTACGACTATTTAATTATTTTTCTTATGTTTTACTTCTTAAGATAAATTCCTAGTTTGAAGAATATGGTCTGAAGAAAGAATATTCATATTCCACATTAGATTAGGGATCACACGCATATCTTTCTAGATACTAAACAATGTGACACAATGTTCTATGGTTTCTTCAAAATGTTTCAAAATGAAATGTAGAAGAAGGTTAAGATACCATTAGAAGTTGTGGGAAGATATAAGAATGAAGTTACTTTAATGGTAGATAAAGATAACTGCTATATGGAATCAGTTAATCCAAGATTCTCATGGATAACAAAGTTTCCTTACGAGGTCTCTAGAGCTGACTAGGTTGCATATGTTGACATTTTTCTCAGCAAACCTAATGATCCTACTATTGATAGGTATGAAATGTGTTGAAATAAAAAACAAGAAAATCAAGAAAAATATAGAAGAAAAGGTGAAAAAGAGAGTGGGGATGATAATGTCTAAGTTGAGAAAGGTTATTCGCTCTCTTGAGGGTCCTACAAAAGTATCTTTAGCCACAACTACTACACAAGCTCCTAGAAGGAAAATTAGATCTACTTTTATCTATGTTATAGCTTCTAGGTATACTCAAACTCCTCCTAGTAGAAGAAGAGCTACTACTAAAGTAAACCAGTACTTCAAAAATGAAGAAGCCAAGAACTGTGTAGAAAGCAACAAGGGAAAAGATTAATCTGGTGAATGTGGGTGATGATAAGGAAGATGAAGAGGAAGAAATGAAATCTTATGTATTTTAGAAAAGAAAGAAGAGAGAAAGACAAGGAGAAGAGGAAGAAATGTCTAAATAAAAAGGAAAGGAAGATGTAAAGAAAATAAAGAAGCATCCCCAAGAAACACCTAAATATGTTCCTTTACAGCTTGAGGCTACTATCAATGCAATTGTACAACATGACACACTAAAATAAGTTATTTCTCTATATGATGAGATGTCCCCTATTGATAAAACCATACTTGTGAGTGAACTCTCACAGTGGTTTCCCCTCATTGGGTTTTTTGTGTAAAAATCTTAGTGTCATTGTGTTGTGCACGTTTTCATTTCTACTCTTCCTTTAGTTAATTTTATGTGATTTAATCTATAAATGGAGTGGTTAAGTTTTAATAAGTGTTGATTCAACCCCCTTCTTAGCACTACAGTGTGTTGAAAAATTGGTATCAGAGCCAAGAAAATTTGAGACATTTAATATATGAGGTAGATCTTGCACTTTAACACATTGGATCTATAGAAAAGATCAATGATGTTTTCATTCTAGAAAAAAAACTAGAGTCAATTGAACCTAAAGGTTGGAATATCAATCTTAAAGATTGTGAAGTAGATTATGGGGGAGAAATTTGGTCTACTCTAGAAGATCTATATGTAGAATGAACACTAAATATAAATTATGAGTGCATTCTTGAAAAATTAGAGGACACTATTTCCAAATTAAAGGCGCAAGCTATAAAGTCAAAAGAAGTAATTAGCAAACTGAAAGCTAAAATAGAAGTGAATAAAGGATGGGAAATTAAACTCAAGGAAGCAAAAGATGTGATCTCTTATTTGAAAGTGAATATTGAAGAAGGAAAGAGGATTGAATATTTTTTGAATACCAGAAGTGAATAAAGGATAAGAAATTAAACTCAAGGAAGCAAAAGATGTGATCTCTTATTTGAAAGTTAATATTGAATAAGGAAAGAGGATTGAATACTTTTTGAATAGAAAGCTCAATGATAAAAATTTTGAATGTTCAAAGCTTGAGGAAGATATTGTCATTCTAAGAAAATAAATTGGAAAAGAAAAAGAAAAAATTGACAAGGGCCTAAAATTAAGAGGAGGTTATGAAATTCTTGATGAGTTGATTAACTCTCAACAACCATCTAAAGAGAAATTTTTTCTTGGTTTTGAAAAGGGGAAAAACTCCTATGATTAGTGCATCTACAAACCTATACGATAACTTCAAAGCAAAAGGAAAGTATGAAATAAGGGAGGGGAAAGACTATGCTAAAAAACATAAGGATACATCCTTAAAAGATGCAAAGATAAACAAGACAACATAAAAGGTGGATTCATTCATATATAAAACAAGAAAAAGAAATTTAGAAAGCCTAACCCAAAATAAACGGCTCCTATTAGGTTCATTGGTAACTATTATTCTTGTAATAAGATTGGGTATAATGTTGTTGAATGTAGAAGAAAGATGAGTCATACCAAAAGGAAGCAAGGTATGACAGAGGGTAGCAATAAGAAAATGGTGACTAGGTTGGCTAGCCAGATGGTGAACATACAAGATACTTCTCCTGTGAAGTTGGTTGGTGGGTTGGGTGTCTTGAAATCTCTGGGTACACATGTGGAGGTGAAAAACAAAAGGAGGTCCATTGCTGAGGAAATTTCCACTTCAATCCATAAAATGAAGATGTCGATATTAGTCAGGATAAGGTGAGTTCCTCCTAGGAGGATGTTGTGGGTAAATATATTTTTAACTTTGACCATGAGGAAGTTTCCAATGTTTTAAAGATGGCTAAGGAGGGATCCATGTCTTTTTTTAAAATTCTTAAATGGATATCTCATGAACTCAACATGACCAATGTTAGGGTCAGGGGGGAGGTGAGTAAAGTGAGTGATTCCTCAGTTCAGAATCAAGTTGAAAAACTATTTGATTCTCTGAGGATGTGGATGATCAAATGCTAAAGAAGAAATATGTGTTTGAAGAAAGAATCTTGACTCTAGAATTCTAGTGGGAAAGAATTAGTGTGAATTTGATGAAGGATGGGGAGGGGTCTACTATGAATTATGAGTTTGTGCACATCTCCACTCCTGTTGATGTGGCCAAGAAGTGCAAGGAGATGGTTCCTGGTGAGGGTGTTGGTGTTGGTGGTATGCACATGGAGGAAGAGGGATATGTTGATAGAGCTACTAGGGTGCAAAGTGTTTTGATTAGCGAGATTAATGTGGGTGGGCCTAGTGCTAGAATGTGAAACAATACCAAAGTGTAGGTTGGGGCCCCTGGTAAAGACATGCCTAAAGCTATAGATGATTATCCAAAGACTGCAGTTGGGGATATGTAAGCTCTAGATATCCTCAAGAATATGTAGTGTTTTTTCTTTTGTCTTTCTTTTTGGCCGATGTTGTGTTGATGGCATGCTATTTTTTGGCTGATGTGCACTCACTGTAATTTTGTTTTGCTTCAATTGTTCTTTTTGTAAAGGGTTTCAGGGCCCCTTCAAAACTTTTTTTAATGCTAAAATAAATAAAGGAAATTGGGTGACCATTACTATATTCTGGGAGGTGATTTTAATGCAATCATTGATTTCTCTGAGAAGAGTTGGGGACTCAATAAAGTTAACAAGAGTATCTAGTATTTTAGAGACTTTTTGGAAGACATAAGGGTCATAGATTGTATGAAATCCAATGGAGTATACACATGGAATAATCACAGATCATGCTTTACAAATATTTCAGAAAGGCTTGACAATTCTTTAATATCAAAAAAATAGTCGAAAGAAGCTATAGCAATGGAAATATCCATCCTCCAAATTTTAGTATCAAATCATTTCCTAATTCTAATTGATATGAAAACATGATTCAAACCAACAAAAACTTAATTTAAGATTGAAAATATGAGGAGGAGAGATGAGATTCTCTCGCCTTCTATAGAAGCATGGTGAGAAGAATGCAATATTAGAGGAACTCCTAGTTATGTGCTTATGAAAAACTATAGATTTTGAAATCAAAGATCAATCAATGGAACAAGAAGGTTTTCAAGAAGATATTCCAAGAGAATGAGAGAGTAGAAAGGGAGTTAGAAGATATAAGCAATAAAGTAATAAAATATGGTATGTTTCAGGTGGACTTCAAAAAGGAGCAACAACTAAAGAATTATTACAAAGAGATATTGGCACAAAAAGAAGTTTATTAGCAAGATAAATCCAAGGAAACATGGTTAAAAATGGGGGATGCAAACTCTACATATTTTCATGCTACATCTAAAGAAAGAAATTATTTTAACAAAATAGACAAAATTGACATTGAGAGTGGTGTTGATGCCAGTGACATGTGTTCACTAAAATTGGTGGCAATTTCCTTTTTCAAGAAAATGTTAGGAGAAAAATATAACTGTCTCTTGTAACAATGTAGCAATATTAGACTACATTCCATAATGTGTCATAGAGGTAGATAACCGAATGCTAAATGATCCAATATCCATGGAAGAGGTCTGAATAGATACCTTCCAACTTCACACTAGAAAAGAACCTAGTCCAGATGGCTATGCTGTGATATTTTACTAGAAAAGTTGGCACTTAATATGCAAAGATGTTTAGAGTGTGATTGAGGAATTTAGGAAGAAGAAATATTTGTGAAAGACCTCAACAATATGGTGATATCCCTCATTCCAAAAAATAAAATGTGCAAACATTTCAATGAATATCATCCAATATATTTGTATAATAGAATCTACAAAATCATCACCAAAGTGTTGGTCAATTGGTTAAAAAAGATTCTAAAATCTATCATATTAGAGGAGCAAAGTGGTTTTTGTCTAGGCAGGGAAATTATTGGCATTATCATAGTAGCTAATGAAGTGGTGCACATGATGAATTCAAAACAAAACCAATGTATGATGATTAAATTAGACATTAGCAAAGGAATATGATAGTGTAAAATGGAATTTTCTATTAGAAGTGCTCAAAAGGTTTGGATTTAACAATTCCTACATTGATTTGAAACATCATTGTATATCAATAGTAAGGTACTCAATAAACATAAATGGATCAATGTGTGGTTTGTTTCTTGCTACTAATGGATTGAGGCAAGGAGATCCTATTTCACTATTTCTATTTATCATAATGATAGAGGATATGGGGAGATCTTTCAAGATGGGAAGAGAAATCAATGTATGGAAGGGCATTAAAGTGGATCATTGGATCAATCCAACAACACACACCCAATTTGGTGATGGTACAATACTATTTAGGGAAGCCAACATGAGAGAGGAAAAAGTAATAAAAGAAACATTGGAGGATTACACCAAGAGTTCAGGCCAATTAATAAACAAGGAAAAAACATTAATAATATTCTTCAACACTAAGAAGGTTACTCCAAATGGAATTACTAATCTACTTGGCTTCACAATTACAATTTTTTTGACCAAATACCTTGGAGCACTGCTAATATATGGTGCTTGTTTCTCTCAACATTGGGAGGATATTATAGGAAACTATAGAAATAATGCTTCATCATGGAAAAATAAATGGCTATCACTAGCAAAAAGAATAGTAATGATTATATTTGTTATCATGGTTGTTATGATATATGTAATGTCATAGTTTCATAATAACACACAAGATTGAATCAAATTTGGAAAGATTCCTTAAAAAAAATTATGGGAAGGTTCAAAAGATGACAAGAAAATCCCCTTGATAAATTGGGATAAGGAATGTTTATAAAAATTAGCAAGAGTTGTTGGATTGAGAAAAATGAGAGCACAAAACATGGCTTTAGGAGCCAAGTTGTCATTGAAAATGTATAGGGAACCGAATCAATTATGGTGTAAAAAATTTCAAAGTAAATACCTTGAAAATGAAAATCCAAAGAGGATCCTTACCATGGGGAACTCTTGGTGGATTTTCCATCTAGAAATTTTTGTGGGATAACAAAAATCTTATTACCAAACATTTGACCTGCAAAATTAATAATGGAAAACAAGCTAACTCTTGGTCAGATTCCTAGAATGTCTACATGCCACTAGATGAGGTGGATGGAATTAAAGAGTACATAAATCCACTTATGGAGTTGATTGGCCCCAAGGTGAGTGATTACATTTACATGGAGTATCCTAAATTTGGTAATCAATGAGTGGATTGATGTTGATTTGCTACCAATTTTGATGGAAGAAAAAATGATCTTAAAGCAAGAACTAGTAAATATAAAATTTATCTTAGAAAAAGAGGATGATGAAATAGTGTGGTTGGGGATCAGTCAAGAGAATACATAGTTAAATTGGGCTATCAAATCCAAAATTTTATACAAGCACATAAAAATTGACTAAGTGCATTATGTTGACATCCATCTATATTTCCCAAAGTGGGCACATCTCTATGGATTTCAATACAAAAATGTATACTCACAATTGAGAGACTAAGTGCTATTGGTTTTCAAGGCCCTAATAAATGCATATTACACTATAACAATTGTGAGATGGTAAATTTCCTTCTTCTAGGATGTACATACTCAAAGAAATGTTGGGATTGGATACAAGATGTTATAGGATGGAATGGAGAAAGGAAAGAATATCTTGAGGGATGGATAATTAGATGGCCAAGGGGAAATGACACATTGTGGGAAAAATTATGGATTACACTCCATCAATGATTGTATGGCATATATGGAAAGAAAGGAATCACAAAAAAAATTAGGAAAAAGCATGAATGAAGAAAAACTAATACAAAATATTAAAGAAAGTTTATGTGAGCCCTTGAATACAAAAAGTATGATAAAATTAGGTACTAAATTCACTAGGTTGGATGAGGAATTACAGAAAAAATGGGACAATCTAAAAAGACCTAGAGGACAATTTAAAGACAAAGCAAAGATTGAAGACAAGAGGTAGTTTGGAAGGGTCCAATCCAAGGTAGATTTAAAATCAACTTTGATGGATCAACAAAATTTAATCTTGGAAAAGTAGGGGCAGGGTGCATCGTCAAGAATAGTGGTGGGTAGTGTGTATGGACCTTATCCAAAAATATTGGATTGGCTACAAATAATGAAGTTGAAATGGAGGCTTTGCCTTTGGGACTGTGGTTGTGTAAAGAAAAGAATATCAAAAATATGCCTATACAAATGGATTCACTACTATGCATAAAATCAATCACTAAGCAAGACACACCAAATTGGAAACTAAAAAGTTGGTGCTGAAGGTGGTTAAATATTTAAAGTAAACGGGGGATTTTTTTATCTCACATGTATATAGAGAAGCAAATTGCGCTACAAACTATCTTTCCAATTTTGGAGTCAATCAGGATAAAGAAGTTATCATTGAGCCAAACCCTAAATGGTAGGTGGGATTATAATATTTATTGATAAAGGATCAAGAGAATAATTCCCATTATCAATAAGCTTGAGATGGTAGAAAATCAACATCTCACAAGAAATGTAAAGATTTCTACTTAGGGAGCTACCCCCTCTGGTAGTAACTACCTTAAAAAAAATTATCAATACAAATATTATATTTATATTTGGGTAAGTGCAAAAAGATGGGGTGCCTAAAAGTGGCCAATTTACTTTTTCATCCCGAAATAGTGAAAACGTGAGCATGTTATAGTAAAACCTGCTCGCGTTATGGGTTGGTAGTGACCAATCCTAGGCTCAGTCATTACCAAGCTATAATGCGAGCACATTATAATGTGCTCATGTTATGGTTTAAATTTCAAAAAATACACCCGTTTTGAGTTCAAAAATGTGCATTTTTTGAAATCAAATAAGCATTTCCAAAATGAGAGCGCGTTATAACGCACTCACATTTTGGTCCACATTGCAATTTTTTTCTTCTCTTCTTCTTGTCTCTTTCTTCTTGTTATCTTTCAAGAAAATTATATACATGTATATAGTTTCAAGATGTTTGAGAGCGGTTTCAGATCTCTAGGAGTTATAATTCAAATTCTAGTTTTTTGAAGATCTTACAATTTTTTAGACTTAGTCAAATTTCAGTAATCAACAAATTATATCATCTTTCTCACTCTATTTTACTCATTTTTTATCCCTTATGCTCTAGAACTCCCTTGCACTCTCTCCTTCCCTCTATACTTCTATCTATCTCACCTCTCTCCCTCCATCACTCCCTCTATTCCTCAATCCCTCCTTCCCTCTCTAATTTTCTCTATCTCACCCTCTTTGTCTCCCCCTCTCTCTCTTCCTCCCACCCACCTTCCCTCTCTACTTCACTCTAACCTATCCCTCTACCTCTCTCTCCCTCCCTCAACTCTCTCTCTCAATCTCTCAATCTCTCCACCTTCCTCCTTCTCTCTCTCTCTTCCTACATCCCACCCACCTTCCCTCTCTACTTCTCTTTATCTAACATATCCCTCTTTTCCTATCTCTCACCCTCCTCTCTCTCTCTTAATCTCACTTCCTTCCTCATTTCCCCATTTCTCTCTCATTCTCTCTATCACAATTCTCTCTCCCTCTATCCCTCCATCCTTCCCTTTCTACTTCTCTCTATCTCTCTCCATCCCTCTCTCTCTATCTCACCTCTCTCTCCCTCCCTACCTCTCCCTCTCTCTCTAATCCTACCTCCTTCCTCCCCCTCTCTATCTCTCCTTCCCTATATACTTCTCTCTAGACATATCTCTCCAGATCTACCTCTCCCTCCCACATTCCCTCTCTCCCTCTCAATATCCCAACCTTCCTCCTTCAATTTGTGTTTCTCTCTCACACAATCTCTCGCTCCCTACCCCATCTTCATCTCTAACTCTATACTTCCCTCTCTACTCTCTATCTCAACATTCTCTCTCTCTCTCTCTCTCTCTCTCTCCATTTCTCTCCCTCTCTCTCTCTCCACTTATTTATCTCGTATTCCCTATATACTTATCTATCTCTCTCCATATATCCCTCTCCCTCCCTCCTTCCCTCTCTCTTAATCTCCCCACCTTCCTCCTCTCTCTCTCCTTCCCTAGATAATTCTCTCTATCTCACAAATATCTCTCACTCCCTCCCTCCTTACCTCTTCAATTGTCTCTCTATATATATCACCTCTGTCTTCCTTCCTCCCACCCACCTTCCCTCTCTACCTAACTCTCTCTCTCCCTCCCTCCTCTCCCTTAATCTATCCACATTCCACCTTCCCCCCTCTCTCCATCTCTCATTCTCTCAATCTCACTCCCCTCCCTCTTATCTCTATATCTATCTCTCTAATTCTCCCTCCCTCCTCTCCCTTTTATATCTCTCCTTCCCTATATATACTTATCTCAATCCCTACATCTCTCTCTCTCTATCTCTCTCTCTCTCTCTCCTAATCTTTCCCTATCTCTTAATCTCCTAACCATCCTCCTAATCTCTCTCCATCTTTCTCTCACTCTCTTGTTTCCTCTCTACTCTTTATCTCATCATTCTCTCTGTCTACTTCTCACTCACTATCTCTCCTTCCCTATATACTTCTCTCTATATCCCTCTCTCCATCTCTGCCTCTTCCTCCCTCCTCCCCTCTTCCCTCTCTCTCCCTCTTTCTCAATCTACCCACCTTCCTCCTCCTCTCTCTCTCTCTCTCTCTCCTATCTTTCTCTCTCACTCTCTCCTTCCCTCTCTACTCTCTATCAAGCTCCATTATCTCTCCCTCCCTCCCTCCATCCTTCCCTCCCTCTATCTCATCTCTCTCTCTCTCCCTCCCTCCCTCCTTCCCTCTCTAATATTATCTATCTCCCCCTTTCCCTCCCTTCCTTCCCCCCACCCACCTTTCCTCTCTACTTCACTCTATATAACCTATCCCTATCTACCTCTCTCTCCCTCCCTCATTCCCTCCTCCTCTCTCTCAATTTCTCCACCTTGCTCCTTTTCTATCTACTTCTCTCTCTATCACCTCTCTCTCTGTCCTTCCCTTTTTACATCTCCCCTATCTCTCTCTCCATCTCACCCTCTCTCTTAATCTCCCAAACCCTATATCAAATATCATAAATCTTAATCCCTACACACTCAAACCTCATCCCTATACCCTTAACCTTATAAAATATACCCTGAACATTATCCCTTAACCATAAGAATAAACCCTACATTCAATCTTGTACCCTAAACCCTCATTATATGAAAAAATGCCTCAAAGAAATGGGGCCTCACAGTGATGCACATCACCATGAGACCCTATTGATTTTAGGAATTTTTTCATACAACAAGCACTACCTTGTCAATGCTACCACATTGACCAATAACATGATAGTGAGCTTAGTGCTCATTATTTAGACCCCATTTCTATGAATGCATTTTTTCATATAACGAGCACTAAGCTCACTACCTTATCAATGAGGCAACATTGACAAGGTAGTGAGCTTAGTGCTCATTGTATGAAAAAATTCCTCAAAGAAATGGGGTCTCATGGTGATACACATCACCACGAGACCCAATTTATTTGAGGTAGTTTTTCATACAACAAGAACTACCTTGTCAATGTGTTAATGTGGTAGCATTGATAAGGTAGTGCTCATTGTATCAAAAAATTTCTCAAAGAAACGGGGTCTCACAATGATGTACATCACCATCAGACCCCATTTCTTTGAGGCATTTTTTCATACAATGAGCACTACCTTGTCAATGCATCAATGTGGTAGCATTGACAAGGTAGTGCTTCTTGTATGAAAAAATTCCTCAAAGAAATGGGGTCTGACAGTGATGTACATCTCTATGAGACCCCATTTCTTTGAGTCATTTTTTCATACAATGAGCACCACCTTGTCAATGTGCTTGCATTGGCACATTGACAAGGTGGTACTCATTGTATGAAAAAATGACTCAAATAAATGGGGTTGACAATATAGGGTTGAGGAATTACGTTTAGGTTTTTTTAAGGTTTGAGGGATTAAGGGTTTAAGGGTGAATTAAGTGTTTAGGGTTAGGGTTTAAGGGTGAGGATTAAGTTGGGTTGACAATTAGGGTTGAGGGTATCGGGTTGATAGGGTTTAGGGTCCAATGTATAGGGCAGGGGTATGAGAATTGAGGGTTGACCTAGTTTGATGTATAGGTTAGAGGGTTGAGGGGTTAAGTGTTTAAGGGTTGAGGGTTGATAGTATAAGTTTGAGGGTCCAATGTATAGGCTAGAGGTTTGAGAATTGAGTGTTGACCTAGTTTAACATATAGGTTAGAGGGTTGAGGGATTAAGGGTTTAAGGGTTTAAGGGTTGAGGGTTTAGGGGTCGAGGGAATAAGGTTTTAAGGGTTGAGGGTTTAAGGGATTTGGGATTAAGGGTTGAGGGTTTAAGGGTTGAGGGATTAAGGGATTAATGATTGAGGGATGAGGGTTGAGGGTATAAGGTATAGGGTTGAGAGAGAGAGAGAGAGGGAGAGATGGAGATGGAGAGAGAGAGAGTGTGTGTGTGAGAGAGAGAGAGATAGAGAGAGAAAAAAAACATCACTGAGAGACCCCAATTCTTGGCCCATTTTTTCAAACAAGCCACTACATTCCCAATTTCACTAAATTGGCAAGCTAGTGGGACCACTAGCTTGCTAATTTGGTGAAATTGGCAACCTAACTTGGCCTCTATGAAAAAATGGGCCAAGAATTCCAATTTCACCGAATTGGAAATTTAGTGGGCCTATTTGAAAAAATGAGTCCAAGAAATGGGGTACATCATTAGGAGACCCCATTTTTTGGACCCATTTTTACAAATAGGCCAAGTTAGGTTACCAATTTAACTGAATTTGAAAGCTAGTGCTTGCTAATTTGGTGAAATTAGCAAACCTAACTTGGCCTGTTTAAAAAAATGGGTCAAATAAATGGGGTTTCCCAATGATGAAATGTGGTTTCCTAGTGGTTTACATAATCGGAAGACCCCATTTCTTGGACCCATTTTTTCAAATAGGTCACTACGTTGCTAATTTCACTGAATTAGCAAGCTATTGGGCCCACTAGCTTTCCATTTCAGTGAAATTGGCAACCTAACTTGGCCTGTTTGAAAAATTGGGTCCAAGAAATGGGGTCTCCTGGTGATTTACACCACAAGAGACCCCATTTCTTGGACCTAATTTTTCAAACAGGTCACTGCATTGCCAATTTCACCGAATTAGCAAGCTAGTGGGCCCAATAGCTTGCCAATTTCACCGAATTGGCAAGCTAGTGGGCCCACTAGCTTGCCAATTCAGTGAAATTGATAACCTAACTTGGCCTGTTTGAAAAAATGGGTCCAAGAAATGGGGTCTTCTAGTGATTTACACCAATTCGGTGAAATTGGCAATGTAACTTGTCTTGTTTGAAAAAATGGTTTCAAGAAATGGACAAGTT
>VDFB02271358.1:897944327-898199652 GCA_007258455.2 Sequoia sempervirens
GAAGGTGGAGAGATTGAGAGAGAGAGGAGGGAGGGAGCGAGTGGTAGAGATGGATAGGTTAGAAAAAAGTAGAGAGGGAAGGTGGGTGGGAGGAAGGAAGAGAGAGAAAGGGAGAGGGAGAATATTATAGAGGGAAGGAGGGAGGGAGGGAGAGAGAGAAGTGAGACCCCATTTCTTTGAGGAATAAACACATTACATCACTAGAAGACCCTATTTCTTGGACCCATTTTTTTAAACAGGCCAAGTTAGGTTGGCAATTCAGTGAAATTCACAACCCAACTTGTCCATTTCTTGAAACCATTTTTTCAAACAAGACAAGTTACATTGCCAATTTCACCGAATTGGTGTAAATCACTAGAAGACCCCATTTCTTGGACCCATTTTTTCAAACAGGCCAAGTTAGGTTATCAATTTCACTGAATTGGCAAGCTAGTGGGCCCACTAGCTTGCCAATTCGGTGAAATTGGCAAGCTATTGGGCCCACTAGCTTGCTAATTCGGTGAAATTGGCAATGCAGTGACCTGTTTGAAAAATTAGGTCCAAGAAATGGGGTCTCTTGTGGTGTAAATCACCAGGAGACCCCATTTCTTGGACCCAATTTTTCAAACAGGCCAAGTTAGGTTGCCAATTTCACTGAAATGGAAAGCTAGTGGGCCCAATAGCTTGCTAATTCAGTGAAATTAGCAACGTAGTGACCTATTTGAAAAAATGGGTCCAAGAAATGGGGTCTTCCGATTATGTAAACCACTAGGAAACCACATTTCATCATTGGGAAACCCCATTTATTTGACCCATTTTTTTAAACAGGCCAAGTTAGGTTTGCTAATTTCACCAAATTAGCAAGCACTAGCTTTCAAATTCAGTTAAATTGGTAACCTAACTTGGCCTATTTGTAAAAATGGGTCCAAAAAATGGGGTCTCCTAATGATGTACCCCATTTCTTGGACTCATTTTTTCAAATAGGCCCACTAAATTTCCAATTCGGTGAAATTGGAATTCTTGGCCCATTTTTTCATAGAGGCCAAGTTAGGTTGCCAATTTCACCAAATTAGCAAGCTAGTGGTCCCACTAGCTTGCCAATTTAGTGAAATTGGGAATGTAGTGGCTTGTTTGAAAAAATGGGCCAAGAATTGGGGTCTCTCAGTGATGTTTTCTCTCTCTCTCTCTCTCTCTCTCACACACACACACACACACACACACACATAGTCTCTCTCTCTCTCTCTCCATCTCCATCTCTCCCTCTCTCTCTCTCTCTCTCTCTCTCAACCCTATACCTTATACCCTCAACCCTCATCCCTCAATCATTAAACCCTTAATCCCTCAACCCTTAAACCCTAAACCCTTAAACCTTTAAACCCTTAATCCCCCATCCCTTAAACCCTCAACCCTTAAAACCTTAGTCCCCCGACCCCTAAACCCTCAACCCTTAAACCCTTAAACCCTTAATCCCTCAACCCTCTAACCTATATGTTAAGATAGGTCAACCCTCAATTCTCAAACCTCTAGCCTATACATTGGACCCTCAACCCTTAAACACTTAACCCCTCAACCCTCTAACCTATACATCAAACTAGGTCAACCCTCAATTCTCATACCTCTGCCCTATACATTGGACCCTAAAACCTATACCCTATACCGTTAACCTTATACCCTCAACCCTAATTGCTCAACCCTTAAATCCTTAATCCCTCAACCCTTAAACCCTCAACCCTTAAACACTTAATCCCTCAACCCTTAAATCCTTAATCCCTCAACCCTTAAACCCTTAATCCCTCAAACCTTAAAAAACCCTAAACGTAATTCCTCAACCCTATATTGTCAACCCCATTTCTTTGAGGCATTTTTTCATACAACGAGCACTACCTTGTCAATGCGTTTGCATTGGCACATTGACAAGGTGGTGCTCATTGTATGAAAAAATGACTCAAAGAAATGGGGGTCTCACGTAGATGTACACACACCGGCTGCATCCTTACTTTGAGGAACTTTTCATAATAAGCAGCACTACCTTGTCAATTCTACCACATTGACACATTGAAAATGTCGTGCTCATTGTATGAAAAAAGTCCTCAAAGAAATGGGGTCTCATGGTGATGTACATCACCATGAGGCCCCATTTCTTTGAGGGGAATCCTTTTGATACAACACATCACCCACCAATGCTGTCCACATTGACACATTGACAAGGGGGAGGCCATTGTATGAAAAACTGCCTCAAAGAAATGGGGTCTCATGGTGATGTACATCACCATGAGACCCCATTTCTTTGAGGCAGTTTTTCATACAATGAGCACTAAGCTCACTACCTTGTCAATGTTGCCTCATTGATAAGGTAGTGAGCTTAGTGCTCGTTATATGAAAAAATTCATTCATAGAAATGGGGTCTAAATAATGAGCACTAAGCTCACTATCATGTTAATGGTCAATGTGGTAGCATTGACAAGGTAGTGCTTGTTGTATGAAAAAATTCCTCAAATAAATAGGGTCTCATGGTGATGTGCATCATTGTGAGGCCCCATTTCTTTGAGGCATTTTTTCATATAATGAGGGTTTAGGGTACAATATTGAATGTAGGGTTTATTCTTATGGTTAAGGGATAATGTTCAGGGTATATTTTATAAGGTTAAGGGTATAGGGATGAGGTTTGAGTGTGTAGGGTTTAGGGTATAGGGATTAAGATTTATGATATTCAATATAGGGTTTGGGAGATTAAGAGAGAGGGTGAGATGGAGAGAAAGATAGGGGAGATGTAAAAAGGGAAGGAGAGAGAGAGAGGTGATAGAGGGAGAAGTAGATAGAAAAGGAGCAAGGTGGAGAAATTGAGAGAGAGGAGGAGGGAATGAGGGAGGGAGAGAGAGGTAGATAGGGATAGGTTATATAGAGTGAAGTAGAGAGGAAAGGTGGGTGGGGGGAAGGAAGGGAGGGAAAGGGGGAGATAGATAATATTAGAGAGGGAAGGAGGGAGGGAGGGAGAGAGAGAGAGATGAGATAGAGGGAGGGAAGGATGGAGGGAGGGAGGGAGAGATAATGGAGCTTGATAGAGAGTAGAGAGGGAAGGAGAGAGTGAGAGAGAAAGATAGGAGAGAGAGAGAGAGAGAGAGGAGGAGGAAGGTGGGTAGATTGAGAAAGAGGGAGAGAGAGGGAAGAGGGGAGGAGGGAGGAAGAGGCAGAGATGGAGAGAGGGATATAGAGAGAAGTATATAGGGAAGGAGAGATAGTGAGTGAGAAGTAGACAGAGAGAATGATGAGATAAAGAGTAGAGAGGAAACAAGAGAGTGAGAGAAAGATGGAGAGAGATTAGGAGGATGGTTAGGAGATTAAGAGATAGGGAAAGATTAGGAGAGAGAGAGAGAGAGATAGAGAGAGAGAGATGTAGGGATTGAGATAAGTATATATAGGGAAGGAGAGATATAAAAGGGAGAGGAGGGAGGGAGAATTAGAGAGATAGATATAGAGATAAGAGGGAGGGGAGTGAGATTGAGAGAATGAGAGATGGAGAGAGGGGGGAAGGTGGAATGTGGATAGATTAAGGGAGAGGAGGGAGGGAGAGAGAGAGTTAGGTAGAGAGGGAAGGTGGGTGGGAGGAAGGAAGACAGAGGTGATATATATAGAGAGACAATTGAAGAGGTAAGGAGGGAGGGAGTGAGAGATATTTGTGAGATAGAGAGAATTATCTAGGGAAGGAGAGAGAGAGGAGGAAGGTGGGGAGATTAAGAGAGAGGGAAGGAGGGAGGGAGAGGGATATATGGAGAGAGATAGATAAGTATATAGGGAATACGAGATAAATAAGTGGAGAGAGAGAGGGAGAGAGATGGAGAGAGAGAGAATGTTGAGATAGAGAGTAGAGAGGGAAGTATAGAGTTAGAGATGAAGATGGGGTAGGGAGCGAGAGATTGTGTGAGAGAGAAACACAAATTGAAGGAGGAAGGTTGGGATATTGAGAGGGAGAGAGGGAGAGAGAGAGAGGGAATATGGGAGGGAGAGGTAGATATGGAGAGAGATGTCTAGAGAGAATTATATAGGGAAGGAGAGATAGAGAGGGGGAGGAAGGAGGGAGGAGTAGAGAGAGAGGGAGAGAGAGGTGACATAGAGAGAGAGGGATGGAGAGAGATAGAGAGAAGTAGAAAGGGAAGGAGGGAGGGATAGAGGGAGAGAGAATTGTGATAGAGAGAATGAGAGAGAAATGGGGAAATGAGGAAGGAGGTGAGATTAAGAGAGAGAGAGGAGAGTGAGAGATAGGAAAAGAGGGATAGGTTAGATAAAGAGAAGTAGAGAGGGAAGGTGGGTGGGATGTAGGAAGAGAGAGAGAGGAGGAAGGTGGAGAGATTGAGATATTGAGAGAGAGAGTTGAGGGAGGGAGGGAGAGAGAGGTAAAGGGATAGGTTAGAGTGAAGTAGAGAGGGAAGGTGGGTGGGAGGAAGAGAGAGGGGGGAGACAAAGAGGGTGAGATAGAGAAAATTAGAGAGGGAAGGAGGGATTGAGGAATAGAGGGAGGGATGGAGGGAGAGAGGTGAGATAGATAGAAGTATAGAGGGAAGGAGAGAGTGCAAGGGAGGTCTAGAGCATAAGGGATAAACAATGAGTGAAATAGAGTGAGAAAGATGATATAATTTGTTGATTACTGAAATTTGACTAAGTCTGAAAAATTGTAAGATCTTCAAAAAACTAGAATTTGAATTATAACTCCTAGAGATCTGAAACCGCTCTCAAACATCTTGAAACTATATACATGTATATAGTTTCCTTGAAAGATAACAAGAAGAAAGAGACAAGAAGAAGAGAAGAAAAAAATTGCAATGTGGACCAAAATGTGAGCGCGTTATAACGTGCTCTCATTTTGGAAATGCTTATTTGATTTCAAAAAATGCACATTTTTGAACTCAAAATGGGTGTATTTTTTGAAATTTAAACCATAACATGAGCATGTTATAACGTGCTCGCATTATAGCTTGGTAATGACCGAGCCTAGGATTGGTCACTACCAACCCATAACGCGAGCACGTTTTACTATAACATGCTCACGTTTTCACTATTTCGGGATGAAAAAGTAAATTGGCCACTTTTAGGCACCCCATCTTTTTGCACTTACCCAAATATAAATATAATATTTGTATTGATAATTTTTTTTAAGGTAGTTACTACCAGAGGGGGTAGCTCCCTAAGTAGAAATCTTTACATTTCCTGTGAGATGTTGATTTTCTACCATCTCAAGCTTATTGATAATGGGCATTATTCTCTTGATCCTTTATCAATAAATCTTATAATCCCACCTACCATTTAGGGTTTGGCTCAATGATAACTTCTTTATCCTGATTGACTCCAAAATTGGAAAGATAGTTTGTAGCGCAATTTGCTTCTCTATATACATGTGAGATAAAAAAATCCCCCATTTACTTTAAATATTTAACCACCTTCAGCACCAACTTTTTAGTTTCCAATTTGGTGTGTCTTGCTTAGTGATTGATTTTATGCATAGTAGTGAATCCATTTGTATAGGTATATTTTTTATATTCTTTTCTTTACACAACCACAGTCCCAAAGACAAAGCCTCCATTTCAACTTCATTATTTGTAGCCAATCCAATATTTTTGGATAAGGTCCATACACACTGCCCACCACTATTCTTGATGATGCACCCTGCCCCTACTTTTCCAAGATTAACTTTTGTTGATCCATCAAATTTGATTTTAAATCTACCTTGGATTGGACCCTTCCAAACTACCTCTTGTCTTCAATCTTTGCTTTGTCTTTAAATTGTCCTCTAGGTCTTTTTAGATTGTCCCATTTTTTCTGTAATTCCTCATCCAACCTAGTGAATTTAGTACCTAATTTTATCATACTTTTTGTATTCAAGGGCTCACATAAACTTTCTTTAATATTTTGTATTAGTTTTTCTTCATTCATGATTTTTCCTGATTTTTTTTGTGATTCCTTTCTTTCCATATATGCCATACAATCATTGATGGAGTGTAACCCATAATTTTTCCCACAATGTGTCATTTCCCCTTGGCCATATAATTATCCATCCCTCAAGATCTTCTTTCCTTTCTCCATTCCATCCTATAACATCTTGTATCCAATCCCAACATTTCTTTGAGTATGTACATCCTAGAAGAAGGCAATTTACCATCTCACAATTGTTATAGTGTAATATGCATTTATTAGGGCCTTGAAAACCAATAGCACTTAGTCTCTCAATTGTGAGTATACATTTTTGTATTGAAATCCATAGAGATGTTCCCACTTTGGGAAATATAGATGGATGTCAACATAATGCACTTAGTCAATTTTTATGTGCTTGTATAAAATTTTGGATTTGATAGCCCAATTTAACTATGTATTCTCTTGACCGATCCCCACACCACACTATTTCATCATCCTCTTTTTCTAAGATAAATTTTATATTTACTAGTTCTTGCTTTAAGATCATTTTTTCTTCCATCAAAATTGGTAGCAAATCAACATCAATCCACTCATATTGATTACCAAATTTAGGATACTCCATGTAAATGTAATCACTCACCTTGGGGCCAATCAACTCCATAAGTGGATTTATGTACTCTTTAATTCCATCCACCTCATCTAGTGGCATGTAGACATTCTAGGAATCTGACCAAGAGTTAGCTTGTTTTCCATTATTAATTTTGCAGGTCAAATGTTTGGTAATAAGATTTTTCTTATCCCACAAAAATTTCTAGATGGAAAATCCACCAAGAGTTCCCCATGGTAAGGATCCTCTTTGGATTTTCATTTTCAAGGTATTTACTTTGAAATTTTTTACACCATAATTGATTTGGTTTCCTATACATTTTCAATGACAACTTGGCTCCTAAAGCCATGTTTTGTGCTCTCATTTTTCTCAATCCAACAACTCTTGCTAATTTTTATAAACATGCCTTATCCCAATTTATCAAGGGGATTTTCTTGTCATCTTTTGAACCTTCCCATAATTTTTTTTAAGGAATCTTTCCAAATTTGATTCAATCTTGTGTGTTATTATGAAACTATGACATTACATATATCATAACAACCATGATAACGAATATAATCATTACTATTCTTCTTGCTAGTGATAGCCATTTATTTTTCCATGATGAAGCATTATTTCTATAGTTTCCTATAATATCCTCCCAATGTTGAGAGAAACAAGCACCATATATTAGCAGTGCTCCAAGGTATTTGGTCAAAAAATTTGTAATTGTGAAGCCAAGTAGATTAGTAATTCCATTTGGAGTAACCTTCTTAGTGTTGAAGAATATTATTAATGTTTTTTCCTTGTTTATTAATTGGCCTGAACTCTTGGTGTAATCCTCCAATGCTTCTTTTATTACTTTTTCCTCTCTCATGTTGGCTTCCCCAAATAGTATTTTACCATCACCAAATTGGGTGTTTGTTGTTGGATTGAGCCAATGATCCACTTTAATGCCCTTCCATACATTGATTTCTCTTCCCATCTTGAAAGATCTCCCCATATCCTCTATCATTATGATAAATAGAAATAGTGAAATAGGATCTCCTTGCCTCAATCCATTAGTAGCAAGAAACAAACCACACATTGATCCATTTATGTTTATTGAGTACCTTACTATTGATATACAATGATGTTTCAAATCAATGTAGGAATTGTTAAATCCAAACCTTTTGAGCACTTCTAATAGAAAATTCCATTTTACACTATCGTATGCCTTTGCTAATGTCTAATTTAATCATCATACATTGGTTTTGTTTTGAATTCATCATGTGCACCACTTCATTAGCTACTATGATATTGCTAATAATTTCCCTGCCTAGACAAAAACCACTTTGCTCCTCTAATATGATAGATTTTAGAATCTTTTTTAACCAATTGACCAACACTTTGGTGATGATTTTGTAGATTCTATTACACAAATATATTGGATGATATTCATTGAAAGTTTTGCACATTTTATTTTTTGGAATGAGGGATATCACCATATTGTTGAGGTCTTTCACAAATCTTTTCTTCTTCCTAAATTCCTCAATCACACTCCAAACATCTTTGCCTATTAAGTGCCAACATTTCTAGTAAAATATCACAGCATAGCCATCTAGACTAGGTTCTTTTCTAGTGTGAAGTTGGAAGGTATCTATTCAGACCTCTTCCATGGATATTGGATCATTTAGCATTCGGTTATCTACCTATATGACACATTATGGAATGCAGTCTAATATTGCTACATTGTTACAAGAGACAGTTATATTTTTCCCCTAGCATTTTCTTGAAAAAGGAAATTTCCACCAATTTTAGTCAACACATGTCACTGGCATCAACACCACTCTCAATGTCAATTTTGTCTATTTTGTTAAAATAATTTCTTTCTTTAGATGTAGCATGAAAATATGTAGAGTTTGCATCCCCCATTTTTAACCATGTTTCCTTGGATTTATCTTGCTAATAAACTTCTTTTTGTGCCAATATCTCTTTGTAATAATTCTTTAGTTGTTGCTCCTTTTTGAAGTCCACCTGAAACATACCATATTTTATTACTTTATTGCTTATATCTTCTAACTCCCTTTCTACTCTCTCATTCTCTTGGAATATGTTCTTGAAAACCTTCTTGTTCCATTGATTGATCTTTGATTTCAAAATCTATAGTTTTTCATAAGCACATAACTAGGAGTTCCTCTAATATTGCATTCTTCTCACCATGCTTCTATAGAAGGCGAGAGAATCTCATCTCTTCTCCTCATATTTTCAATCTTAATTTAAGTTTTTGTTGGTTTGAATCATGTTTTCATATCAATTAGAATTAGGAAATGATTTGATACTAAATTTGGGAGGATGGATATTTCCATTGCTATAGCTTCTTTCGACTATTTTTTTGATATTAAAGAATTGTCAAGCCTTTCTAAAATATTTGTAAAGCATGATCTGTGATTATTCCATGTGTATACTCCATTGGATTTCAGACAATCTATGACCCTTATGTCTTCCACAAAGTCTCTAAAATACTAGATATTCTTGTTAACTTTATTGAGTCCCCAACTCTTCTCAGAGAAATCAATGATTGCATTAAAATCACCTCCCAAAATATAGTAATGGTCACCCAATTTCCTTTATTTTTTATTAGCATTAAAACAAGTTTTGAAGGGGCCCTGAAACCCTTTACAAAAAGAACAACTGAAGCAAAATAAAATTACAATGAGTGCGCATCAGCCAAAAAATAGCATGCCATCAACACAACATCAGCCAAAAAGAAAGACAAAAGAAAAAACACTACATATTCTTGAGGATATCTAGAGCTTACATATCCCCAACCGCAATCTTTGGATAATCATCCATAGCTTCAGGCATATCTTTACCAGGGGCCCCAACCTACACTTTGGTATTGTTTCACATTCTAGCACCAGGCCCACCCACATTAATCTCGCTAATCAAAACACTCTGCACCCTAGTAGCTCTATCAACATATCCCTCTTCCTCCATGTGCTTACCACCAACACCAACACCCTCACAAGGAACCATCTCATTGCACTTCTTGGCCACATCAACAGGAGTGGAGATGTGCACAGACTCATAATTCATAGTAGTCCCCTCCCCATCCTTCATCAGATTCACACTAATCCTTTCCCACTAGAATTCTAGAGTCAGGATTCTTTCTTCAAACACCTATTTCTTCTTTAGCATTTGATCATCCACATCCTCAGAGACTCAAATAGTTTTTCAACTTGATTCTGAACTAAGGAATCACTCACTTTACTCACCTCCCCCCTGACCCTAACATTGGTCATGTTGAGTTCATGAGATATCCATTTAAAAAATTTAAACAAAGACATGGATCCCTCCTTAGCCATCTTTAAAACATTGGAAACTTCCTCATGGTCAAAGTTAAAAATATATTTACCCACAACATCCTCCTAGGAGGAACTCACCTTATCCTGACTAATATCAACATCTTCATTTTATGGATTGAAGTGGAAATTTCCTCAGCAATGGACCTCCTTTTGTTTTTCACCTCCACATGTGTACCCAGAGATTTCAAGACACCCAACCCACCAACCAACTTCACAGGAGAAGTATCTTGTATGTTCACCATCTGGCTAGCCAACCTAGCCACCATTTTCTTATTGCTACCCTCTGTCATACCTTGCTTCCTTTTGGTATGACTCATCTTTCTTCTACATTCAACAAAATTATACCCAATCTTATTACAAGAATAATAGTTACCAATGAACCTAATAGGAGCCATTTATTTTGGGTTAGGCTTTCTAAATTTCTTTTTCTTGTTTTATATATGAATGAATCCACCTTCTTTTATGTTGTCTTGTTTATCTTTGCATCTTTTAAGGATGTATCCTTATGTTTTTTAGCATAGTCTTTCGCCTCCCTTATTTCATACTTTCCTTTTGCTTTGAAGTTATCGTATAGGTTTGTAGATGCACTAATCATAGGAGTTTGTCCCCTTTTCAAAACCAAGACAAAATTTCTCTTTAGATAGTTGTTGAGAGTTAATCAACTCATCAAGAATTTCATAACCTCCTCTCAATTTTAGGCCCTTGTCAATTTGTTCTTTTTCTTTTCCAATTTATTTTCTTAGAATGACAATATCTTCCTCAAGCTTTGAACATTCAAAATTTTTATCATTGAGCTTTCTATTAAAAAAGTATTCAATCCTCTTTCCTTATTCAATATTAACTTTCAAATAAGAGATCACATCTTTTGCTTCCTTGAGTTTAATTTCTTATCCTTTATTCACTTCTGGTATTCAAAAAATATTCAATCCTCTTTCCTTCTTCAATATTAACTTTCAAATAAGAGATCACATCTTTTGCTTCCTTGAGTTTAATTTCCCATCCTTTATTCACTTCTATTTTAGCTTTCAGTTTGCTAATTACTTCTTTTGACTTTATAGCTTGCGCCTTTAATTTGGAAATAGTGTCCTCTAATTTTTCAAGAATGCACTCATAATTTATATTTAGTGTTCATTCTACATATAGATCTTCTAGAGCAGACCAAAGTTCTCCCCCATAATCTACTTCACAATCTTTAAGATTGATATCCCAACCTTTAGGTTCAATTGACTCTAGTTTTTTTTCTAGAATGAAAATATCATTGATCTTTTCTATAGATCCAACGTGTTAAAGTGCAAGATCTACCTCATCTATTAAATGTCTCAAATTTTCTTGGCTCTGATACCAATTTTTCAACACACTGTAGTGCTAAGAAGGGGGTTGAATCAACACTTATTAAAACTTAACCACTCCATTTATAGATTAAATCACATAAAATTAACTGAAGGAAGAGTAGAAATGAAAACATGCACAACACAATGACACTAAGATTTTTACACAAAAAACCCCATGAGGGGAAACCACTGTGAGAGTTCACTCACAAGTATGGTTTTATCAATAGGGGACATCTCATCATATAGAGAAATAACTTATTTTAGTGTGTCATGTTGTACAATTGCATTGATAGTAGCCTCAAGCTATAAAGGAACATATTTAGGTGTTTCTTGGGGATGCTTCTTTATTTTCTTTACATCTTCCTTTCCTTTTTATTTAGACGTTTCTTCCTCTTCTCCTTGTCTTGCTCTCTTCTTTCTTTTCTAAAATACATAAGATTTCATTTCTTCCTCTTCATCTTCCTTATCATCACCCACATTCACCAGATTAATCTTTTCCCTTGTTGCTTTCTACACAGTTCTTGGCTTCTTCATTTTTGAAGTACTGGTTTACTTTAGTAGTAGCTCTTCTTCTACTAGGAGGAGTTTGAGTATACCTAGAAGCTATAACATAGATAAAATTAGATCTAATTGTCCTTCTAGGAGCTTGTGTAGTAGTTGTGGCTAAAGATACTTTTTTAGGACCCTCAAGAGAGCGAATAACCTTTCTCAACTTAGACATTATCATCCCCACTCTCTTTTTCACCTTTTCTTCTATATTTTTCTTGATTTTCTTGTTTGTTATTTCATCACATTTCATACCTATCAATTGTAGGATCGTTATGTTTGATGAGAAAAATGTCAACATATGCAACCCAGTCAGCTCTAGAGACCTCGTAAGGAAACTTTGTTATCCATGAGATTCTTGGATTAACTGATTCCATATAGCAGTTATCTTTATCTACCATTAAAGTAACTTCATTCTTATATCTTCCCACAACTTCTAATGGTATCTTAACCTTCTTCTACATTTCATTTTGAAACATTTTGAAGAAACCCTAGAACATTGTGTCACATTGTTTAGTATCTAGAAAGATATGCGTGTGATCCCTAATCTAATGTGGAATATGAATATTCTTTCTTCAGACCATATTCTTCAAACTAGGAATTTATCTTAAGAAGTAAAACATAAGACAAATAATTAAATAGTCGTACCATAAATTATAGTGTCAATCCTTGATATTTTGCAAATTTTCATACATTTTTTCCACAAAATCTCACAAAACCTGTCATAATATTTTCCCTCATTCACCATTTGATGAGCAGTGAAGATAGTGGTGATGGTAGTATACCCTTCTTCTTTTTTATAATAAACCATATATGTAATATCAATCGTGGCATACTAGACCCCTAGGTTAGATATATCATCCATAATTAGGGTTATTTTATTGAATTTAGAACTAGTGAGCTTTATGACTTCATCATTCTTTATAGCCTTCAATACTGACACAGATTTGATGGAGCACAATCCAATGACAACCCTGATAGCTTATTTTATGATTTGGTGGGGTTAACTGGAAGACAAAAGATATATTTATAAATGTAGCTTAAGGTAATTTGATGCATTCATCTTCAAAGAAAAACTTAGGGAAACCCTTCAACACATACTCTAGTTTGAGCTAAAAATCATCATCCAAGTGATGATTGTATCTGAACTCTTCCAAATTTGGATGATTGTACTCACTCAGCTGAGAGTGAATATATATCTAGACATCTTTAGAGTGAATCAAATTGATTAGACCATGAGAAATTACACTATCTTTTTTAGTCATGGTAGATATTTATGGATGTTTCTTGAACTTTGGCCTTGGCTTCTCAATAACATCAATGATGATTGGTGTATCCATGATAGCACTATTTGAAAACTGGGGTTTTACCTTGGTAAACTAGATAAATAACTATGAATATTGTCATTAGGGTTAGTGTATAATTCATCGAGAATATTCTTCACTCCCTTAGCTCTTGCACACACTTGATATCATTCAAATTAGATTAAATGATCTGAAAACCAGATAAATGGATTTTTAAAACCCATAACTTTCTACCATAAATGTATTGCTAATTTGTTAGGTGAACCTTCCATTGGACTTCTCTATCTCATCACATGGATATAATGAATCTCAATAAACTTTCACTTGAATCATTCTCTTGCTCCAAAATTATTCCCAAAAGATTCATTCTTGCTTATCAATTCCACACACCAAAGGAATTGATTCAACCCATCTTCTATGCTGAAATCTTCAGCAAGCTATTCTTTTGAGGGGTTTAAAGGGTTTCCAAGTGAAAACTCCTCCTAAGATAATACTCCATATATTTAGTTACCATAGGATCTATCTGCACCTAGTTAAGGTATAGATTCATTTTTTTCTTCACTTTCTTCCTTATTTTTCCATACCTTGTTCATCACCTTCTTTTGCTGATTAGAGTCAATATTCTTTTGATAAATAGAAGGTCTTACATTCTTTCCCTTGAATAATCTTGTAATATCTTGTAATTTATTTTCATTGTATACTAGTTTTGCACCATATTTACTTCTTCTCACATTAGATCTATAATCTGTATCCCTATGACCAAACTTGTTGCATGTGTAGCAATAACCATAGAAGGATTGAGAATTCATATCATTACTATTCCTTATAACTTTACTTCTACATTCATTAACCTTGTGACCAAATTTATTGCAATCATAAAACTAACCATGAAATTATTGAGAAATCATAGCATTGTACCTTGGGGATCTAAATGAGTTCTGACTCATATTTCCTATACATTCAACAACCTTATATCCAATCTTATTACAGGCATAATAGTTACCAATGAACCTAATAGGAATAATTTTTTTAGGGATAGGATTTTTGAATTTCTTCTTCTTGTTCTAGATAGGAATGAATCCACCTTCTTTCATGTTGTCTTGTTTTATCTTTGCATCTAAAGACGTCTCCTTAGGTTTTTCATTGTAGGCTTTCTCCTCCCTTATTTCATACATCCATTCTGCTTTGAAGTTATCATATAGGTTTGTAGATGCATTGATCCCAAATTTCTCTTTAGATGAATTTTGAGAGTTAATTAACTCATGAAGAATTTTAGAACCTCCTCTAAATTTTAGACCCTTGTCAATTTTCTCTTTTTATTTTCCAAGTTATTTTCTTGGTGTGATAATCTCTTCCTCAAGATTTTAAAATTCAAAAATTTAATCATTGAGCTTGTTATTCAAACAATATTCAATCCTCTTGCCTTCTTCAATCTTAACTTTCAAATAAGAGATCACATCTTTTGATTCCTCGAGTTTAGTTTCGCATCCTTTATCCACTTCTATTTAAGCTTTTAATTTGGTAATTACTTCTTTTTACTTTATAGCTTGCACCTTTATTTTGGAAATAGTGTCCTCTAATTTTTCAAGCATGCACTCATAATTTATATTTCATGTTCTTTCTACATATATATCTTGTAGAAAAGAAAAAAGTTCTCCATCAAAATCTACTTCACAGTCTTCAAGATTGATATCCCAACCTTTAGGTTCAATTGACTCTAGATTCAGTTATAGAATAAAAATATCATTGATCTTTTCTATAGATCCAATGTGTTCAAGTGCAGGATCTACCTCATCTCTTAGATGTCTCAAACATACTTGGATCTTATACCAATTTTTGAACACATTATAGTTATGAGAACAGGGTTGAATCAAAACTTATGAAAACTTAACGATTCCCATTTATATATTAAATATCACATAAAATTAATTGTGTAATGTCACAAAATTGCACCTAGGGGAAATTCTACATTTTTGCACTTTTTCCTAGCATTTATGACACCTTAGAGCATTAATAACAAAATACCATGAGTTAGAATTTCACAATCATGACAACATGCAGACTTGTGGCAAAGCAATAGAACCCTCATGACACATTTCCCATAAAACTAGGCTTTGGACACTTGCATAGTTTTTCAAGTTTGAAATAGGTATCTGGAATCTTGACTCTCTTGACATGCATCCTAGTAGTCAGATTTCAAGTGTAATGGCTCTTTTCCGAACTTGCATGCATTAAAAACCACTTTCTTGCTCTCATTTGGGGTTGGAAGTCATTCATTCAATCTTTCTTATCATTTTCTTCATCTTTGAGGGTATGTGCAGGATCATCATGGAAAAAAAAATCCTTTAAGTGGCAAAAAATTTAGAAAAATTAGAGTTAGGAAACTTGACATAAAAATTTGAATAAGTTATCTATATTATTTCAAAAATATGTAAGAATAGAATCTGTAGCAAATTGAAAGTAGTTTCTAAACTACTAGTTTTATTTTTATTTTTAAAATCTATTTGGTGAAAATTTGAAATTTCAATGTAGTAGTACTTAAATTTCAAGGAAAAAATAATAAGTAGGTGTCTATCTGACCACCCTAACCACAATAAAATGATAATAATTTTTATAAGATTTTAGACATAAGTAGAGAACTTCGTGTCAATGTGATTCATATTTTTTGTAATTTTTCCAAGTAAATAATTAATTATAAATTTTTATTACAACTTTAAAAAATATAAAAATGTATGTTTGACCACCTTAACTTGGTCAAAACTTCATGAAATTCATTTTTCTTTTTTAATCCTATATATTATGAAGCATAGAATGTGATGCATGTTTGGATTCAAAAATGTGACAATTTGAAAGCTATAGATGTTTTTCAATCAGCCTATCAATCAAGACTTTAGTTGTAATTCAAATAGAAAATGAATAATAATTATTTATTAAATTCAAAGTAAAGCATAATTTATATTGGTAGAAAGCTAAGAATCTCCTTTAAAAACCCTTTTCATTTCATCAAATTTGGGTTAAAAAAAATTTGCCAACCACATACCCTACAAATACCCATCATATTGCGACTTTTTGGCCCATCATGATCCTACACATACCCTTGAGTTCTCTTCATCCTCGATAGCAACACTCTCACAAGTGAAGCCAAGCTAGATTGAGGTCCTTCCAGCAATGACAACTCTCAAGAAAGCACTCAATGATGCATTTGTGTGCTTTGGAGAGGGTCTAGGCCCATGGGTAATGCTCTCTCAGTCTCTCACTTTCCTTTCCTACTTGTTTATTTACTATCTCGTGGTGTGGGTTCTACTCCTAAAGTGGGTTTTTCTTTCACCAGACACTTTGTTTACTTCATTTGCACTCCTTTTCAACTTGGCTTTATGTGGAGGTGGGAACACTAAAACAACAATTTGAGTGAGGCAGACCCCTATACAACCCCAACCTTTTCCCCCTTGTTCTACTATGTATAGATGCAAAGCAGAGCATGGCGTGAAGAGTTGAACATCCAATAAAAGGTAAGCTCTCTCCAAGTCCCCTTTTGTTTGTTATAGCTTTTGGCTTCCTGTTTGTTTATTTTGTTTAGTACATCCTAGATTTTAGCTTAGAAGTGAAACCTGGTTCCATCGCTTGAGCTCTTGATCCCTCTATTGCTTAGGATGCCAGGGCATCTTTTAAACAAAAACGTGCCATGTTGGCATCTTGAAACTATGTTGTCTTTCAGACGAGAGCTCACTTATCTGAGGAAAAAATCTTGGGGTTTCACTCTTAGGATCTGAAGTAAATTTCTCCAAAACAAAACTTGGGTATACTTCTCTACATTTTTGTTGACTTTCTTATGCTGAGGTGTATAAGGGAATTTTTTTCCTTGGTGATCTCTTGAGAACGAAGAGACCTATGTCTTGCGAATCCCTCTTATATCACATTTTGGTGAACCCAATGTGAACACATCAGATCCATTTTCATGATGTTGCATGCTTATGATAATCCATTTTTTGAAGAAGATTTTGACATATTGAAAGATTCTCTAGATGACTTCTTAGAAGCTCTCTCCCCTATCTAAAAATATTCTGAACAAGCTGTCCCTTCGCAAGCTGAGGATTCGCTAAATGTGGTTGTGGTCTTTGTGGCTCCTCTGAGCCCTAAGAAAACCATCATTTATGTGACCCTAGCCAATCATCCTCTAGGGAGAACTATTTTTTCTATGGGATTTCATGTCATAGTGACTCATTGGACTTATATTCAAGGTTCGTAAAAGCTAAAGACTCCACTTCCTATAATGTTGTTGGGGACACATATAATATGAGGAGAGATAAATAGAACTTGGATCAACAACCTTTTGTTCCTACATCACAACCCACTCAAGTTCCTACTTCTTTGCCACCTTCTCAACCAAGCCTTCCTTCAACACCTAAACTTGTAAACAAAGCACCAGGTGATTATGATCTTGTCGAGAAACTTCATGTTACTCCAGCTAAGATCTCACTTTTGGACTTGCTTCAGACCGCTCTAGTTTACCAATAGATGCTTCAGGGAGCTTTACAAAATATTCTCTTTCCTACCTCTTCTAGGACTACAGATGTTAATGCATTGTTGGCTCATATTCGAGTGAATTGTCTAAATATCATGTTCCATCCACAAGAACTCCCACCTCTAGATATGTAGAAGCAAGCGGATCCCTTGATGATTATAGTTAATGTTAATGATATCGGTATTAGGCATAATCTTGTTGACACTAGTTCGACTCTCAAAATTTGCGGTATGGACCTATTACCCAAGATAAAGTTGATTCATCTTCTTTAGCAACTTCTTCTTTGTATATTCATAGGTTTGATAACGATGGTTTCCAGGCTCTAGGTACGATAATACTACATTTGCAGTTGGGTCCCATTACCTTACCTAAATTGGTTTAAGTAATGTTTATCCCTTTACCCTACAATATTCTCTTGAGGGGACCCTGGATTCATGCTATGGGTGTTGTGACTTCTACTTTACACCATTCTTTGAAGTTCATCACAAATAATTGGGTGGTTATAGTTAAAGTGGATCCCGAAGCTATTCACCATTGTAAGCTAGCGGCTACCAGTCATGCTTCATTCATATCCACTCTCAAGAATTATATTCCATCCTTAACCATGGATGCTATGACATGTTCTTCATTGATACCCTCTATGGAAGTTGTTTCCAAAGCGAGTTTCATTAAAGATGAACCACCTAAAGCAGAAGACCCTAAGTCTCCCCTATCTTCCCCTTCTTTCTCTCAATCGAATGCTTTCCTTGGTGATGATTGGGGCTCCTTGGAATTCTCTAAATTATTATTTATTGTGGAATACAAGGAAAGCCCTTCTTGCATAGAATTTCTAGGTACTTTTGACACAAGGATGGATGACACTCTTGTTCGGGAAGAGAAGTGTGACCCTGTTAAGGGAACCACTCCTTCCTTTTCCAAGGAGAGTGATCCCACTCTTGTAAAGGAGGTTAAAATTTGTGAACCTAGTAAAGAAGGTGGGAGCGCTCCCATAGAGATATTCAACATTGATCGGTGGAATGAAACACTCTACATAGAGCCACCACCTCTTGAAGTTTTACAAACTCGTTATGGGTTTGGATATGAACTCATCTCTCAATATGGCTATGGGAAGAAAGGCCTAGGGCATATCAAACAACGAATTCAATTCCCTATCTATTTTAAGCCATGAAAGCACTATTTGGGTTTGGGATACTCTATTGAACAGTCTAAGCAAAGACCTTGGTGGAGTGTTAGCATGATTTCAACCAAGCCATTGAGATTGGTCCATCCCGAGTTAATAAAGGAAAGGGAAGAGGTTGAGAAAATCCATTTAGATGTCTTCTCTTTTGATGAAGCACTGGAGGAATTCCTAGGTGCCTATTCCCCGTTGCCTTCTTTTCATCATAAGAGAAAATTCTTGTATCGCCTGCATAAACAAGCATACTTTGGAGAATCAGTCTTGAGCATTGATGAAGAAGACCCTCTATCTAACGTTAGTAATGATGTTCTGATATCTCATCCCAAAGATCGCAGTTCTCTCCTTAAAGGAGATACTACTAAGGTCTCTATGGATCCTAAATCCTTAGAAAAAGTAATCAAGATTGGGAAGTGTCTCTCTTTGGAGGAAGCAGATGAGCATTCTGATCTCTTGCATTCTCATCCTGATATCTTTTCTTGGATGTATGAGGATATGCCCGATATTGATGAGTCTATAGTGGTTCACAATATCATCCTATGTCCTGACACCAAGGCAGTTAAGCAAAAAATCTGAAATATCAATCCAAGGGTGGCATTGATGGTCAAGACTGAGATAAAGAAGCTATTGAAATTAGTAGGCTTTATGCGTCTGATTGACTACTCCCCTTAGATTTCAAATATAGTCATTGTTAGTAAGAATGATGGCCATATTTGTATATGTATTGACTTTCAAGATGTTAATAAGGCTTCTCTTAAGGATGATTTTATGTTTCCCAATATAGATATGATTGTGGATTCAACTATAGGCCATGCATTGTTATCTTTTATGTTTGGCTTCTCGGGATACAATCAGATCTTTATTAACTTAGAGGATCAATACAAGAATACCTTCACTACCCCTTGGGGTACTTTCTGTTATGTGGTCATGCCAATTGGGTTAAAGAATGCAAGATCAACTTACCAATGGGTGATGACCCTGATATTTCACAATTTTATTCATAAGATCTTAGAAGACTATGTTTATGACATCTTGGCAAAATCAATAACCCGTCAAGATCATGTGAAGAACCTTCATCTTATCTTCGAAAGTATTTAACTCTATAAGATGAGACTCAATCCCCATAAGTGTATTTTCAGTGTGGATGTTGGCAAGCTTTTGGGGTTCATAGTTTCTCACTGTGGAATCGATGTTGACACAAATAAAATTGATGCCATCTTTAACATGCCTCCACCGAGGAATATCACTAAGTTGCAAGGTTTACAAGGGAATATTCAGGCGATTCGTAGATTTATATCTCAATTGGCTGATCGTACCCATCCTTTCACTTGCTTATTGATAAAGGATTTTTTCTTCATATGGGTTGAGGAGTGCTAGAAATACTTTGAGTCAATCAAAGCTTATTTGGCTAATCCTCCCGTATTGATGCTGACTATGCAAGATAGACCCTTTTTTCTTTACCTTGTTGCATCACCATATGCCTTGGTAGCTTTGCTAGCTCAACATGATGATGTGGGGAAAGAAAGAGTGGTTTACTACATCAATTGTGTTCTAGTTGATTACGAAACTCATTATTCCTCTATGGAGAAACAATGCCTTGCTCTTTTCTTTGCTACGTAGAAGTTAAGACACTATCTTCTCCATGCCGAAATGCATGTCATAGTAAAATGGATCTCTTAAAGCATTTTTTCTCTAGTGTTGACCTTGCTTGGAGACTAGTGAAATGGGTTATGTTGCTCTCTGAGTTTGATATAAAGTTCGTTACTCAGAAGTCAATAAAGGGTCAAGTGGTTGTTGATCAATTGGCAGAAACTCCCTCATCCTGTTCCTTCCTAGGGTTGGATTTTTTTCTTGATGAAAATATTTTTACAATTAATTATGACTAAGGATGGAAGATGTATTTCGACAGATCGAGGTTTCAGATTAGTTCCAAAGTAGGTGTGGTCTTAATATCCCTTGAAGGTAAACTGGTCCCTCTATCCATTTGATTATATTTTCCTTGCACCAATAACATCGTTGAGTATGAAGCTCTCATTGTTGGCTTACGTGCCACAATTTCACTAAGAATCAAACATATTTGTATATTAGGTGATTCTGAGCTCATTGAGAATTACATTATGGGGAACTATCAAGCTAAAAAAATTAAGTTGTCTAGGTACGGTGACCTTGCTTTGTCACAGCTTAATCAGTTCTCCTCTTTCACGATAGACAGTGTCCCTAGGGGAGAAAATAGACACACTGATGCCATGGAAAGTGTTGCTTCCTTCGTTCCTTTAGAAGAGGATATGAAAGAATACCACTTCATGGTTCAGGTCCTATGAACCCTTATGGTTTGTGATCAACCTAAATCTGAGTCCTTTTTGTGTTCTCCTGTAGACTCAGGGGAATTATTTTCTAGTATCTATAATTATTTAAAAGACTGGAAACTTTCTCGATGATGCGACAAAAAATGATCATACTCGTATACAAAATCTTTCAGCACATTATGTCATTTTATTCGATGTTTTTTATCAAAAATCCTATAACCGATTGCTTCTTAGGTGTCTCACTAAAGCGAAAATACCCCTTTCCCTTAAGGAAGCACATTTAGGCTCTGAGGGAAAACACTTTGGTGGTAGATCCCTCACAAGAAAATTGATACACATGGGGTACTATTGGTGGAAAAATATTCATTCTATTTTTGTTAAAAAGTTCCTTCAATGTCAACAACACAATTGTATTATTCATGCACCTACTCAAGAGTTACAAAATAAAACCTCTCCTTGGCCATTCACAAAATGGGGGTTGGATATCATTGAAAAAATATCACCTCCTTCTTCCAAGGGAAATACCTTTACTATTATCGGTACAAATTACTTCATGAAATGGGTCGAGGCTATTCCACTCTGATCCACAAATGCTGAATCTATCTATAGCTTTCCTATGAACAACATTATTTCTCATTTTGGATTTCTTGCTACACTTGTTTCTGACAATTGTACACCATTCAAGAATGAGGAAGTAAAACAGTTCTTAGAGAAGTTTCATATCCAACATAGGTTTTCTACACTGTACTATCCACAATCCAATGGTCAAGCAGAAGCATCTAATAAGACTCTTGAGCTCATTCTTCATGAAATAGTTTTGGTACGGTGATGGGAACAATGCCTTACAATCTCGTGTATGGTGCCGAAGCTATCATGTATTTCGAGTTGGAAATTATGTCCTTATGGGTTTCCCTTAAAGGGTTAATTGATGATGAAACCTATCAGGTTAATCATTTGCATCAGATGGAGATGCCTAATGAGCACCGATTATAGTCCCTCAATCATCTTAAAGCTTATCAATGGTCGTTATCAAGACAATATAATCAGAGTGTTCTTCCTAGGACCTTTAAACTAGGAGACCTAGTTCTTTCTGAAAACCAGAGAAATGTAAATGTGTTGCCTAATCAGAGAGGGAAATTTAGTCCTAATTGGTTAGGGGCCCTTACATTGTGATCTTTGTGTATGGTTTGGGTGCCTATGGATTATCATCTATGGATGTAACACCTTTAAAAGAGCCTATTAATGTGATGCATCTTTGTTGATACAATGTGTAGTGTTTCGTGTGTCATCTATGTGGAATTCTCTCTATGAAAGGGTAATAGCACTACATATATTGACATTGTTCATTAATACATTATGATTTTTTTGTGTGTTATGATATGACCGCATGTGTGTGTGATATACATACATGTGTTTTGCTATACTATGTATCAATGCATCACATTACATTTTTTAAGGAAACTAGATCATCATTGTATTTAATTAGCATATGACCATGTGTGTTCATTAAATCATGTTAGAATCTAATGTAAACATACATCCATACAAGCATATAACATCCATAGCATCAACATACATGAAAGTAAAAAGCATACACATCAAAATAAACAATGCTATGATGTCAGAATTGATATGTCCATATATATATGTGTGTATGAATCAAATGTCATGTACATGTATCGGGCCACTACTATAAAAAATGAGTGGCTCCTAAATATATCTCTATACAAAAGATCTACAAATATATATGTATGTGTATGTATCTCTCACTACAAAAATGATGTAAAAACTCATGAGCCCCTATGACTGTGGCACATGGCTCTCGAAGCCCTCCAGCTCTGGCAGTTGCTCTTGTACTCTCGAGAGAGGCTACACGATGGCCATGGAATGAGATTAGTAGGAGCGTGACGTAGACATAGCTACTCACATCCCCCTGATCTCTCCTTACAAGAAGCATATGGTCATCTCCACCCATCTCAACTCCTATAGTTGTTGAAAATTTGTTGAGATCATAGCTATTGGCTGCCCATCGAGGTCATTGAGGTGGCTCTAGAGGACATCATGCGATTGCATAGTGGCATCATCTCTCCTCATTACTGCGTCTCACTCATCAAGCACTGTCTGTAGCTCCCCTGACAGCTGTCACATTCTCCCCAAATAGTAGCAAGCTTTGCAGTTAGCTAGATGATCTTCGTGCCCTACTCCTCATAAGCACTCCTCAAGTGTACTATTGGATCAAAAGTGGGGGCATGTTGTCCTGCAGACACCACCCAGAAAGCCTTGAGGATTGTCCCCTAGATTGGCACATCAGAGGCTACCTCTGAAATACACTGAGCTATCAGCCCAATCCATCCCTGTGCATCCTCTGCAACCACAAAGAAAGAAAGAGAAATCAATATCACATGGCATGTATATGTAATCATAAATAGAAAAAATAAAAGAACTAAACATAAAAAATGTGCTCAGTATACCTAGGTCCCATAGCTGCCATGTAGGGTTAGGGTGAGGAGCGGTCCTAGGACCCACGCTGTCGGCATCAATAGCCACTCTCGATGATGCCAAGGCCACCGCCACTATAGCTATAGGTGTAGGAGGTGCCGACAAGAAAGGGGTAGCTGCTAGGGGGTCTAATCTCCTTTGCCGCTTCAGTCTCTGAGGTGCTGCCTCCTCCTCCTGCACCCTCTCTTGCTCCTCACCCACCTTTTGGTGCCCTCTCCATCTGCCCTATTGAGGTTGGGGTGGAAAGTCTTCCTATAGACCAGGGTCCCCTCTCGGGGAACCCTTGCAAAACATAGGACTAGGACGGTGCCTCTCCCAACACTACACAAAATCTACAGCAACCCTGACATTATTTTTTGCTACTATGGGTGATAGATCGTGGTCAGGCTCATCATCATTAGAAGGAAAAAAATTGGTGATGGTGGGGCATGGGTGATCCCTGACTCTTGTTGCGCTACTTGGTGTGAGTGTTCCAAGGCTTGCTTGCATAATTGACTAAAAGACCTTTTCACTATCTTCTTCCTAGAACTTGATATCTTCTAGGTTCTTGTTATGCTTGGATGATTAACCAAGCCCTATTCCAACTCCTCTCCAAGATTTTCACTCTTGTGCTTCACCTTGAAAGACTAACACCACTTTGAACTAGAAAACTCTCTCCTACACTTAGAAGACTCTAAGTGCCAACATCACACAAAACCTTGAGTTGATTGCAGGGGTGTCAAAGATACTTGAAACATTCCATGTACCTCCAACTGGATCCATCTTGGATGGTCTTCAATCTCCTTTCTTACCGATTTCAAGAATTTGTCTTGAGAAGGCCTAATTCCTTGTAGCCCTTGATAGTAACCTTTTTGACTTTCTTGCTCAAACTTTCCAAACAACTTGGAAAACCAATTTCACATTCAGATACCCTTTTTGGTCCTCTAAAAGATTCACAAGGTTTCAGACCCTTGATTCCTCCATACACTGGTCTCCTATAAACTAGGTCAAATAGGGCTAAAAGGCCTAATTACTAGGGTTTCTCTGTTTTCTCACTCAAACCTGAATCAAATGGATTGGTAGAAATCTCAATCCTCCTAGCATGTTAGGGTGTGTCCATACCCTACCTGGAACTATACTTGTTCCGTACTGTACCTCTTTCCCCTTCCTAATCTCTTCAACTCTTCATTGCCAAACCTCTAACTGGGTATTTTGAACTCGCCTAGGGTTTGATTTTAAATACTAGTGCTTGACTCTTCATGACTCCTAATGCTAAGTATATATAGATCATTGGCTCCCCTAACATATCCATCTAATCTCAGGAAGATCCCGTGGCTAGATTTTATGGGGGAGCCATGAGAAGACAAACTAGTCAGAACAGGACCAAAAAAACCTAAAGACCCTAACCTATGAATTCAAAACACTAAACCACTCAAATTAACTTGCTTGTAGAAAGGAAAACACTTAGGACTAATCTATGATCACAAATCCAATGCTAAATCAATACATACAACTCAGTTAATAGCACTGTCACTCAATACATTCGGTAAAACACAGAAAATTGCAGAGTTCTTCACTATTCTAATCACCCAAAACTTGATTACAAATCTAACTTCTTTAAATTCGAGCCACCTTCTCTTAGATGCCATTTACCATCTTTTAAGGGTTTGTTGGTCAATTTCCCACTCCTATCTTCTAGGGGATCCAATGGTAACCGAGTTGCATGCAACATGACAAATGTTGTCATGACAACTTTGTAACAACTTTTTGCAACTTATCATTATGCCATCATCCTAACTCTTAGGACCTCTATCTCCTTGATTTCGAGCAACCAACTCCATTAACTGCCTCATGGCATCTTTCTAACATCATTCATGTGTTTAGAACACATTTAAGGCTCAATTCCCAATCTAAGCTACTAAGCTAAACAAAGCAAAAATTAATAACAATGACTAAACTATGGTGACCTTAGTCCTAATGACTAACTCACCTAGTCCACACACAAGCAAGACCTTCTAAGGTCCAAAATAAACACCCAAACCCTCTGACTTGGCTAAGGTCATATACAAGCCAAAAATGACAATTAACAAAAATGGAGGTTAGCCTAGGTGCTCCTGGACCATCCTCCCCAAAACAAAAGAGTTCAATCCACCCTTAGATTGAGTAAGTTGAGATCAATGCCCAACTTCTTGAACTCTGATTCTTTGATCCACACTGCATCAGCATCAGGTTGACCATGCCATTTTATTAGATGTTCCTTGTATTCCTTGGTTCTAGTCTTCTTTTAGACCCTGGTATCCAGTATACTGTCAGCTTGTTTGACTGTAGCAGTAGGTAATTTGAGCTCTTCCACATCTTGGATGACTTCATTGAGGTTCTGATCCATGTCTGGTGGTGGTCCTTTATAATGAACCAGGTTTGCAATGTTGAAAACAGGGGACAGTCCACTGTCTTTCGGTAGCTCCACTCTAAAAGCATTGTTTCCATATTTTGCCAAGATAGGACAGGGACCTATTCTCTTCATTTGCAACTTGTGAAGAACTCCTTTTTGTAACCCGGACTTGTTTAAATGCACCATCACCAAGTCTCCAACATTAAACTAAATTTCTCTTCTATGCTCATCCACCTTGGTCTTATGCTTCATGTTGTTGTCTGCCAATGTCTTCCTGATTGTATCATGAATCTCCTGCATTGCATAAGCAAAATCATCAGCATATCCACTTCCCTTGACTCCATCCTTTAAGTCTCTTAGCTCATAGACTCCTCTAGGATGTAGACCATAGACAATTTCAAAGGGACTCTTCCCTTTTGACCTGTTCACAGTGTCATTATAGGCATATTCAGCTTGTCCAATCAACTGATCCCATTGTTGACCATACTCCTCGGTCAAGCACCTTAATAGATTTCCAAGACTCTTATGAACAACTTCGGTCTGACCATCAGTTTGGGGATGGTATGCAGATCCAAAAGATAAATTAGTTCCCAATCTCTGCCAAAGAGTCTTCCAAAAATGGCTCATGAACTTGGTGTCTCTGTCTGACACAATGCTTATAGGTAACCCATGTATCCTTACTATCTCTTTGAAGAAGAGAGAGGCTATTTGACTGGCATCATTGGTTGTTTTACATGGCACAAAGTGAGCCATCTTGCTGAATCTGTCCACAACTACATAAAAACTGTCCATGCCTTGTCTTGTCTTGGGTAACCCAACTACAAAATCCATACTCAAGCATTCCCATGGCCTGTTAGGAATAGGCAGTGGTTGGTATAGGCCTACATTTGAAGAAGTACCCTTGGCCTTTTGACATACTATACAACTTTCCACATACCTTCTAACATCTAGATTCATTCTTGGCCAATAATAGAACCTTTGAACAAGTTCTCGAGTCTTTGTGATCCCAAAGTGACCACTCAATGCACCATTATGCTTTTCTTGTATCAAATTCTCTCTAATAGAGCCTCTAGGGACACATAACTGATTTCCTTTAAACAAAAGATCACTTTGCAAAGTATATTCAACATATTTACTATGAAAATGATTCTTGTATTCAACACATACCTTATAAATGTCTGCAAAATCTTCATCATCTGCATATAGATCCTTGAAATGATCTATTCCCATGCTCTTCAACTGAATTTATTGTATGGTGAGGACTCTTCTACTCAAGGCATCTTCCACCTTGTTGAGTACTCCTTTCTTGTGCTTGATATTAAAGGTATAAGCTTACAGGTATTCAACGCACTTCATGTGTCTGTGACTCAATTTCTCTTGTGAATTCAGGAAACTAAGTGCTTGGTTGTCTGAATACACTATGAATTCCTTGGGAAGCAAGTAGTGCCTCCATTTCCTTAGAGCCTGGACCAATGCATACATCTCAAGGTCATAAGAAGAATACTTCTTCTTGGCTTCACTTAATTTTTCAAAATGAAAAGCCACCGGTCTGCCCTCTTGACTAAGAATAGCTCCAATAGCCACATTGCTTGCATCACACTCAATAGTGAATAGCTTCTCAAAGCTTGGTAACACCAAAACAGGTTGGGTAGCTATCTTTTCTTTCAACAACTCAAAACTTTTATTAGCTTGTTGATTCCATACAAACTTAGTCTTCATCCCTCCTTTAATGGTATCCAACATAGGAGCACAAATAGCACTAAATTGTCTTATGAACTTCCTATAGTATTGAGCAAGGCCATGAAAACTTCTTACCTCTGTTGTTGTCTTTGGAGTAGGCCAATTGAGGATGGCTTCCACTTTGCTACTATCCATTTTCAAGTTGCCATGTGATAGTACAAATCCAAGGTACACCAGCTCTGTCTTGATGAATTCACATTTTTCTAAATTGATCATCAATTTCTCCTCCTGCAGCTTCTTGAAAATCAACTCTATCTGTTTGAGGTGCTCTTCTCTTGTTTTACTATAAATCAGTATATCATCAAGATACACCACTACAAATTTACCAATGTAGTCTTTGAGGATTTCATTCATGAGTCTCATGAATGTGGAGGGGCCATTAGACAACCCAAATGGCATAACCAACCACTCATATAAACCCTCATTGGTTTTGAAATTTGTTTTCCACTCATCTCCCTCATGTATTCTAATTTGGTGATAACCACTCTTTAAGTCTATCTTGGTATAGTACCTAGCTTCACCTAGACAATCCATGTGGTCTTCAATCCTAGGGATAGGGAACCTATACCTAATGGTTATCTTATTTATGGCCCTTGAATCAGTACAAAGCCTCCATTCTCCTCCCTTTTTAGGTGCTAAGACAGTGGGTACTGCACATGGGCTGATGCTCTTTCTAATGAGACCTTGGTTTAGGAGTTCTTGTATTTTCCTAGCTATTTCCTCATTTTTTTGAGGAGTCATCTTGTAGGCTACCTTATTTGGTAGGGTAGCCCCTGGTATCAAGTCTATCCTATGACTTATGGATCTTTTAGGGGGTAATGTTGCTGGTTGTCCACTACTCACAATGCCTTCATAGGTCTACAACATTTTCTGTATTTCCTGAGGTAACTCTGGCTTCTCAACTGCTTTTTCATTACTTACCTCTCTTGGCCTTAACATTACTGCATATCCAACTCCTTCTCCTTCTTCCAAGGCTTCTAAGAACTCTTTTTCACCAACCATGAGCAATTTTAGGACCTACTGTCTGCACCTCTGCATCTTCTATCAGTGACTGAATTCTAAATGTTACCTTATCCTTCTTGAAAGTATAATAGTTCTTTACTCCATCATGCATAGCTTGGCGATCAAATTGCCATGGTCTACCTAGGAGCAAGTGACATGCATCCATAGGTAACACATCACACAATACTTTGTCTTTGTACCTTCCAATTGAGAACTCCACCCGTGTTTGTTCATTTACCAAGACATGTTGGCCTTTATTGAGCCATGTGACCTTGTAAGGATTTGTGTGGGGTATCCTTGTCAACTTCAGCTTGTTGATTGTCTCCTTTGACACAATATTTTTAGTAGACCCTGAGTCAATGATGACTCTACATACTTTCCCCATCATTTTACACTTTATCCTAAACAGGGACCTCCTTTGGCTTGGTTCCTCTTTAATCGGCTCTTTGATCAAAGTTCTCCTCATCATGAGGTTCTCACCTTCCTCTGAATTTAATGGTACCTCAGAATGTTTCTCTACTGCATTTGTCTCATCATGAACTAAATTAGTTCTCTTGTCACCTCCATGAGAAGTACTACCTTTCTCTGGGCATCTATAGGCCGGGTGTCCCATTTGATTGCAGTGGTAACACTTCATATTAGCAAAGTAACTTCCCCTTCCTTGTCCACCATTTCTTCCTCTAGAGCTAGAGCCTCTTCCTCTACCACCTCTACTAGAGCTTCCTTCTTATTGCTCAGAGTACCTGACTTCTCCTTGAGCCCTTGATTCTGAACTTCTTCCACCATAGCCACCTCTTTCTCCTCTACTGTCTTTTCCTTTACCTCTACTCTTGGAGGTTTTCTCTTGCTTCCTTTTGCCTTTCTCCTCTATCTTTAAGGCCATTTGATAACATTGGCAGATGGTTTTGAAGTTCACTAGGCTCATGTCTTCTTGAATAGACCATTTAAGCCCATTCAAATACCTTGCTAGCTTGATGCTTTCATCTTCAACCACCTTTGATCTGAGGCACAACTTTTGGAACTCCTCGGTGTATGTTTGAACATCCATATCTTTTTTTCTAAGGTTATGTCTTCTCCTATGCAACTGGACTTCATAGTCATTAGGTAGGTAGGTCTGCCTTATTTTGGTTACCATGCCTCTCCATGTAACTATAGGACCCTTTCCTTCTTTCTCTCTTTCACCTTGCACAAACTTCCACCATGTGAGAGTTGAACCTCTCAACCTTGACTTGGCCACCTTAACTTTTGGTCTTCTATTATACCATCACATTCAAAGTGATTCTCTATGCTTTCAATCCAGTCCATGACTGAATCAGGATCCATTTGTCCACTAAATAGTGGCACACCTTCCAAAGCTTTGCCACTTAAGGCCTGCAATGCCTTCAAGAAGGGTTCTTCAGTAAGGACAGGGTTAGGTGTTGGAGCCTCCTCCTCCAAGTCCAATTCATTTTCCTTTGCTTCCTTCTCTTCCTTCAGATCTATTTTATCCTTTACTTTGTCTTCCTTTTCTTGGACTTCATCCAAGAGCTTCTCCATTCGGGACAACCTTTCTCTTAGCAGCCAGTTATCCTCTTCTTTCTCTTCTACCTTCTTGGCTAACTCAGCATTAGTCACCATGGTTCTTTCTTCCTCTGGTGTATTCTCTCCTACTGATTCAGTGGGTTGCAACATCAATCACAAGCCTGATCAAACTTGGATCTGATACCAATATGGTGTGAGTGTTCCAAGGCTTGCTTCCATAATTGACTAAAAGACCTTTTCACTGTCTTCTTCTTGGAACCTAATATCTTCTAGGTTCTTGTTATGCTTGGATGATTAACCAAGCCCTATTCCAACTCCTCTCCAAGAGTTTCACTCTTGTGCTTCACCTTGAAAGACTAACACCACTTTGAACTAGAAAACTCTCTCCTACACTTAGAAGACTCTAAGTGCCAACATCACACAAAACCTTGAGTTGATTGCAGGGGTGTCAAAGATACTTGAAACATGCCATGTACCTCCAACTGGATCCATCTTGGATGGTCTTCAATCTCCTTTCTTACCAATTTCAAGAATTTGTCTTGAGAAGGCCTAATTCCTTGTAGCCCTTGACAGTGACATTTTTGACTTTCTTGCTCAAACTTTCCAAACAACTTGGAAAACCAATTTCACATTCAGATACCCTTTTTGGTCCTCTAAAAGATTCACAAGATTTCAGACCCCTAATTCCTCCGTACACTAGTCTCCTATAAACTAGGTCAAATAGGGCTAAAAGGCCTAATTACTAGGGTTTCTCTGTTCTCTCACTCAAACCTGAATCAAATGGATTGGTATAAATCTCAATCCTCCTGGCATGTTAGGATGTGTCCATACCCTACCTGGAACTGTACTTTTTCCGTACTGTACCTCTTTCCCCTTCCTAATCTCTTCAACTCTTCACTGCCAAACCGCTAACTGGGTATTTTGAACTCACCTAGGGTTTGATTTTAAATACTAGTGCTTGACTCTTCATGACTCCTAATGCTAAGTATATATAGATCATTGGCTCCCCTAACATATCCATCTAATCTCAGGAAGATCCTGTGGCTAGATTTTATGTGGGAGCCATGAGAAGACAAACTGGTCAGAATAGGACCAGAAAAACCTAAAGACCCTAACCTATGAATTCAAAACACTAAACCACTCAAATTAACTTGCTTGCAGAAAGGAAAACACTTAGGACTACTCTATGATCAAAAATCCAATGCTAAATCAATACCTACAACTCAGTTAATAGCACTGTCACTCAATACATTCGGTAAAACACAGAAAATTGCAGAGTTCTTCACTATTCTAATCACCACAAAACTTGATTACAAATCTAACTTCTTTAAATTTGAGCCACCTTCTCTTAGATTCCATTTACCATATTTTAAGGGTTTGTTTGTCGATTCCTCACTCCTATCTTCTAGGGGATCCAATGGTAACCGAGTTGCATGGAACATGACAAATGTTGTCATGACAACTTTGTAACAACTTTTTGCAACTTATCATTATGCCATCATCCTAACTCTTAGGACCTCTATCTCCTTGATTTCGAGCAACCAACTCCATTAACTGCCTCATGGAATCTTTCTAAGATCATTCATGTGTTTAGAACACATTTAAGGCTCAATTCCCAATCTAAGCTACTAAGCTAAACAAAGTAAAAATTAATAACAATGACTAAACTATGGTGACCTTAGTCCTAATGACTAACTCACCTAGTCCACACACAAGCAAGACCTTCTAAGGTCCAAAATGAACACCCAAACTCTTTGACTTGGCTAAGGTCAGATACAAGCCAAAAATGACAATTAACAAAAATGGAGGTTAGCCTAGGTGCTCCTGCACCACTACTATAAGCCCTAGTATACATGGGCACATCCGGTGGAATCATCTGTGGGTAGCCATGATTTTGCATGACCAGACCTCAGTAGTATGGCACTATAATATAGTCATGGTGACCTACAAGAAAATGGGCTTGTTGTAGGTCCCTCAAATGCCTACTATCATCCACCCATCTGAAAAATCGATAGGGTCTCCATCAAACCCTATCCATAGTAAGAGTGTCAAACTGTAGCTGCCAAAACTATAAATTGTTGAATCTCCACTAGCCTATCATGTCATACTAGTGGGCCATGGGGATGCGATATGACTGTCACTATGAAAAATTTACTAGCCTAGTACACATGATGTGGGAAAAGGCCCATACCTATAAAGTGTGCACACAATAAGGCAATGATAATCATGGTGAACGTACTGGCCTAACTACTGGTAGAGGTGCACTAACATGTTGTGCCCCCAAGAAAAAAAATATCCAATGCTCCACCATCTCTCTAATCATGTGGATGAGGCCCCTATGAAGATGTTAGCCTCACCCATTTATCATGATCCAAAAAGAAACGGTCACGACCATCAATCGACGCAGCAGCGGTGTAGTGGTCCTCACCTAGTTGTACCAGTGTGTGTATATGTGGCCCATGCAGCAGCGGTGCAGTGGTCAGCGATGTCGTCGCATAGTTTCTCCAACCTCAGCACCTCATATTCCCTCTTTCTTGGCATTTTGTTGACTTTTCTCTCACAAAAGTCAACAATTTGCTCATAGTGAATAGTGAAAATGACCCTTCTAGGGGCCCACCTAGGTATATATAGGCCCCCCGAGGCCCATTTTTCCTAGAGCTTGTAGCTCCTTAGTTTCTCCTAAATTTATCCCACCAAGTTGGGGGAAAACTCAGGAGGGGGCATATAGTCACCTCTTGATCATATTTTTCTTCCAAATCGATGACTTTTTCTTCATCATTCTCCTCGTTGTTGTAGCTTCTTTTGATTTTCGAGGTTCACCCAAAATTTGAGTTTTGTAGGTTAAAGTCTTGAACAAATTTTCACAACCATTTTGTCACTATTTTTTGAGCTCAATTGCTGAGGGGAAATTCTATACCAGTCAACTTGACTTTAGTGGCCTATAAGGCCCCTTTTTCTTGGCATGCAAATATGTAAAATTCAAAATTCAAGTGAAATTTTTCTTCTCTACTTTAGTGAGGATGATTTTTTCCAAAATGAAGGCCACTAAAGTGGGGAAAAAATGTAATGTTGCAGAATTGCACCTAGGGGAAATTCCACATTTTTGCATTTTTTCCTAGCATTTATGACACCTTAGAGAATTAATGAAAAAAATCCCATTAGTCAAAATTTCATGATTCTAACTCCATGCAGACTTGTGGCAGAGCAACAAAACCCTGATGACACATTTCCTAAAAATATAGGCTTTGGATGCATGTACAGTGCACAGATGTTTGCACGACGTGCTAGCGTCTTGGTGGTTTTCTGAGTTTGAAACAAGAATTTGGAATGTTGGGGTATGTGCAAGATCATGATGGGCCAAAAAGTGACAATATGGTGGGTATGTGGCTGATGACTTCTTTTTACCCAAAATTGATGAAATGAAAAGGGTTTTTAAAGGAGATTCTCAGCTTTCCACCAATATAAATTATGCTTTACTTTGAATTTAATAAGTAATTATTATTCATTTTCTATTCAATTTATGACTAAACTCCTGATTGATAGACTAATTGAAAAAAATCTATAGCTTTCAAACGGTATCACATTTTTTGAATCTAAAACATGCATCACATTCTATGCTTTGCATACTATAGGATTAAAAAATGAAAAAAATAATTTCATGAAGTTTTGACCAAGTTAAGGTGGTTAGACATTCGATGATTTTTTATATTTTTAAAATTGTAATAAAAAAATTTATAATTAATTATTTACTTGGAAAAAAAATGCAAAAAATGCATCACATCGACATGAGTCCTCTACTTATATCTAAAAATATTATAATTTTTTTATCATTTTATTGTGGTTAGGGTGGTCAGACAGACACCTACTTCTTATTTTTTCCCTGAAATTTAAGTACTACTGCATTGAAATTTCAAATTTTCACCAAAAATATTTTAGTTTTTTTAAACAAACCTAGTAGTTTAGAAACTACATTCAGTTTACTACAAATTATATTCTTACATATTTTTAAAATAATATATATAACTTATTCAAATTTTTACATCAAGTTGCCTAACTTTGTTTTTTCTAATTTTTTTGCCACTTAAGGGCCTGTTTTTTCCATGATGATCCTGCACATACCCCTTGACTCTTTTGACACAAATCCTAGCAGTCATATTTCAGGCATAACAACTTTTTTCCACCCTTGCATGCACTAAAAACCCCTCTCTTGCTCTTATTTGGGGTTGGAAATCATTCATTCAAGCTCTCTTATCATTTTCTCCATCTTTGAGTTGTCTTCATCCTTGATAGCAACACTCTCACAAGGAAAGCCATGTCAGACTGAGGTCCTTCCAATAGTGATAGGAAGTAAGAACTCAACGATGCATCTGTGTGCTCTAAAGAGGGTCTAGGCCCATGGGTAATATTCTCTCTCACACACACTTTCCTTTCCTTCTCGTTTACTTACTATCTTGTGGTGCAGGTTCTACTCCTAAAGCAGGTTTTTCTTTCACCACATGATTTTTTTACTTCATTTCCACTCCTTTCCAACTTGGATATCCATGGAGGTGGGAACACCAAAACAGGGGTCTAATTGAGGAAGATCCTTATACATCCCCAACTTTTTCCCCCATGTTCTTCTATGTGCGGGTTCAAAGTGGAGCTTGGAGTGAAGAGTTGAACATCTAGTAAAAGGTAAGTTCTCTCCAAGTCCCTTTGTGTTTGTTATAGCCTTTGGCTTCCTATTTTTTTATTTCATTTAGTACATCCTATATCTAAGCTTAGAAGTGAAACCTAGTTTTGTCTGCTTGAGCTCTTGAGCCCTTTTTTTCTTAGGACACCAACGCGTCTTTTAGATGACAACGCACTACGTTGGCATCCTGAAACTGCGTTGTTGTCTTTCAGTCAAGAGCTCACTCATCTGAGGTAGAAATCTCAAGGTTTCACTCTCTCAGGATTTGAAGTAACTTTATCTGAAACATAACTAGGGTATACTTCTCTACATTTATGTTGACTAGTTTATGCTGAGGTGTATAAGGGTAGTTCATTCCTTGGTGATCTCTTGAGAATGAAGAGATCCATGTGCAGCGAATCCCTCTTATATCACAGAAGGAATAGTAGAAATGAAATTATGCACAACACAATGACACCAAGATTTTTACATGGAAAACCCAATGAGGAAAAACCACAATGAGAGTTAACTCACAACTATCATTTTATCAATCGGGGAAATCTCATCATAAAGAGAAACAACTTATTTCAATATATCATGTCATACAATTGCATTGATAGTAGCCTCAAGTTGTAAAGGAACATGTTCAGGGGTTTCTTGAGGAGTCTTCTTTATTTTCTTTGCATCTTCCTTTCCTTTTTATTTAAATGTTTCTTCCTCTTCTCCTTGTCTTGTTCTCTTCTTTCTTCTCTATAATACATAAGATTCCATTTCTTCCTCTTCATCTTCCTTATCATTAGCCACATTCACCAGATTAATCTTTTCCCTTATTACTTTTGACTTAGTTCTTGGTTTCTTCCTTTTTGAAGTACTGGTTTATGTCAATACTATAGTAACAACTCCTCTTCTAATAAGAGGATTTTGAGTAGGTATAGAAGCTATAACAAAGATAGAAGTAGATCTATTTGTCCTTCTAGGAGCTTGTGTAGTAGTGACTAAAGATACTTTTGCAGGACCCTCAAGAGAGAAAATCACCTTTTTCAACATAGACATTATTGTCCCCACACTCTTTTCTACCTTTACTTATATATTTTTCTTTATTCTCTTGTTGGTTATTTCATCATATGTCATAACTATCAACATTAGGATCCTTAAGTTTGCTGAAAAAAATGTTAGCATATTCAACCCAATCAGGTCTGGATACCTCATAGGGAATTTTTTTTATCCATGAGATTCTTTCCTTAACTAATTCCATATAGAAATTATCCTTATCTACCATAAAAGTAACTTCATTCTTATATCTTCCCACAAATTTTGAGTGTATCCTATCCCTTTTCTACATTTCATTTTGAATTTTTTTTAAGAAACCCTAGAACATTGTGTCACAATATTTAGTATTTGGAAAGATACACGTGATCGATAATCTAATGTCGAATAGGAATATTCTTTCTCCAGAACACATTCTTCAAACTAGGTATTTATTTTAAGAACTAAAACATAAGACAAAGAATTAAATTTTCATACCATAAATTATAGTGTGCATCCTTGGTATTTTCCAAATTTTCAGACATTTTTTTCCATAAAATCTCACAAAGGTCATAATATTTTCCTTCATTCACCATTTGATGAGCAACAAAGATAGTGGTGGTGGTAGTAGAACCTTCCTTTTTTTATAATAAACCTTATATGTAATATCCATTATGCCACACCAAATTCCTAGGTTAGATATTTCATCCATAATTAGGGATATTTTATTGAATTTAAAATTAGTGAGCTTCAAGAATTCATCATTCATTATATCCTTTAATACCAACACATATTTGGTGTAGCACAATCCACTCACAACCCTGATAGCTTATTTTGTGATTTGGTGGGGTTGACCAAGACAAAAGATATCTTTATGAATCTAGCTCAAGGCAATTCTAATTCATTCATATTCAAAGTAAAAGTTGGGGAAACACTTCAACACATCTAAGCATTTTTCTTCCACATTTACATACTCTAGTTTGAGCTAAAAGTCATCACCCAAGAGATGATTGTATTTGAACTCTTCCAAATTTGGATGATTGTACTCACTTAGCTAAGAGTGAATATATATTTGGACATATTTAGAATGAATCACATTGATTGGAACATGAGAAATTACTCTTTGTCTATCATAGTAGATATGTATGGATGCTTCTTGAACTTTGGCCTTGGATTCTCAACAACATCAATGATAATTGGTGTATCCATGATAGCACTATCTGAAAACTAGGGTTTTTCCTTGGTAAACTTGATAAATAACTATGAATATTGTCATTAGGGTTATCATATAATTCACTGGGAATATCCTTCACTCCCTTAGCTCTTGCACACACTTGATATCATTCAAATCAAATTAAATGATTCAAAAACCACATAAATGGGTTTTTAAAATCCCTAACTTTCTACCATAAATGCATTCATAATTTGTTAAGAAAACCTTCCATTATACTTCTCTATGTCATCATAGGGATATAATTAATCTCAACAAACTTTCACTTGAATCATTCTCTTTCTCTAGAATTATCACCAAAAGATCCATTCTTGCTTATCAATTCTGCACACCAAAGGAATTGATTCAACCCATCTTCTATGCTAAAATCTTCAACAACCTATTATTTTTAGGGGGTTAAAGGGTATCTAAATGAAAAACCCCCTAAGATAATGCTCTATCTCTTTAGTTACCTGAGGATCTATTTGTACCCGGTTGAGGTATAGATTCATTTTTTGCTTCACTTTCTTCCTTATTTTTCCATACCTTGTTCATCATCTTCTTTTCTTGATTAGATTCAATCTTCTTTTGAGCAACAAAAGGTCTTACATTCTTTCCCTTGAATAATCTTGTAATATGTTATAATTTATTGTAATTGTATCAGATGATACTAGTTTGCATAGAATAGTTACTTCTTCTCACATTAGATATATAATTTGTATCCCTATGACCAAACTTGTTTTAGGTGTAGCAGTAACCATAAAAGGATTGAGAAGTTATATTATTACTATTCCTTATCACTTTACTTCTACATTCATTAACCTTGTGACCAAATTTATTGTAATCATAAAACTAACCATGAAATTATTGAGAAATCATCGCATTGTACCTTGGGGATCTAAATGAGTTTTGACTCATATTTCTTCTATATTCAACAATCTTATATGTAATCTTATTATAAGCATAATAGTTACCAATGAGCCTAATAGGAGTAGTGTGTTTAGGGGCAATATTTCTAAATTTCTTCTTCCTATTCTAGATAAGAATGATTCCACCTTATTTCATGTTGTCTTTTTTTATCTTTTCATCGTCAGAGGATGTCTCCTTAGGTTTTTCATTGTAGGCTTTATCCTCCCTTATTTCAGACTTTCCTTCTTCTTTTAAGTTATCATATAGGTTTGTAGATGCACTTATCATAGGAATTTTTCCCTCTTTGAAAACCAAGAAAAAAATTCTCTTTAGATGGCTTTTGAGAGTCAATCAACTCATCAAGAATTTCATAACCTCCTCTCAATTTTAAACCCTTTTTAATTTTCTCTTTTTCATTTTCAAGTTCTTTTCTTAGAGTGACAATCTGTTCCTCAAGCTTTGAACATTCAAAATTTTTATCATTGAGCTTGGTATTCAAACAATATTCTATCATCTTTCCTTCTTCAATATTAACTTTCAAATAAGAGATCACATCTTTTTCTTCCTTGAGTTTAATTTCCCATTCTTTATCCTCTTCTATTTGAGCTTTCAATTTTCTAATTACTTATTTTTACTTTACAACTTACACCTTTAATTTGGAAATAGTGTCCTCTAATTTTTCAAGAATGTACTCATAAATTATATGTAGTGTTATTTCTACATATATATCTTCTAGAGCAGACCAAAACTCTCCCTCAAAATCTACCTCACAATCTTCAGGATTGATATCCCAACCTTTAGGTTCAATTGCCTCTAGATCTAGTTTTAGAATAAAAATAACATTGTTCTTTTCTATAGATCCAATGTGTTCAAGTGCAAAATCTACCTCATCTATTAAATGTATCAAACATACTTGGCTCTGATAGCAATTTTCAAACACATTGTAGTGTTGAGAAGGGGGTTGAATCAACACTTATTAAAACTTAACCATTCCCATTTATAGATTTAATATCACATAAAATTAATTTAAGGAAGAGTAGAAATAAAAACATGCACAACATAATAACACCAAGATTTTTTTTGGAAAACCCAATGAGGGAAAACCATAGTGAGAGTTAACTCATAACTATCATTTTATCAATAGGGTACATCTCATAACAAAGAGCAACAACTTATTTCACTTGTTGGTTATTTTATCATATGTCATACCTATCAAAAGTAGGATCCTTAAGTTTGTTGACAAAAATGTTAGCAAATGCAACCTAGTTAGGTTTGGAGACCTCATAGGGAAACTTTTTTATCCATGAGATTGTTGGCTTAACTGATTCCATATAGCAATTATCTATATCTTCCATAAAATTAACTTCATTCTTATATCTTCCTGCAATTTCTGAACGTATCCTATCCCTCTTCTACATTTCATTTTGAAACATTTTGAAGAAACCCTAGAACATTGTGTCACACTATTTAGTATTTGGAAAGATATGCATGTGATCCCCAATCTGATGTCAAATAGGAATATTATTTCTCCAGAAAACATTCTTCAAACTAGGTATTTATCTTAAGAAGTAAAACATAAGACAAAGAATTAAATTCTCATACCATAAATTATAGCGTGAATCCTTGGTTTTTTGCAAAAAAATAAAATATTTTTTACCACAAAATCTCACAAAGGTCATAATATTTTCCTTCATTCACCATTCGATGAGTAGCAAAGATGCGGTGGTGATCTACCCTTCTATTTTTGTATAATAAACCTTATATGTAATATCCATCATGGAATACCAAACCCCTAGGTTAGATATGTAATCAATAATTAGGGTTATTTTATTGAATTTAGATCTAGTGAGCTTCATGACTTCATCATTCTTTATAGCCTTCAATACCAACACAGATTCAGTGGAGCACAATCCACTCACAACACTAATAGCTTATTTTATGATTTGGTGGGGTTGACCAAGAAAAAATATATCTTTTTGAATTGAGCTCAAGGTAATTCTAACCCATTCATGTTCAAAGAAAAAGTTAGGGAAACCCTTTCCACACATCTAAGCATTTTGCTTCCACATTTGCATACTCTGGTTTGAGCTGAAAATCATCACCCAAGAGGTGATTGTATTTGAACTCTTCCAAATTTGGATAATTGTACTCACTCAACTCAGGGTGAATATAGATTTGGACATCTTTTGAGTGAATCACATTAATTGGAACATGAGAAATTACTCTATATTTGTTGGTCATAGTACATATGTATGGATGTTTCTTGAACTTTGGCCTTGGCTTCTCAACATCAATGGCAATTGGTGTATCCATGATGATAGCACTATATGAAAACTAGGGTTTTACAAGTAAACTAGAGAAATAACTGTGAATATTGTCATTAGGGTTAGGACACAATTCACCAAGAATATTCTTCACTCCCTTAGCTCTTGCAAAACTTCATATCATTCAAATTAGTTTAAATGATCCGAAAACCACATAAATGGCTTTTTAAAATACCTAACTTTCTACCATAAATGCATTCATACTTTTTTAGGTGGACCTTCCATCAAACTTCTCTATGGCATTATAGAGATATAATGAATCTCAACACACTTTCACTTGAATCATTCTCTTGCTTTTCAATTCTGCACACCAAAGGAATTGATTCAACCCATCTTCTATGCTGAAATCTTCAGCAACCTATTATTTTTAGGGGTTAAAGGCATTCCAAATGAAAACTCCCCCTAAGATAATTCTCTATCTCTTTAGTTACCAGAGGGCCTATCTTCACCTAGCTGAGGTATAGATTCATTTTTTGCTTCACTTTCTTCCTTATTTTTCCATACTATTTTCATCACCTTCTTTTGCTAATTAGAATCAATATTCTTTTGGGCATCATAATGTATTACATTCTTTCCCTTGAAGAATCTTGTAATGCATTATAATTTATTGTAATTATAGCAGATGATACTAGTTTTTTCAGAATAGTTACTTATTATCACATTAGATCTATAATCTATATCCCTATTACCAAACTGTTGAAAGGTGCAAGACAATTGAGAGGGGGGGTGAATCAGATGTCAACAAATTAAAACACAAAACTTCACACACTTATTAACTTCATAACCACTCAATTATGTTATTAAGTATGAACATGAAATGTAGATAATAGAAAGAAAAATCGACATAATGAACACCATATTTTACGTGGAAAACCCAATAAGGGAAAAATCACAGTGAGGATTACCTCACAATATAAAGTAATTGTAAAATCGAATACAAAGAGGCTCACTACCCAAAAGGACTCATTGTCTGAATACAAAGGCTCACTGCCTATAGATAGGACTCACTGTCCAAAAGGAGGTTCACTTCCTATAGATACAAAAGATAACATAAAGATCCACCACAATAAATTACACACATCCGTAGCCTTGATCAGGTGATTGCAGAAACACTTAGCTCACTACTTTTAGGAATCTAGCACATTAAAGTATTACTGCCTCAATACACTTTCGTACATCTCTACTTCTCTCACTTGTGTCTTACTTCGTTTCTTTGTATATATTAATCCTTTGAATTTAGACTTTAATTTATACCAAATTCAACCTTAGAAACTTTCTCCAAGGTTGGAAATACACACTTCATTTTTACAAATTCAAATTAGGTCGACAACTAAACATTCCCACAGTAGAAAGGAATGAGAGAGGACCAAACCAATAGTTAACTATGACCCAAAACAGTGTCTTGGATCAATCAACACACTTCCTTAATTAAAACTTATCCTTTGTATGTAGTGTAAACACCAGGTCGACCAAACCCAATGAAAACACAAATGAACTTTGAAGTACATGCTTCCATACCAAGAAGAAAACATGTGGATCACACAACACGTCACACATGGAACACATCTAGGATACCATCAGATTCATCCACATCAGCTGAAACAAACTTAAAAGCTCAAAATGCTTCTCACCAATCCAACCATAGTGTACAAACACACACAAAATATTTGTAACTCGTCTCCTGGAGCACCAAAACATGACCACATTTTCCATAATATAGATATCACCTTAGAAAACCTTCTACTAGATCTACAAGACTAGAAACAACTTAGCAGAGAATTGCGGAGCAAAAACATTTCTCCTAGTTCATAGACAAACAATTTTGTCAAACCGGTTTAGACACTAGTGAACAACTTACACTTTCTATCAATCCAGAAGCTACAATCTAGGAGATATCACCATCAGATGCTGATAAACAACAATTCATATTGACACAATCATAGGATCAACAAAAAAAAATGTAGAGCACAAACCGGAGCACATTTTGTACACATAGACAACTTAGTCTTAACTATTTATTAATTTCCTCAAAAGCACTTGGTAACTCATCATTTCAGCACATCCGCAACATCATAAGGATAGCTCAATGTACTCACAACATCTCAACAACATCTCAACTATACATGCACAACCTTCAATGACCTGTACTATGTTGACATCAATGACAACACCATCAAACTTACTCATACTTGCAACAATCACCCCCTTTGTCATTGATGACAACACATGATGTGAAAAACCATCAAAGAGAACAATACTCATTCTATCAGCTTTTTCTTTTTCTCTCTCCCTTTTACTAATTTTCACATGACTCTCTCTCCCCCTTTGACATCAATGGAAAAGACCAAAAAGCTTTTGATCACTCCTCCTTAGGAGTACACCCACACAACTCATATTGTGACAATAAAACTTCCACTGCCCCTATGGAGTAGACCAATCCATTAGTCCAGATAAATGAAGAATCTGCAGATCCACTGGACTGATGTGCCTCCATGTGCACCTAATTTAAAGAAGGAGGGCCAATTACCCCAAACTTCTCCCCGAGATACTCAAAAGTATCCTTTAGAAGAGCCTTAGTAAATATGTCAGCTATTTGATCCTTTGTAGATAAATACTCCAACCTGAATTCATTCTCCAACACATTTTCTCTCAAGAAATGATATATGATAGATATATGCTTTGTTCTTGAATGCATTACCAAATTCTTTGAAATGTTTATAGCACTTGTATTATCACAAAAGATAGGAATAGGATCATCACATATCACTCATGTATCTTTCAATGTTTGCTTCATCCACAAAACCTGTGTACAACAAGATGCTATAGCAATATAATCCACTTCTGTAGTGGATAAAGAAATCAAATCATGTGTTCTTACTTAGACATGAAACCAATCTTCCACCAAGAAATAATGCTCCACCACTTGTACTATTTCGGTCATCTACACAACCACCCCAATCTGCATCAGTGAGAGCACTCAAGGTGAAAGCAGTATCCTTACGATGCCACAAGCCATAATCTAGTGTTCCTCTCAGATATCTGAATATCCTCTTCATAGCTATAACATGTGCTTCTTTAGGTTCTACTTGAAATATTGAAACTAAGCATACTACATGCATGGTGTCCAATCAGGTAGCAATAAGATACAACAATCCACCAACCATATATCTATATAAGCTCTAATCAACTTTAGGAGATTCATCATTCTTACTTAGTTTGCATTCGGTCACCATAGGATTACAAACCAGTTTAGAGTCATCCATTCCAAAATTATTCAACAATTCTCTGACATACTTTGATTGTGAAATGAATATCCCCTTATCAGTTTGATTTACTTGTATTCCAAGGAAGAAATTCAACTCACCAATCACAGACATCTAAAACTCTTTTTGTATCTCCTCTACAAATCTTTTGCACATACCTTCATTACCTCCAAAGATGATATCATCAACATACACAACTACTATCAACATTTTGTTACCTTTAACCTTGAAGTAAATATTGTTGTCAGTAGAGCTTTTGTTGAATCCTTGCTATGTCAGGTATCTATCCAATCTTGTGTGCCATGTTCTTAGGGCTTGTTTGAGTCCATACAATTCCTTTTTCAATTTGTAGACCATATCCATTTTATCTAATAATTGAAATCCCTCCATTTGTTCCATGTATACTTCTTCTTCTAGTTCTCCATTAAAAAATGCAGACTTGACATCCATCTGATATACTTTGAAGTCTTTATGAGAAAAAAATTGCAAGAACATTTGAATGGCTTTCATTTTTTCCACAAGTAGAATTGTCTCCTCAAAGTCTATGCCTTCAACCTATGAATATCCTTTACATAAAAGTCTTTCTTTATTTCTCACAACTTCATTCCCATTTAGCTTATTCTTGAACACCCACTTAGTTCCAATCACATTCTTATTTCCTGTTCTAGGAACTAGTTCCCATGTATGATTCTTTTCTATCTACTACAACTCTTTCATAGCTCTAACCCAGTTCTCATATTTGTATGCTTCACTTACAAATTTAGGTTCTATCTTTGAAAGTAAACACATATTTACCTCACTTGCTACTTTGATTCTTGTCTTCACACCTTCACTCTTATCTCCAATTATATGTTCTTCATGATGATTTTTCTTTACATACTTAGGAGTTTTAGGAGTAGGTTCTATGGTTTTTTCTTATCCTTCACTTTGTTCTTCTTCTTCCTCTTTATTCTCTTCTAGTATTATTTCACAGATAGGCTCATCTAGTTCAATTTCACTTATCTCAACTGGTCTATGCACTTCTTCATCAACCTTCACATTTGTATTCTCAAAAAATTTCCTCAATATTTTATTAAAGCATTTGTACGCTTTGCTACTAGTTGAATACCCAAGGAAAATACCTTCATCAGATCTAGCATCAAACTTTCCAAGGTTCTCATCATCTCTTTTAATGTAACATTTACTTCGAAATACCTTAAAGTACTTTATAGTAGGAATTTTACCAGTCTACAACTCATAAGGAGTCTTAGTGGTGTTACCTCTAATTTGAACTCGATTAAGAATGTAGACATTAGTGTTGGTTTCCTTTCTATTTTAAATTAGGTACATTTGCTTCTTTCATCATAGTTCTAGTAGCCTCCTACATAGTCTGGTTCTTTCTCTCAATAAATCCATTCTGCTGAGGAGTTCTAGGAGCAAAAAAGAGTCTCTTTATGCCATGCTCTTCACAAATATATTAAATTCACTTCAAGTAAATTATCCACCTCTATCGGACCTTAAGCATTTAATCCTCGGGTTCACTTCATTCTCTACTCTTTCCTTGAACACTTTGAATCTATCCAGATCCTCAATATTCTCTCTAAGAAATATAACCCATGTCATTCTTGAATAATCATCAATCAGAAGCACGAAGTACTTGTCACCATTAAGGCTTCCTATCCTTTTTAGGGGTACAGAGGTAAATATGAACCAATTCTAGCATTTTGGTAGTAGATAGCTCCTTTCCTTTAAAACTACTTCTTGTTTTCTTTCCTAACTTACAACTCCTACACATAGTATTAGGATTTGTAATCTTAGGAAAATCTCTAACAACCTCTCTTGAACTGATCTTTATCAAGTTATCAAATTTTACTTCTCCCATCCTCTAGTTCCATAGCCAACTCTCATTAACTTGAGATACAAGACACTAACCATCAATTCCCTTAAGCTAATAGATGTTACCATATGTTCATTTCCATACAACAACCATAGTTCTAGACCCTTTCCTGATCTCACAAGTTATCCTGAAACACAAGCTTGAATCCTTTGCTACACATTTGACCAACACTTAAAATATTATGCCTTAAGCCTTTAACATAATAGACATCATCAGTACCGTGTTTCCCACAAAAAAATTGTTCCTTTCCCAACAATCTTTGCTCCAGAATCATCTCCAAACATAACTAAACCACCATCATACTTTTCAAGTTTAGTGAACTTAATTTTATCTCTGGTCATGTGATTAGAGTAGCCACTATCAATCACCCAATAGTCTTCATCCTATCTCGCATCAAATTTAGTAACCAAAGTACCTTTCTTCCCATTTTTCTTACTTTTTGAACCAATTTACCTTGCACATCTTCCAGGGTTAGTAGACATAGATTTATTCTCTAAAGCCAAAAACAAGCATTCATCAACATTATCCTCAAAATTGGATTCATCATCAGATATTCCAACATATTCTTTAAAATAATAAAACTTCTTGTACTTCCTATCCTTTTTTTCTTTATGATCCTTGTTCTTCTTATGTACAACTCTATTCAGACATCTTGAAGCATAATGACCAATATTTCCACAGCTGAAACATTTAAAAGGTAACATACCTTTGTACTTACCAGTACCTTTCTTCAGCTTCCTTAAAAAAATTTCTTCCAATTCATTTGAAATATCATCCTCCGGATCATTTTCTATATTTGTAGCTTTAAAGGATGACTCTGTATTCTCCTCTTCCTTTCCAAGCTTCCTCATCTCAAATGTAGTCAAAGTGCCAAAGAGTTGTTCTTTAGTATATTTCTTAGGATCATACATTTCCTCAATAATTGAGAACTTATCATTGTAACACTCCATTAAGGTCATTAGAATATTCTTTATTATATCTTCATCTATTTGAGTTCCCCCTTGATTCCTAGCTTCATTGGCTGCAAGGTCAACCCTCTGGAAATAGCTTGCAATATCTTTGCTTTCTTCCATTTTCAAATTTTCATATCTATGTTTCGCTATTAGCTTCTTTGTCAATTTTACTCTATCATTTCCTTCATAGAGATCTTCCAACTTTTTCCAAACTTCATAAGTAGTGCCCAAAATAAAACCTTTGTTCGCTCAATCTTAGATAAAGCACTATAAATGGCATACCTTGCTTTCTCATTTTCTTCATATGTAGAAATCTCATCAGCAGTAGAGAGACCACTTTCTGGAGCAACATACTTTGTCTCCACAACCTTCCAGGTCTTGTAACCAAGGGAGATTATATAACCTCTCATTTGGACTTTCTATTCATGGTAGTCAGATCCATCTAACATAGGGATCACCAACTTATGTTCCATCAGATCTACCTTAAGCGGTTAAGCTCTTCACCAAGGAACCAAAGCTCTTATACCAATTTTTGAAAGGAACAAGACAACTAAGAAGGGGGGTGAATTAGTTGTCACCAAATTCAAACAAAAAACTTAACACACTTATCAACTTCATAACCACTCAATTCTGTTATTAAGTATGAACATGAAATATAGATAAAAGAAAGCAAAATCAACATAATGAACACTAAATTTTATGTGGAAAACCCAATAAGGGAAATACCATGGTGAGGATTAGCTCACAATATAAAGTAATTGTAAAATTGAATATAAAGAGGTTCACTTCCCAAAAGAACACACTATCAAAATACAAAGGCTCACTGCCTACAGATAGGACTCACTATCCAAAAGGAGGGTCACTGCCTACAACTACAAAATATAACAGAAAGATCCACCACAAAATATTACACACATCCGCAACCTTGATCAGGAGATTGCAGAAACCATTAGCTCGCTGCTTTCCAGAATCTAACACATTAAAGTATTGTTTCCCGAATACACTTTCATACAACTCTACTTCTCTCACTTGTGGCTTACTTAGTTTCTTTGTATATATTAATCCTTTGCATCTCGACTTGCATTTATACCAACTTCTACCTTAGAAACTTTCTCCAAGGTAAGCAATACACACTTCATTTTTACAAATTCAAATTAGGTCGAAAACTCAACATTCCTATGGTGGAGAGGAATGAGAGAAGACCACACCAATACTTAACTATGACCAAAAACAACATATTTGATCAATCACACGCTTAATTAAAAATTATCATTTGTATGAAGTGTAAACACCAGGTCGGCCAAACCCAATGAACTTTGAAGTACACACTTCCATACCAAGAAGATAACATGTGGATCACATGACATGTCACACACGAAACACATCTAGGATATGATCAGACTCATTTGCATTAGTTGAAACAAACTTCAAGGTTAGAACACTTCTCACCAGTCCAACCATAGTGTATAGACACACACAAAAGCTCTGGAACTCATCTCCTAGAGCACCAAACCACTGAAACCTTCTCCATAATATAGATATCACCTTAGAAAACCTTCTACTAGATCCGAAAGACCATAAAAAACTCAACAAAGAACTACGAAGCAAAAATATTTCTCTGAATTCATAGAAAAACAATTATTTCAAACCGATTCATACACCGGTGAACACAACTTACACTTTTTGTCAATCTAGGAGCTACAATCTAGGGGCTATCACCATCAGATGCTGATAAAAAACACTTCAGATCTACACAATCATAGGATCAACATAGAAGAAATGTGGAGGACAAACCAGAGCACATTCTGAACACACACACAACTCATTCTTCACTATTTATTAATTTTATCAAAAGCACTTGGTAACTCATCATTTTAGAAGATCTACAACATCATAAGGATAGCTCTATGTACTCACAACATCTCAACAACATCTCAACTATACATGCACAACCTGCAACAACCTATATTGTGTTGACATCAATGACAACATCAATGAAAAGACCACCAAACCTACTCATACTTGCAACACAAACCTTTTGCATGTGTAGCAGTAACAATAGAAGGATTGAGAAGTCATATCATTACTATTCTTAATCACTTTACTTCTACATTCATTCACCTTGTGAGAAAATTTATTGCAATCATAATACTTACCATGAAATTATTGAGAAATCATAGCATTGTACCTTGGGGATATAAATGAGTTCTGACTCATCTTTCTTCCACATTCAACAACCTTATACCCAATCTTATTACAAGCATAACAATTTCCAATTAACCTAATAGGAGTATATTTTTTATGTGTATGCTTTCTAAATTTTTTCTTCTTGTTCTAGATAGGAATGAATCCACCTTCTTTCATGTTGTGTTGTTTTATCTTTACATCTTCAGAGAATGTCTCCTTAGGTTTTTTAGTGTAGGCTTTCTCCTCCCTCATTTCAAAATTTCCTTCTACTTTGAAGTTATCACACAGGTTTGTAGATGCATTGATCATAGGAAATTTTCCCCTTTTCAAAACCAAGAAAAAATTTCTCTTTAGATGGCTTTTGAGAGTTAATCAACTCATCAAGAATTTCAAAACCTTCTCTCAATTTTAGAGCCTTGTTAATTTTCTCTTTTTATTTTTCAAATTCTTTTCTCAAAGTGACAATATCTTCCTCAAGCTTTGAACATTAAGAAGTTTTGTCATTGAGCTTGGTATTCAAACAATATTCATTCCTCTTTCCTTTTTCAATATTAATTTTAAAATAAGAAATCACATCTTTTTCTTCCTTTATCCACTTCTATTTGAGCTTTCAATTTGCTAATTACTTCTTTTGAATTTACAACTTGTGCCTTTAATTTGGAAATAGTGTCCTCTAATTTTTCAAGCATGCACTCATAATTTATGTTTAGTGTTATTTTTACATATAGATTTTCTAGAGAAAACCAAAAATCTCCCTCAAAATCTACTTCACAATCTTTAGGATTGATATTCCAAACTTTAGGTTCAATTGACTCTAGATCCAGTTCTAGAATAAAATTATCATTAATCTTTTCTATAGATCCCATGTGTTCAACTAAAGGATCTACGTCATCTATTAAATGTATGAAATGTACTTGAATCTGATAACTATTTTCGAACACACTGTAGTCCTGAGAAGAGGGTGGAATAAACACTTATTAAAACTTAAAAATTCCCATTTATAGATTCAATATCACATAAAATTAACTAAAGGAAGAGTAGAAATTAAAACATGCACAACATAATGACACCAAGATTTTTATGTGGAAAACCCAATGAGGGAAAACCACAATGAGAGTTAACTCACAATATATGAAGCTCACTACTTACAAAAATTATAATATTGTTTAAGGCTCATTACCTAAGGACTTAAAAAAAAAGGCACAAAAACTTAGGGAATGATAAAAGGACTTGCTAAGGTTTACAATCTCAAAGCATGATACATGAAAATTATAATGAGAAATATGAACATGAACTGCTTATGAAAGAAGCATCTACCATATGCTATTGTTGTTGTCCATTTTTTGTATAATTATTCCATCATACAAACTTCAAACACTTTATCTTCAACATACTACTCAATTCCAACTCACCATTCACATATCCCTTCACAATTTTTTTTGATATTCTATGATATACTCCAAAACAATTCAAAACATCAATTAGGTTAACTCCAAGGTGACCTATGAAATGAAACATGTGAAATAATATAGGTCAGCTCCAAACATATACATTATGAAAATAAAATGAGTTGTGGTTCAACACATGACATTACATGATCAAAAACTATCTCAAAACACCCTATAAAGAAAGATTAATTAATCAGGACCAATCATAGACTAAGGAAACAATCATGTCGTCCCAAATAATGACAACACTAACAAGGTTTCCAACAATCCAATTTTTCACCACTGAGGAGAGACCAAAAGCTTCATGTGGACCAAGATGAGAACATTGTATACTATTCACAATATATATTCAACCTTCTCCTAAAGAAAATGATCATCATATGCTAGTGAAAGAAGAGAAACATATTAAACTAATGACAACAAAGTATTCCAAAATACTGGGTTTTTAGTGTTTTTGAGAATCATTAGGCAATGCGCTAAGCATTTTTATTAATAAAAAGATCCACACATACTCGAGTACCCAAATATGCGGCTACCTGAATAATTGAACACCCATATTGCCACTTCGATACTTTGTTTCAACAACAATTTGAACTACATGATTTTGGCATTGTGCCCTAGATACCTTATTTTTTGTGCTCGTAGACTCACAAGACTTCACATTACCTTTTCAAAGACTCTAAAACCTTTGGCACTTAATTTGACTTGCCCAATTTTAATGTAGTTGGCCAACCTTGAACCATGCATCCATGCTTGGTTTACCCGAATACCCAATTAACGAAATTTTTTGTTCTTTTTTTTTTTGCTATTTAAGCATAATTCATCACATTTTGAACCTAACCTTTGCAACCATTCCATATTGGCTTTGCTAAGTGAGCCATTTTAAAATTTTGGTCCCAAGCTTTTACAAACATAGGGCGTGTTCTATAACCGTGCAACAACTAGCAACCAACAAAACCAAATTTAAAAGAAACAAGAAACCAAATAACCCAATCAAATCAAAACTTATAACTATTTTCCAAATTAACTTGCCAAGTCCACTCAATAAAATGTATAAGGATTATGAAATTCCTTAAAGAGTATCAGTGTGTTCTTTGATCAATTTACCACCTTTTAATTTATTAATAAAGAGAACTAGGCTGCTAATATCAAGTTACATAATTTTACCCATACTTTTAAGCCAATCCTCGATATTTCCTTGCTGCCAATCAAGTGTCCATAGCCTTAGTAAGGTTATCTCTATAATTCACCCCAAACATATAGCTCTATTGTTAGTTAGGCGTCCATAGCCTAGGTAGAGATATTTAGGTCACCTAAAGAGTTGATTTCTCTTTTGATTTTCTCTTTAATTTTTTTGATGTCTTTTAATCTCTTTCTCAACTTGATGGCACTTAAGTTTGCTATTATGTTGGGAATTATAGTGGTATAAAAGGACACCCTTATATTTTTCACTTGATATAAACTGCTACTCTCCCCTCTATTAATTCCCAAAGAACTTATTTAAACTTCTTGGAATGTGTGACTCCTTAATGAAATTTTATAAACACTATACTAATTCCAAAGTAATTATTACCAATCATTCCAAAAACATACATAAGTTGAAATTTAATGCATAATTAGCCACCCTGATTACCTCCATGTTTAGAGATTCTAGCTCCTAACTTATCAAATGTTCCCTTTAGCGATCTAGATCAATTTTCTTTAGAAAACCTTGAATTTGGTAGCCTAATGTGTCCTTTAATTAATGTACTATCACTTTATGATGATGACCTAACCTCATAGATCAACCAATATCTATCCGACTAAATTTTCTTTAATTCACATTGAAGCTTAGCTTAATACACACATTTGATATAACACCATTAATATGCCTAATTATTTTTGATGCACCTATACATTCCACTTCACTTTCCTTGAATTCAAACCTCATGCACACACTTGGACATTGTCTAATACACATTATCTCACCTGAAGAACTTGAATGATGATGGTTCAATTATTAGGACATGAATTTATTAAATTTTACTCTTTACACATGATTCCTTTAATTATGTACCAATTTTGTGGAAATTTAATTCGACTTAACCTTTTGAGCTTTGAAATAAGAAATTAAACCAACCTATTATGCATTTTTGGATCTTATATAATCTACCATTAAATGCAAGAGTACTACATCATTCTCTCAGCTTGTTCTATAAATTGGGATACTTCTTTCTTAAATTCACATCTTTCCATCCTGCCATTTTAATCTAATGGATACCCCTATATGTCTCACTAGTCCTTGAAGGAAAATTGGATTCCATGGCCAGATAACTAGGAAATTTCTCATTAAGGTATTTTATATCAGAATGTGTATGACCAAAACTTCTCTGAGAATGGTTCTTGGGGATGATTTTATGGACCTTGGGGAGCACTGCCAAGAAAATTTTTACTTTTCCTCCCACTTTGTTTCCTTATCGCTAGATATTGGACTTATGAGAGAGGATGTGCAAGCGGGTGCTAGCATGATTGTCCATCTAGATTACCTAGGTAACCTGTACTACAAACTTCAAGTGGCACAACCTGTAGTGGGTATTCCTATTACTAGAGACATTCCCCATTACTTGAATGATGAAGCTATGGTCCCATTACTTCCATTCATTAAAAAATTGTAGATGGTTGACCTTGATGAGCACAAACATAATGTTCACTTGGGATACATATTACTCATGGATGAGGCCACACAAATTGACTAGAAATATGCAATGTTTAATTTTTAGTGACTTTGATGCAAGATGAAGCCAATTTTATATTTCAAACTACATTGTAATTTATTTTTCTATTGTACATTCAAAATACTCCTATTAATATATAATGAAATTATTCTTTTAGTTTTTTAACCTAGCTATCACTTTCTGAAATGGTGTATTTACTTTAGTTTTCATATTGTATTGTTTCATGTGCTAGATGATTGTGTAAGTATTCCATTATTTTCTTTAATTTTAGGGAAATTTGGACATAAGTAGAAAGACACCAATTTTACAAACCAAAACTAGTACCCTAAGACCTACAAACCCAATGGATAAAATATTAACCCTAACCTACTACTAACCGTACCATTACCACACCATGAAATTCACTTTTAAGGATAAGATTTGTTGTAATTTTAGTTTGGATTTTTGCTAGTTTACCTTTAAATTCAACTATGTGCTCTTCAGATAAAATTTTGTAAACATGCATCACTTTAAGTTTCTTGTATTGAATGAACGTATATCCAAACACATATTTACCAATTATTTCAGTAATATGGACATAAATAACCTAAATGATATGTTGATTATCATCTTCCATCATTGAACTTCATGCTTTTGTAAAGTTTTCTAGTATGAGCTTTGACTAGGTGATTCACCTTTTGAATTTTAACCTCTACAATGAAGAAATATTTATTTACCTTGGACATTTGCTTGGAGTGCTTATTTTTCACTTTCTTTTCAACATCATGAATATCCATTAGTGCTTTATCCCAAACAATTTCTTCAATATTTACTCTCTCTAAATTAAGGAAGGAATTATTGTAACTCAAAAAACAAAGGATTAATACTTATATTGTGATATTAAGTCTTGAATAACCTCCCTTTTCAAATGGAATTCGAAGTCTTTCAAGCATGCTTTTACATTCATTTCCTTTTGGTATTCTACATATCCATTTTCTTGTATAATATGATCTTTCTTGCTAGCTGCTTTACCTTCTTCATAAGGCATTTTTGTTGTCAAGAAATTTTGTCCCCTTTCTTACACTGGTCTCTTTACATCCATCTTAGCGATTTTAAGCTCTCATAAGATTTCGCTCCTTTTCTTACATAAGGAGTTTTTAGTTAAAGGAATTATTTTATGAATTTCCAAGCTTACCCTAGTCATGAAAATTTTGCAGTTGATTTCATTGTGATCCTTTGTGTCATGAATCCTACACATATTTGTCCCTCAAAAACTAATAAATATTTTTAGAAAAAGCTTTTGATTAAGGATTTTTCTGAACAACTTCAACTTCCATAGGATTGGAATTGTTCTAACGCTCATTTCAATCGTAGGTTTCTCATTGGAAAAGGTAAAAAATATCATTTTACTCAAAAAGAGGCCCTCCTAGCACCAATTTGATTGACCCAGATCTCACACACACCAAAGGCTGATAAATCCTTGCTCAAATAGATAAAGGAACCTATCTATCTTGAAATAATCACTAAGGTTCTCTGGTTAAATATCATTTTAGCTATCCCAAGGCTTGGGAATGTTAGGTCTTGGCATACTAGGCTCACTCAAGGTTTGTTATACAAAAATAATGTTAATCATGAGGGGATCTAGTTTTGGAGCTTTGCAACTTTGATAAAATAGAGTAACATAAAGATTTAGAAGATTTAACATGTATTACTCTTTACTATTTCATGAATCCAAGTAATTTGTAGGAAAACTACTAAAAATAAAATTAAAAATAAGAAAATATTTTGAAATTTAAAGGTCTCCTAGCTACTATCCATTCATACAACAAGAAATAAACTAAATCAAAGAATAAACTACTCTATGTTTCACTAGATGGCTTCATAGCTATGCATAGAATAGTGCAAGAAATTTAATGTAAAAAATCCATTTACCATCAAAAAAATATCAATATACACTTGAATCTAGTGCAACACATTGGTTCTCTTGATAAGAATAAATAGTTAGATATGTAAGATTTACAATCAAGAAATAGCTTTCAAAATATAACTTTTTAAACTAGAATTGAATAGAAACTATGAAAATAAAGTTAAAATTGATAATATGCCAATCTTAAGTCATCAAGTTAAAAAAATTATGATCCTTTAAAAAGAATAATATTTAGCCTTTTATATAATACAAGGCTTCAATCAATACCAAACAACACATGGCTAAGTAAGATTAAGCTGATTAGAAAATAACACATGGTATAAAATGATAGGAGGCACTAGAACATATTTACCCCATTCTTGAAATAAGTCAAAGACATTTTGAATTCTTCATTACAGTTGAAATGCTTGAGAATTATGGAGAAATACACATTTGGGTCCACTTCAATCTTCCTCATGATTTCTTAGAGCGATCAAGTGGATATAGAAGATTCATCTACCTCACTACTAGTTCCACCATCAAGTTTCAAGTCAACAAAAAAACTTGTCGATGTACTTCAGGAAAAACTTGATACCATATTACTTTGTTGCAAGTGGGAGTAGTTGGTGTTGTCATTGATTTCAACAATCATGTGTTATCATTAATGTCTATTGAGATAGTTACAAGAGTATGAATAGTTGATGCTTTGATTAGTTGCATTATGATGTCATTAGTAAAGCTACTAGTTGCAACCTCTAGTGTTGCTTTGATAAGCTTCTATCTATGGTTGTGGAAGATCTAAACATAATGAAGATGTGTTTCTGGTGCTTGGTTTCTAAGTGATTTTGATAAAATTTTATAAAAATAGAAAATAGTGCATTGAAGTGGTGTTTTGAGTGATTGAGTTGCATTTTGGTTTGGCTCCGCATTTCTTCTAGGTTCAAGATCTACCTATGTGATTTGGATATGTTGGTGAGAAGTGTTTAGAAGTTTTATATTAAAGAGTTGGTATGCTAGATCCTAGGGTGTTTGAGGAATAATATAGATCATGTTCAAGGATGGTTTGTTGTTTTCAAGTCACCCTTGGGATTGAGGAAGTGTGTAATTAAAAGTTTAATGGTTTTTGCATGGTTAACAATCGACCAGGTGTTTACACTACAAGCAATGGATAATTGTTGTTTGTGGAAGTGTGTTGTAGCGTGGTGTTGTTGATTTGGGTCCTAACTAATATTTTATGTGGTTTGCATTCACTTATATCCACCACAGAAGTGTTTTGGCATCGACCTAATATGAATTTGCACGCTTGAGGTGTATAGCTGATCTTGGAGAAGGTTTCAAGGTGGAAGATGGTTTAAATGTGAGTTGGGTTATTGAAGGATGTTAAGATAGATGTGAGAGATTTGAATGATGCGAACTGTAGAGTTGTAGAGTGTGAAATTGAGTAACCGAGTGTGAGCATTCATGTGTTAGTTTATTGGATGCAGTGAGTAGAAGGTTGCTAGAATTTTTCAATCAGACTGTGAAGGTGTTGAAGTCATTGTGGTGGATTCTTTGTTGTATTGGGATTATTTTCTCTATGTAACATTTCTTCTCTATCTTATTTTCTATTATGGAAGTGAGCCATATTATATTCAATATTGATATTACTTATATTGTGAGCTAATTCTCACCATGGTTTTTCCCTTATTTATTTTTAAATGTAAATATGGTTTTATCTTGTGTATGGTGTTAAGTTGTTTCAATTTCATTTATTTGTTTTTCATGCTAATTCATCATAGTAGATGCAAAATTGGTATCAGATCAATTATTGTCTTGCCTTGTGTATTCAAAAGTAGGTATCAGGTTGATGTTCCTTTGAGAAAAGATTAAAAAATTAAGGTAGATATATGATGACACACAAGAAGGAGAACCCTATGTTTGATGGAATAAATTATGCTTTCAAGAAGACAAGGATGGGAGGCTTTCTGGAGTATCTAGGATATGATATAGGGAAATCAGTTAAGTATAGATACACTATGCTTGAAAGTGTTTCGAGCACTAAAACTAAAGTCAAAGCCTATGAAACCAATAGTAAAGCAAGGTATGCTCTCTTTATTAGTCTTACAAATTTTGAATTGGTGAAAGTTATGAATATAAAAAACTGATAAATCAATTTGGAATAAGTTAAAAAGTATTTATGAAGGAGATGATATGGTCAAACAAGCTAAGATGTCGAATTTAAAGACCACATTTGAGAACTTGTGGATGTCTAAAGATGAAAATATTACAAGCTACATGCAGAGGGTATATCAAGTGGTTAGCTCCATCAAAGGTCTTAGAGGAAAAGTCAAGGAACCAAAAGTAATAAAGAAAATTCTTAGAACCCTACCTAAAGCTTATAGTCACAAGGTTTCTGCTATTAAGGAGTTTGTAAATCTAGATGAGTATTCTAGAGATAAATTGTATGGTTCTTTAACTTCATTTGAAATGAGAGAATTCCGTCCAAATAATGGTGCAAAGGTTGAGATTACTTTTAACGCTACAAAATAGAGAAGAATGAAGAACTGGATCAAGAAGATCTTGATGATGTGGAATCTAACTTTGTGAGAAGAATGAGAAGGGTTACTCAAAATTATAAAGGTAAGTTGAATTTCAAATGTTTTAGTTATGGACAGATAGGTCATTATGCTTCTAGATGTCCAAACAAAGTTGTGAATGATAAAAACAAGGAGAACAAAGGTAAGATGATTAAGAAAAACTATTATTTTAGAGAATATGCAAGTATTTATGATGATGAATGATTTTTCATGGCTTTAAAAGATGATTTTTTTTCTACTAACTCTAAAATATGTGTGAAGGAATTCCCTTTGGAGGGAAAGGAAAATACTAAAGGCACATTGGTATCTAATTTTCATGCTAGGTAGGATAAGAACAATTAGATCATTGACAATGTTTTCTTTAATCACATGACCAAAGAAAAGAGTATGTTAAATTTAAAAAGTATGATGGAGGACTTGTTAGATTTGGTGATGATTGAGGTGCTAAGATATGTGAAATAGGTTCAATCAGTTTGGATGGAAAGCATAATACTAAAGATGTTTACTATGTTAAAGGTTTAAGGCATAACCTCTTGAGTGTTGGAAAAATTCGTAGTAAAGGATACAATCTTATGTTTTAGGATGATTGATGTGAGATAAAAAAAAGGGTCTAAAACTATGATTCATGCTGGAATAAGGATAGATAAAAATATCTATCAACTCAAATCTGTTGATGGTAATTTTTTTGACTCAGATCAATGAAACTTGGTTATGGCACAAGAGGATGTATCACATTAACTTCGATAATTTAGTAAGAATAAATTCAATTAAAGTAGTGAGAGATCTTCCAAAGATTAAAAATCCTATAAATGATGTTTACAAGGAATGTTAGATTGGAAAGAAAACAAGAAGAATTTTCAGAGGAAAAGAAAAATCTTCTACTAGATTATTAGAATTTTTGTATAGATCTTTGCAGTTGTACAAGAAAAATAAGTTTTCAAGGTGATAGGTATCTCATTTTTTTGTTGATGATTATTCATAAATGACATGGGTTACTTTTCTTAAAGAAAAATTTAAAGCCCTAGCAAAGTTCAAAGAATTTAAAGTTATGGTTGAGAATGAAATAGACATTAAGACCAAATGTTTGAGGTCAGACAGAGGTGGAGAGTTCACCTCCAATAAATTCAATATGTTTGGTGAGAATCATGGCATAAAGAGGAACTTGTCTTCCCCTAAGACTCCTCAGAAAAATTGAGTGGTTGAAAGGAAAAATATGACTATTCAAGAAGCTACAAGGACTATTATGAAAGAAGCAAACCTACTAGAGGTCTACTAGAGATAAGTAATTCATACTATTGTTTACATAATAGAGTACAAGAAAAGGCAAGCAACACAATCACTCCCTATGAGTTGTGGTATGAATGACTACCTACTGTTAAATACTTTAGAGTGTTTGGAAGAAAGTTTTATATAAGAAGAGATGAAGAAACTTTGGGAAATTTTGATGCAAGGTTTGATGAATGAATCTTCCTTGGATATTTTACTAAAATCAAAGCCTATTAGTGTTGTAGTAAGAGACTCAAAAAGATTGTTGAGAGTGAAAGTGTCAAGGTTGATGAAGATTTTTGAAACTTAGTGGTGATAGATGGATATGAATTAGATGAGCTATATTGTAGAGAAAAGGAAAAATCTAAGGAAAAGGAAGTGCAATTTGAGGAAGAAGATGAAGCTCCAAAAAAGACCCCTAGAACCGCTAAGTATGTGCAAAGGGATCACTTTGATGAATAAATCATTATAGAAAAAATAAAAGGTGTACTGACAAGAAGGAAATCTACTGAAGAAGAGGTAAATCTATGTTAACTTTCTAAAGTTAAACCTAAAATAGTGATTGAGGCATGGAAAGATGAACATTGGATAAAAGCTATGGAATAAGAATCATTGTAGATTGAGAAAAATCAGACTTGGGAACTTTTCCCAATACCTATAAAAAAAATTATAATTGGATCTAAGTGGGTATTTAGATACAGACTGAATGAGAATGTAGAAGTGGTAAGAAATAAGGAATGACTTGTGTGTATGAGTTATTTAGAAGTTAAAGGAATATATTTTGAGAAGACATTTGCTCTGGTGGCAAGAATGGAAGTTATCAGGATGTTTTTGGCTCTCGTAACATCTTGTTGTACACAAGTATTATGAATTAGGAAAACATTGAAGGATATCAAAGTATTGTATAATGAACTAGTTTCTATCTTTTGTGACAATACAACTCTAATTAATATTTGAAAGAATCTAGTGATGCATTCAAGGAAAAAATATATTTCAAATAGATATAACTTTTTGAGAGAGAAGGTTGTGGAGAATGAAGTGAAGTTTGAGTATGTTCCTACCAAGGATTAGATTGTTGATATATTCAATAAGGCTCTTCCTAAGAATACTTTTGAGTATCTCCAGGAGAAGTTGAAGGTGATTTCCACTCCTTCCTTGAACTAGATGTGTAAGGAGATGAATCAATCCCATGGATCTCAAGATTCATTCTTTTTTTGGACTGATGTTGATGGCTACCTCTCAGGGGGAGTAGGTAGTGGAATTGTTGATTGTTGTAGTCAGAAGAGTGTGTGTTATCATTATGTAGTGTTTTTTGATTTGGTAAAGGTTTGTGTGTGTTCCTAAGGGGGATTATTCACAATAATAAAGGAAAGGTGTTGTAGAGCAATAGTAAGCAGGTTGTTTGATGCCAACATAAGAGAATAAATAATACAAATATTGTGTCATTTTCCATTGATTTGAAAGGGGGAGAAATAAATATGTGAAAAATAATAAGTAATAAGGTGGAGAGAGAATCATTGAGGGAGAAAGAAAAAATTAAATGAAACAAGCTATCAAGAAGAGAGAAAAATGTGTAAAAGAAGTTATTCAATGGGAGAAGTAATCTAATGAGTTGCAAAATGTTGGTATTCAGAGTTGTTATGTCTCTGATGGTTTTTCACATTATGTGTTTCCACCAATGATAAAGGGAATGATTCTTGTAAGTAGGGGTAGTTAGTGTTGTCATTGATGTCACCAATTATATGTTGTCATTAATGTCTATTGAGATAGTTTCAAGAGTATGAGCAGTTGATGCTTTAGTTGCATTATGTTGTCATTAGTAAAGCTACTAGTTTCAACCTCTAGTGTTGCTTTGATAAGATTTTGTCTATGGTTGTGGAATTTTTTAACATAATGAAGATGTGTCTCTGGTTCTTGGTTTCCAAGTGATTTGGAGAAAATTTGATAAAAGAAGGAAATAGTGTGTTGTAGTGGTTTTCTGAGTGATAGAGTTGCATTCTAGTTTGTCTCCACATTTCTTCTAGATTGAAGATCTACCTGTACGATTCAGATATGTTGGTGAGAAGTGTTCATTAGTGTTATAATCAAGAGTTGGTATTCCAAAACATTGTACATAAGAATTTTTTTTCAACAATTTATGACTATGCATCAAGTAGAGGTGTCTAGGAGAAATGTTTCTGCTCCACATTTCTCTGTAGTTGTGTTCAAGTGTTGTGATTGTGAAGCTGTGTTGATGGTGTTGGTATTTTACCTCATTCAAGAGAGTTTGAGGTTCGGTGCTTCAAAAGATGGCTTTTCAATTAATAGTGTATGACAAAGTTGTTTGAGTGTACCGGGTGTGTACATTCTTCAGGTGGAAGTTGTTGCGAAGGATTTTGTTAGATTTCATGGTTTTTGAGGAATACCCTAGATCATGTTCAAGAATGGTGTGTGGTTTGTCAGTCATCCTTTAGATTGAGGAGCCATGCACATAAAGGTTTATTTGTGTTTACATGGACAATGGTTGACTAGGTGTTTACACTACATGCGATGGATAATTATTGTTTGTGGAAGTGTGTTGTAGCATGGTGTTGTTGATTTTGGTCCTAACTAAGATTTAATGTGGTCTGCATTCACTTCTATCTATCATGGAAGTTTTTTGGCACAAACCTAATCTAAAGTTACATGTTTGAGGTGCATAGCCAACCTTGGAGAAGGTTTCAATGTTCGAGATGGTATAAGTATGAGTTGCATTGTTGAAGGATGTTAAGATAAATGTGAGATATGTGAATGATGTGAAGTGGAGAGTTGTAGAGTGCAAAATTGAGTAACATAGTGTGAGATTTCATGTGTTAGTTTACTAGATGCAATGAGCAGAAGGTGGCTACAATTCTTCAATCAGACTGCGAAGGTGTTAAAGTCATTTTGGTGGACTCTCTTTTCCATTGAGATGCTTTCCTCTATGTAACATTTCTTCTCTATCTTCTTTTTTATTCTAGCAATGAGCCTTTCTTTTTTGGGTAGTGAGACCTCCAACAATGATCCCTATTGTATTTGATATTGATATTATTTATATTATGAGCTAATCCTCATTATGGTTTTCCATGTAAATCTAGTGTTCTCTTGTGTATGGTGTTAAGTTGTTTAAGTTTTTGTTTTTTTTTTCATGCTAATTCATCATGGCATATTTAAGGATTTAATTAATGAATATGGATTTGAATGTTAATGAGGCTTTTGAAGTTTTAAGGTATAACTGATTCACCCCACTCTCATTTTTCTTGTGCATTCAAAAATCTTACTGAAAACCTAGGTTTCCTATTTCCTAGTTATCTACCACATGTCCTTGGACATCTATTCCATGGATTCATCTCTTAATTGCATATCTTTTTTTCTTTTATACCACTGCATCTACCTATAAGGTCAATTTGCATGAGTACCTACATCTCTGCCATGATTTTCCACCTACCAAACCTGTATTAACAATATTCACATCATTTCAACTAGCCTCCTTTAAATCCTTTAATGCATATGTCAGAAGAATTATTATCAAAATCATGCTTATATGACTTTAACTCTTTTTGAATTTTATGATTTAAATAGTGTATTTTTTGAAATTTTGGACATGTTTACTTATGCGGGTTTTGGGTATTTTACGTTATTAGGAATCCTTAGGAAATGAAGTAAGAATTTTCTTAATTACAAGTTCCTTGATACCTCGATACCTAAATATATGGTCACCTGAATACCTGAGCATGCATATTGCCACTTCAATACTTTATCTCAGCAACAAATTGAACTATAGAACTTTGGTAGTAAACCTCGTATACCTTGTTTGTCATGCTCGCAGACCATAAGAATTCACATTACCCACCTGGAGACTCCAAACCCTTTGACAGTGACTTTATTTTCCCAATTTGACTACAACCAACCTACCTTGAACCATGCATCCACACTTGATTTACCTGAACACTCGATTAACCAAATTTTCAGTTAGGATTTTTTTTTCTATCTGAGTGGAAATTCATCACATTTTGAACCTAACATTTGTAACCATTCCATCATAGCTTTCCTAACTTTTAAATTTTAAAATTTGGTTTCCCAAGCTTCTAAAAACTTGGTCCATGTTGTGTAACCACACAACAACATGGAAGAAAAGAAACTATCAACTATTTTAGAATTTTTAGAAGTAGACGTTTTATCAAAAGAGATGAAGATGGTTTGGAAAAGTTTAACTAAAGATCTGATGAAGGAATACTTATTGGGTATTCAAATAGGAGAAAATCTTACATGTGCTACAATAAAAGGTTGAGGAAGATTGTTGAGAGTGAAAATGTCAGAGTTGATGAAGTGTCATATTAAAACATACATGATCAAGAAGACTAGTAGTTTGATGAACCTACCTGCTTAGAGGAAGAAAAATAAATTATATAAAAAGAAGAAGCATATGATAAAATCCCCAAGACTCCAAGCAAGTATGTCCAAAATAATCATTCAAAAGATCAAATAATTGGAGACAACAATAAATTTGTGCAGACTAGAAGAAGATTTGTAAGGAAAAATGAACCAATGAATTTCTCTTTGTTATCAAGAATAGAACCTAAGAATTTTGTTGATGCTAGTAAGAATGAAGGATGGATTCAAGCAATGGAAGAAGAGCTAAATTAAATGGAGAAAAATAAAACTTGGGAGTCAGTGCCAAGACCTGTAGACAAGAATGTGATAGGAAGAAAATGGGTATTTAAAAAATAAATAAATGAAGATTGAGAAGTTGTGAGAAACTAAGAAAGTTTGGTGTGCAAAGGTTATTCATATGTTGAAGGAATTGAATTTGAGGAAACGTCTACTCCTATGGCAAGAATAGAGTCCATAAAAAAATTTCCTTCCTTTCTAGTTCACAAGAGCTTCAAAGTATATTAAATATATGTGAAATATACTTTCTTGAAAAGTGACTTGAAAGAAGAAGAGTATATATAGCAGCATGATGGTTTTAAGCTATTAGAGGATCCAAAAATGTTGTGCAGACTCATGAAGGATTTTTATAGTCTAAAACAAGCCTCTAGAGATTAGTATGCAAGGTTGAATAAGTACCTACTCTAGTAGGGCTTCAAGAAAGTTACCTAAAGTTGATCAAAATCTGTATAGGTTTATGATTGGGGACCTATTATACTTAATAACATTAAGGCCTGATATTATGTAAGTTTTATACTTGGTTGCACTTATTTTTAAGATGATCCAAAAGAGACTCATATAATAACAATCAAGATGATTTTTAGATATTTGAAGAGCACTCCAAATTATGGACTATTGTATAAAAAAGATGATGAATTTTCTCTAAGGGTATATACTAATGTTGATTGGGTTGGGAGTATTGATGAGAGGAGTGCCAGTAGAGGTGCTTTCTTTTTGGGAGATAGATTGGTCTCTCGGTTTAGTAAGAAGTAGGAATTAGTGTCCTTATCAACAATAGAAGTAGAGTATATTGTTGTAGCATCTTGTTGCACCCAAGTGTTATGGATGAGGCAAACTTTGATGGACATCAAGGTGATGTATGATGATACCCTTCCAATTATATGTGATAATACAAGAACCGTCAATATTTTAAAGAATGTCGTGATGCATGCTAAAACCAAGAATATATCTATGAGGTATCACTTCTTAAGAGATAAATTTATGGATCAAGAAGTAAATTGGAGTATGTTCCCATAAAGGAACTAGTTGTAGACATATTTTAAAAAGCTAGAGGTTATTTCCCCTCCTTCTAACTAGATTCATAGTTGGTGCATCTATCCACGGGGAGCAATTCAAGACACATTTTTATCCCTAGATTGATGAAGTATACCTCTTAGATGGAGTAGGTAGAATAATTTTGAGCTTTGTGTAGACAGGGGGAGATTGTATTTTTCTACAAGCTCAGTTAAAAACCATTAGTTCTTTATCCTTGATGCGAAAGAGGAGAAATTTCATATTCGGTTAGTGTTTCCATCAATTCCAAAGAGGAAGATTGCTGAAATTATGTTGCAAGTATTGTCATTGATGCTAAGAAAATGAGATTATTGTAACTGTCATCTCTGATGACTAGTGAGTAGTAGTGTGTGAAAGGTTGCATTTAATGTAATCATTATGTTGCTTAGAAGTGTTGGCTATGATGTTGGATTCCACAAGCTTTCTATAAATAGTTATTCTATATCTCTTGTTGGTCATGTATAGGTGAATAATGTTGTGAATGTTTTACTCATTGTCTCTTGTTACAAATCATCACATAAGCTATGGAAGGAAGAATAAAAGTTTGTCATGTAGATAGTGGATTAGGAAATTGTATTGAAAGGCTCCAGAGAATGCTCTGTATTCCTTGACATTTGAAGATATTATCTTGCGGTTTAGAATTTTGGTAGATCCAGATGTATAGTATCTATGTTCCTAATTTTGGAGCATAAAATTTATTGTAGATGTTTCTAGAGCTAGTAGACTGAAGACTGTGTTACATTGTAGTTAAGAAGGTTCAAATAAATGCTCCACATTTCTTTGTATTTGATTTTATGGTCTTGTGGTTTGGAGGATGAGCTCAATGTGTCTATATGTTTCCTCATTTCATGTTTTAGATGATGTGGTGTACCACAAGTCATTTTTTCAATATTTTTTTTGTAAGATTCAATTTGTTTGGGTTTACAAGTGATATTAGGTTCAATTTATTTTTGTCTACACCAACGTAATCTTGTGTGAAATTGTAAAAGGAGGGAATGCAAATGTTGCTAAATATTATTTAATTCTTTTATTGTGATCCACATGGTGTTATCTATTCTCTCCAATAACACTTGCAGTTTGGAGTTAATATTTAGAGAGTTAAGTTTTTACTAGATCGCCTGAGTATTTTGAGTTATTGGACCAAGTTTTTGTGGCACACACTAGCATGTGATTATGTGCAGGTGTAAAATAGGTCTTTCCTATCTCTTTTCTTGGATCACTTTCAATTTCCTTTTCCCATGGATATTTTGGAGCTAAATTTCTTATGGTTGTTGCATGTTTCATGTCATACGTTTCATTCTGGCCAATAAGGAGAATTTTTTTGAAGCTTGCAGAAGGTATAAATGGAAGATCAAGTGTATGCTAAAAGTATGTGTGTTATGTGTTGAGTGTTTAATGCATATGTTCAGTGTAGTGCACTAAAGGTAGAAAAATGAGTGTGAATGTGTGAAGAAGTTTTTTAGTGAAGTGTTGATGGCAATGAGCCAAAATAAAAAGTGTATGAGTAATGTATTAAAGGCAATGAGCTGGAAAAAGAAGTGTGAATGAAGTGTTGAAGGTAGTGAGCTGAAACTAGAAGTAGTATGTTGAGTGAGTACTGAAGGAAGGGAGCCATATGTAGTGAACATGTTATGGAGGTAGTTATTTATCTAAATTCATCAAGTGTTATATGATGAGGTTGTAGCCTTCTATTGTAAGTGTTGTAATGGGAAAGGAGTTGTAAACTTCCTTTGGTTGAATACATAGAATTGTGTTGTAAATCTTGTTTCATTTTTTGTGAGGCTAGATTTGGATAATAGCTCCAAGCATATTTCACACCATGGTTTTCCCTTGTAGGGTTTTCCTCTTAAATTTTGTGTTGTGGTTGTTTGCTTGTGATTTGACTGATTTATTTAGTTAAAGCAGTAATAAGTTTTAATTGATAAAAAATAATTGGATTATTTTGAGGGATATACTGATTCATCCTCCCTCTTAGTATATTTATTTGTTCTAACACTTCCAATTCATAATTGGTCTCAACCATTCATTTCCTCTCTTCATCCATTTGAAGGGTAGGTTTACTAACTACAGTTGTGATCCCCTATGAAAAGCATCAAGAAAAAAATTAGGATACAAATTAATATCATTCATACTTAAAATAATATTAAATGGGATAAAAAATTAAATATGAAATTTACTAATATAAATCATACCTCCATCAAAGGAATTAAAGATAAAATGGTGACAAGAATGTCCACATCCATTGTATCATGAATATCAAGAATATTTGGAACTAATGTTATCAACTAAAAATAGAAAAATATTATTTTAATAAAATATACCTAAAATTATTTACAAATATAATGATTAAAAATAGCTAAGGTTACATTAGCGAAACTTGTATGACCACTCCTACCGATAAGCCATAATGTTGAAGTTCCAACATACATAGCATAAACACATTGACCCTAAAATATTATTACATATAATTAAATTAATTTAGAATCATCAAAGATGGATGTAGTTAATCTTAGATTTCAAAAGGAACTATAGTAAAATATATTTAGACTCATTTAAAATTACCTGTTTATAAATGCTAAATATCGTATCCAATATCTCATTTGTGAAAATTATGTTATCCAATGTGGATGCATCCTAGTCTTGGGCTCATGCATCGAAGCATCCTTGGGACAATCATTATGAATAAAACCATACTTTCAAAAAAGTTTAGGTGATCATTAATACCTAGGATCCTTTCCCTTGTGACACTAATCTTAAGAACTTGTGTGATGTAATAAGGTATGTGTGAGGGTGTTGATGAACTAAAATATATCTAACTCAACACTCTCCTTCACAATTGAAGGGATAATGATGTATTGAATGTAGACTAGTAAGGGGTCTCCTTGCTTGTTCTTGGCCACAACATTCCCCCTATCTATCTTGTGCAAAAAACTCATCTCTACCTTGGAAGTCGCACGTGCTAAAGTAATTCAATATCTCATTGATATAAAAATCACAATATAATTTTCTCACAAAATAGTATGGAACCTCATTTTTGTTACATGGGGGATGGTAAGAAACTATCAACCACCTGTTCCAAAATATTTCTATTATTCCTTGTTGTTAACACTAATCAATAAGGAACCTCTTCCAACTCATGTGTAGGAGTGCATTAGTTCATGGATTAGGGAACAATACACACAAATTAGATTTTGATATTTTCCTCTCTTTGACTTGTTGGTACAATAATGTTGTGGAATAAAAGTAATATTATTCCTCCCTCTTATTGGACCATGTGTTAATTTGGCCACTCATAATACATATATGAGATATTATAAATTCTTATTAGATGGTGATGGTTGTTTCATTAGAACTAGTTACACTTACATTTTTCAACCTATTGATAATGCTTTGAGTTCCCGTAAATTATTTTCAATTCCACCTATTAGGTTTTCTTTTGTGTGAGGATAATGTTGATGAAATGATGGAGGATTTTGTTAAAAAAAAATTGTTTATGGTCTTCACTATGGTTTTACTCAATTGATGAACTAAGGTTTGAAGGATTTTCAATTGCTAAAAATTATAAAATATTGAATCAAAATAATTTCCAAATAGGTATTCTAATCAATTTGTACTATTAAAATTTAAAAAGCATACCTCCTCAACCTTATGGATATCTTGATGGTATTATGAACTTGTGGATTGATTGACTCCAAAAAACACGTGTTATTCCTCACTCGCATTTGGCTTTGATGGAGATAGAGGGTTGGGATGAAATAAGATTAACCTCTTCTCTTTTTTGGTTTGATGAAAGACATGACACAAGCATATAATAATGCACTCCTATTATGTCTTATATTGGCCAAAAAGTTGTTTTGGCCACTTTTGGTCCACAATCTTTCTACACACTTTCCAATATGGCTTTACACATATACTTAATATCAAAAGTAGTTTTTTGATATAGATTAGAAATGGAGAAAGTGACAATCTAACTTATCAAGTTAGGAATTCATTTTAACTTATAAATATAGTAGTAAAAGTCTAGAATGGAATTAGAATTTAAAAAAAGATCTTTAGTCTATCTTATATTAGAGTGTATTGTAGAAGATACAATAAATTGGTCACTATGGAGATGTGAGAATTTAAAATAAGCTAAAGGTGACTACCTACACAAGTCAACATTCAAATAGAAGAAAATTTTGAGGGAAAATATAAATAATTAGGCCTTTTTTGAAATAGGATAATTAAAAAAACTACTCATTTTCACATAGCCCACCAATTTTAAAAATATATCTTTATAAAGAAGAAATATTGATAATTATCATAGCGATAAGTATTAAAGCATAGAGTAACAAAATAATGAAACTTGGTGGAGGAACAAAGAAGTATACTTAGTTAAAGCATATCTAAGAGAACATAAATAAGACAATGGTGTCAAATTAATGGAAATTAAAACGATTTCTAATAATGAGTAGTCAAAGTAAGGAAAAATTAAAATTTTGAAATGGTCAAATTCTTATACAAAGAGTAAAGAGGTTATGATAAAAAAGTATCATAATAATCATCTTGAAATCTCCAAAAAAATATCATATGTGATTTTCCTTGTGATTAACTAGTTCACTATGAAATGTAGGTCTCTATACAAATTTTTGTGTTAGAGGTATATTTTTTGTTTTTATTTTATTTCACAATTATTTTGTAATTTAGTCATTACCTTATATGTATGAGCTTGCATAATTTCAATATTAGGAATTAATGGTTATTTCTCCACTTTTCTATATATATTTTTATTTCCTTTGTATACTTTTTTATTTGAAATGCATTATCATTTTGTATAGTAGGTGCTATGAATGATATATATTTTTCTATTACTATATTTCCTTGTATAATTTTAGGTAGAATTGGATATTCATATAATATGATCTTTTTTGAGTAATCTTCATTTAATTCTCTTAAAATATTTATATACAAGTAAAATCAATCTATTATTTAATATATAGGTTATTTATGATTGGGAATAAATTCATAAATTGTAAATTTCCCAATGAGGAAAGAGGCTAATAATTATCACACGTACTAGTTATAAAATTTCCATTTATAAATTAAACTCATTGGTGTGAAATGGATTAAACCCTTTCATATTTCTTAAAATATTTTTAACCAAGAGGAAGAATAAAAATATGAAATATTGATATAATATGGAAAAGGACATGTACTTCCATAGGATATATAATTAGCTTCAATAATAATTTTAATATTGTCTCTTGCGTAATATGATTTGAACATTTGAAAGCCATACCAAAATATGTATATTTATCTCAATGAGAGTGATAATTAAAAAAATTCTTGCATTCATATATTAAATTTTTATTTACCCTATCAATTATAATTCCATCAATGGACTTGATGTGTTACACCCTTAATCTTGTAGTGTGCATACGGTTATAAGTAACTAGCTTATGCCTACATTAACTCTTAATTAAGTTATATGATCATTATTATATTCTTATTTAGATATTTAGGTCATGTTAGGTATAATATATAGACATAAAATTCAACCTCGGTGATATCCAAAGAATAAGAAAGGTACACACAAAAACTAGTGATTATTTTATTATCCTCATATTTTAATTTTAATTTTTCTTGAGGACTCTTGAAGCTTTCCCCCCTAAAAGTAGCTTGTTATTTTGAATTATTATAAATTATTTGTAATTTTTTTCTTAATTTATTTCATTATAGATGGTACTAAAGCATTATCTTGACATCTAAAGTTAAGAAATAAGATAATTTTATATTTATTTTGGAGGCTATTTTGAAAAGTGCATATCTCTCTAATTTTGGTGAATATTTTCCTAAATTTTAAATGGTTTTTCAAGGCCACATTAAATATACTATAATATATTAGAGATAATTTGGATTTGAATTCAAGGAGTTATTAAATAAATATGGTTTCTAAAAAGTCACTTACAGGGAAGAAAATTAATGATTTTTTTTAAAAATCTATAGGCTTGAACAATTATAAGATAATACACTTACAATCTTAGTTTTAATATACTTGGATTAATTTTAAATAAGTTATTATAAACTTAATGTTTCCATTTAGTTTTCTCCCATGGCTACAAATCAACAAATCAACAAAATTATTGTAGATTATTTTGGGAAGTGATATCTACACTGTAGTAAGATACAATATTTTTTTATATTGATTGATTTTATTTAATTATTTTTTGAAAAATTATTTCTTCCTATCATGAAAAGGCCCTAAACAATAAAAAATAATCTAAATAGCTATACAATCTCCTACCAATAATCATGTGGTAATTATGGAGATTATTATTGTAGATATGTATCTATATAGTGTTGTGCATGTTTTGCACACATGCCCTGCCATAGATAGCGACCCCTCTTTTTCACTCCTGATAGCTCGTTCCTGCTCTTATTGGGTTGTTTTGCTCCTGCCTCACTTTTTGTGCCCCTTTCCTAGACTCCAAGTGGGTCACATGCCTTAGAATGATACAATTCCCCTTGACCAGGTGCACCTACCTGATTTTCACTATGTCTTTTGCTTTCGCAAAAATGCTCCTATGGGTTTTCCTTCGTCCATTTGCCTCCACATCCCTTAGGCACTATGGACCCGCAATTGTGGGTCGCTGCTTGTGTTTTTCCACTAAGTAGTGAATGACATCCAACTTCCACCTACATGGTGGGATCCACACTTGGTTTCTCCATTCAAGCCTTGACCAAGCATCCAAATGAGTGTGGCTTTTCACATCTCACCTAACCCAGGTTTGTCATGCCAAGAAATCAATGCACACCATTAATGGAAATTGGCCTATAAACACTGCTCCCTTCCCTTCATTTTCACCTAAGGCATTCAAATCTGAGAAGAGAAACAAAGCCCCCCCCCTTTTTTGCTTTTTTCCTTGCTCCTGCTGGCTTGGTCCTTGCTTGCTTGCTTCACTTTTTCCTTCATTTTTTGACTTTGGGGACAAGTTTCCTATGGATTTGGGATGTTTTTTTGATGCCTAAGTGAAATTCCAAGGTTTTGCTGATTTTTGGGAAGTTGTGGAAATTTCCTTGCAGGTTGTCGTCCCTCCATCGCAGTCCCTAGAAACTTCCTTGCGGGCCGCCATCCCTTCGTCGCCATCCACGAGAACTTCTTTGTGGGTCGCTATCACTTTTTCGCCATCCATGGGAACTTCCTTGTGGGTCGTCATTCCTCCATTGCCATCTACGAGAACTTCCTTGTAGGTTGCCATCCCTCCGCTGCCATCCGCGGTAACTTTCTTGCGAGCAATCATCCCTCTATGGCCATCCGTGGGAACTTCCTTGTGGGCCACCATCTGTCCATTTCCATCTACAGGAACTTCCTTGCAGGCTGTCATCCATTGTCTATCGTCCCTTTGCTGCCATTTGTGGGAACTTCCTTGTAGGATTTCATCTGTCATTCATCACCCTCTGTCACCGACCATGAGAACTTCCTTGCGGGCCACAATTCCTCTGTCACCGTCTGTAGGAACTTCCTTGTGGTTGTTGTCCCTCCATCCCAATATGTGGGAACTTGCTTGCGGTCCACCGTCCCTTCGTTGCCATCCGTGAGAACTTCCTTGCAAGTCACCGTCCATTGTCTGCCATCTGCCATTTTCCGACCATTCACTATTTGCCGACCGTCCACCATCCATCATCTATCATCTGCCTATTGTCTACCACTTGTGTGTCTACTGCTGTGAAAGGTTGTCTTCCACCCATCGTCTACCCACTGTCCATCTGCCACCCACCTTTCGTCATCCATCTATTGTCCATTTTTCATCATCCTTTTGCCCTATGGAACTAGCACCCCTGAACCTGCATTTATGTTTATGGTCCAAATGAGCTCCAAATGTGGAACACTGATGAATATTATGATCTTTTAATGATGCATGGATGGATCTAACTATTCGTTTGCAGGACTTGACTAACATTTGCCTTGATTAATGTATGAAAGCACTTACTGCGTCTTTAGGTGCAAGATTTATGGAACTTGTTGAGGGGCCATCGAAGAAGCCCACAAGAGCCCCTGGAGGAAAAAAGGAAAAGGATGTTTGCATAAAAAATGAAGGACTAACCAACATATGAATGCATGCCAAGGAATTTAGTGACAAAACTACAAAGGGTGACCTTCATAGGAACAAGAAGGAGCTATTTTATTTTCCACCAAATGATGATGATTTTTAGGAGTTGACTGCCAAAATATGGAGCAACACATTTTCTTCTTAGGGACACTGATTTGTAACAAAGGATGCAACAAACATATCAAACAAAGGGCATCTTCCTACAAGTTTTCAGTTGCATCAAAGAAGGCAGTCACTATAGGACAAAAATGATACAGTGCCAAGGTCACTAGATGACAAAATAGGCTACAAGACAAAATAGGGAAGAGGACAAAATAGCCTATTTTAAATTGAGAAATATTGGGGGTAAGTGAAACCCTAACTTGTATCAAATTTGAACCACACAATGTAATTAAATCCTAGCCATTCATTTAGGCTTTGGAAAACTATAAATAGGGGCTTGCTCCTCATTTGTAAATGGTTGGAGAATTGGTGCAAAAGGAATTTGTAGCAATAGAAGATAGCATTGCATGATTTTATGGATGTTCTCTTTGAGTTTTCTCATCTTCCATGGATGGTTCTACTTCCATGTTAGTTTTAGCTTGTAGTTTCTTGGATGACTTTAATGATGTTGGATGTTACAGTATTTGATGCATTTCCAGCTCATTATTTTTGTGGTTTGTTGATGATGAATCACTTTGTAAAGCTAGTTTGAGCTAACTTATTTGCTGCAACTTAGTTCAATTGTATGTTCATGAGGTGAATGCACAATCTAAAAATTTGTAGTCCTTAGAAGATTGCACTAATTTTGTGTAGCTATAGGTCTTTCTTGGTCAAGAAAAATCTAGTTTGTGGGAGTCTATCTACTGTAGCACCCTCCATTGTTACTGTTCATTCATAGCTTAGGATTAGAATAGTTTTCTCAAACCTTCCTCTTTTTCTATTTCTTTTATTCCTTTGTTAGAATAGGATTCCAAGCATCAAAACAATGCTAAATCTAATGAACATGGTGAGTTCCAACTTGCTATCTTGAGTGGGAAACCACTCTTCATTCACTTTCATCACTTTGAAACTCCATTTGCAGACTCAACTTCCCATGCATTGTAAACCATAAATGCCTCCATGTGATTACCAACAAAACACATCAACCAACTAGGATATTTCAAGCATTGTCATGACCTAACACCCAAGAGACCTTGGAGTAGTAATCTGGAACTTGTTTGTAGATTTCTACCTTTCAAGAGAGGTAGCATACTTGTGTGTTGCCTATGTTGAGAAGGTACAAAAACACCCATCAACAGAACTGGCGCTAGAAGGAGGGCATGGATGAGATTGAGGCTACAAAGGTGAAAGTTGGAAGTTGAAAAGAACCTTCAAGTAAAAAATCTAAGATAGGGAGATCTCTTTATATGCTGGAATTTTAAATCAAAAATTTTTGAAGGAAAACAAGAGTTGACCTGAGATAGAACATTTGCAAATCGACATTACTCAATTACATGTATATTTAAATAGGAGATTGAGGAGACCATTGTAGCAATTTGCATTGGCAGATAAGTATAGAATCCATTGCACTTGTAGGCACAATGAATTGGAGTGTCTAACATTCTTGGACATAATTGAAAGAGTCTTGCAAGGAGAAATTCCATTTTGGGAAATATATCAACCCTTAGCTCAACCAAACCTAGAAGAGGAATTTTCTAACATGGAAGCCAAGGTATTCAAGGATTTGATTCAAGAACACCAGTGCAACAAGGATGGATTAAAATTGGAGGAAGTGTTGATGACTAGTTGGTGCAAATTTCATAATACACCTCACTTAGAATTCACTTGTTCATCATGTGCGAACGCCATCACCAAGTCAAAGGTAGTTTGAACAAGTTAGAGTAGCCAATTCTCAATGAAGGGGAGTCATCCCATGAGGTAGGAGAGCTGTCAACATTTGGAGGACAACACATTGGAGTTGAACTAAGAAATTTGACACAAGTTAGTGCTAGGACAATAGACACTAAGGATGAAGGTCAAGATGAAGGAGTTGATTTCCTTGGGATAGCAAGAAGCTTTGGTGAAAGTTCACTTATAAGGGGATTAGAAAGCCTTTCCTTCATTGGTAAAGGGAAACCTTCCACTCAAGGAGAGGAACTATTGGCAGTTGGAGGTGAATTAATAGAGTTTGTAGCAGCATATGCTAGGACAACTAATACATATGTCAAAAATTAGGAGGAAGAGGTTGAAAGCCTTGGGGAAGTAGACAATGATGATGGAAGCATAAGTGAAATAAGATTATAAGAGATCTCCTTCATGAATGAAAGTGATCAAGCATCTAAAAATGAAGATTTGGAGGAATGAGAAAAACCACATTCCACAACTATCTACCATCAAACTTCCTTCCCAACTGATAATGAAGACCCAATGGTGGAAAGATACAATAAGCTTGTTTCAAGACTCACTAGGGATTGGTCAGAGCTAAGACACCGAGTGGAATTAGAAGTGTTATTCCTACTGGGATGTTGTAGGCACCATGATTCAATGCATTTTGAGTTCACGTGTGAACTATGCCAAGATGCCATCGAGAAAATTAAAGGACAAGTGGGGTAGCCAAGTGCATTGTTTCCTGCAGTTGCTTCAAGTATTGAACTAGAGGACCAAGAGCTGGAACCAAGTGACAACTTAATTGAAAGTAGTCCTCAAGAAGGTGTTGGGACAACAACATATGAGGAAAAACATAGTCCCCAACCTTCAAACAATGAAGCGGAGCAAATAGGGAGGCTATCCATTAGGCATCAAGAGTCTTTTCCTCTTGAAGATCATCTATATGCCATGGATGATAGGCTTTATGTGGAGTCCTTGGAGGAAAATCACATAGTAAATCTTTCCCCCCTTGACGAGGTGCCCTCCATTGATGAATTTTTTCATTGGGAACTATACTATGGAGGTATGCCAACACCGAAGAAGAGTAAATTTTACAAGAAGGAAGTGATGAGGATATACCACTTGAACCTCTAGATGGTGAAACATCAAAGCTTCTAGATTGGGAGAGGAAATCCTTTTCCATCTATAGTGATAGTGAACAAGAGGAAACAAATGAATGTCATGGTGAGATACATGAATTGCAGAGAGATGAAGACAAAGGAAGAGGTGTTTTAATGATTGCCAACAAGTATGACATACCTCGTCAACTACAAGATGCAACTAGGAGTCCTACAGCCTTGACCATTGCAGATCCTTTTGCACATTCAGAGAGTTACAATGGGAGGGATTCGTCCATGTCATGTCCCTATGACATTGAACATCATAAAATTAAGATCAACACCCAGGAAAGGAGATGGGATGGCATTCTTCCCATTAAAGGAAGCAATCAAGTGGAGGTTTGGACTACGAAAGATCAAGAAGATGAAATATATCTCCTTGAAGAACAACTTATAGATGTTGTGGGTCCCACTAGTAGCTTGGAAGAGGTGTTTTTTGCCTCATTCTCCCAGCCCTATGCAAGCCTAAGATCAGAAATGTTGCACAATATCGTGCCACCACCCAAGGCTACCAACATGATGATTGATGATGTAGTGCTTGCTCTCAAATGTCACACACTGCCAACTCTACATGGTAATATCCAAGTTCTATCTTTCTTTACTCCTGCGAATACTTATAGTTGCTTTTATCATTTTGATTATGGGAATGAGGGGAGACAAACATATTTATGGATCAACCATGGGTTTAATTAATTACCTAAATTGTTGGTTTTTCCTAAATATTTGATTGAATTTGAATGCTACAATAATAAAATTCTTTTTTCTGAGTATAAAGATAAATCTGCATGGTTTAGAACTATAATGATTGCCCTACTGCTTGTGCATGAATTTTGAAATCCAATGGTCATGAATGTCAGTTTTCCTTTCCTGAATGTTGTTCTTTGTAAATATCCTTGTACATAGTTCATTCTGGGTAGTGTAGGCTTTGTGTATATAGTCTTTCCTTCCTGCTTTCGTTAGGTTAGTTGGTTTTTTGTAGGTTGCTTGCTTTATATTAGTTTCCTTGTTGTTTTCTTTTGCTTTCCCTCTTTTTCTAGTTTATGTGTTTGCTTTCCGTTTGCTTGTTGTTTGCTTCTGCTTTGCTGCTGATTTTATTGGGGTCCCTTTACTTTAGCTGGGTAAATTTGTATGCACAACGGTCATTTTATTGCCTAGGGTAGCTCTATGTATTTCTTTCACAAATTCTAATCAAGTTTTTAAAGTGGATGGTGAGAGTCTTTTGTCAGTGTCAAGTGACCTAGATGTTTGATTGGAAGGGGATGAGTCATTGGTTTAATCTGGTCCTGATGTATTATGAAATCTTCTATCTCTTGCACACATTAAGTATATGACAGTTGTTATAGGTCCTTTTGCGAAGTCCAGTTAAGTGAAAAATGTGAAATTCTTTTTCAGCACCACTATGATTCTCAGCCCTGAGTGCAAGCTTCATTACTCACAGGTTGAAATGAAATGAATTGAAATGAGAAAAATCAAAAGAAAGAAATTCAAATTTTTAGGGGGATCCGAGCAACTCTATCGGGGCTATGGACACCTGGATGGCACTAGAGCAATGTTCAAGAGAATCACAATGACAACCTCGTTAGGCTATGGATGCCTGGCCGACAATGAGGCAATGTCCCGGATGCTTTTGGAGTTAGAATAAACTACATAGCTTAACTTGACAGCGCTTAGGTTCCTTTAACAACTCAAGGATGGGAATTAACGCCATTGCACACACTTGGATTTTAAGCATACTAAAGGTTGGATTGGCTAGTGGGTTTGATCCTTTGGTCGAGCGTCTAGTTTTTTTTTCCCTAGCGTGAAGATCAGAACCAAAGATTTTGGGTTTGTGACTCTAGTTTTCCATAAAAATGCTCTGAATCATTTCCCCAGTGAGTCTCCATTTGTTGTGCATGTTTTGCACACACACCCATCCTTAGGTAGGGATCCCCCTCTTTTTTTCTCCCGATGGCTTGTGCCTTCTCCTATTGGGTAATTTTTGCTCCCACCTCGCTTTGTGTGCCCCTTTCCTAGAGTCCAAGTGGGTCACATGCCTTAGAATGATCAAATTCCCCTTGACTAGATTCACCTACTTGATTTTCACTAAGTCTTAATTTCACAGAAATTCCCCTATGGGTTTCCCTTCGTCCATTTTCCTCTGCATCCCTCGGGCACCACAAACCCACAACTGTGGGTCACCACTCATGTTTTGCCACTAAGAAGTGACTGGTGCCCAAATTCTGCCTGCATGGCGGGATTCACACTTGGTTTCTCCATCCAAGCCTTGACCAAGCATCCAAACGAGTGTGGGTTTTCACATCTTAGCTAACCCAGGTTTGCCATACCAAGAAATCAATGCATGCCATTAATGGAAATTGGTCTATAATTCTACACCTTGCCCTTCATTTTCACCTGAGCCATTCAAATCTAAGAAGAGAAACAAAGTCTCCACCCTTTTTTCACATTTTTCCTTGCTCTTGCTGGCTTGGTCCCTACTCACTTGGTTCACTTTTTCCTTCATTTTTTGACTTTGGGGACAAGTTTCCTATGGATTTGGGATGTTTCTGTGATGCCTAAGTGAACTACCAAGGTTTTGTTGAGTTTCAGGAAGTTGCAAAAATATCCTTGTGGGTCATCGTCCCTCCATCGCCATTCATGGGAACTTCCTTGCGAGTCATCATCCCTTCATCGTTGCCCATGGGAAATTCCTTTCGAGCTACTATCCCTTCATTTCCATCTGCAAGAAATTCCTTGCAGGCTATCATCCCTCCATCGCTATTTGTGGGAACTTCCTTGCAGGTCATCTTCCCTCAATTGCCATATGTGGGAACTTCCTTGTGGGCCTTTGTCCCTCTATCACCATCTATGGGAACTTCCTTGTGGGTTTTCATCTCTCTGTTGATGTCTTTGGGAACTTCCTTGTGGGCCACCATCCCTCCATTTCCATCCATGGTAAATTCCTTGCGAGCCACCATTCGACGTCCACCATCCCTCTATTGCCATCCACGAGAACTTCCTTATAGGCTGTCGTCCATCATCTGTTGGTCCTTCATCACCATCCATGGGAACTTCCTTGCAAGTCGTCATTCCTCTATCGCCAATTGTAGGAACTTCCTTGTGGGCCACTGTCCATCCAATATCATCTATGGGAACTTCTTTGAGCCTATTGTCATATACTATGACAACTCAAGTGCAATAAACATATCGAAGAATTCGGTGCTACACTCTAAGACCAAGCATAGATCAATCAAGTTTCACATCCTGAGGGAGAAAGTGAGTGAGAAAGAAGTTAGATTGGAGTATGTGCCTACCAAAGAAAAAATTGTAGACATTTTCACCAAGTCATTGCCAAAGGATACTTTTAAGTATCTTAGAGGGATGCTAGGAGTGATTATCCCTCCTAATAAGAACTAGAGATGCATTTACTTGCATCAATCCATGTGCTTCATAGCTATATTATGATCTAGATTGATGTTTCTATGGCTGCTACTCAGGGGGAGTTCTTAGATGTGCAGATATGTGGTTCAAACTTTGTATGTGGAAAGATAATGCTTATCTTTTACATTGATGTCAAAGGGGAGAGAAGAGTCATGTGAAAAATTGGTGATTATTTGGGGAGAAGAGCCTTGTGGGGAGAAAGATGATGAGTCAGATCCTAAGAGAGAAAGTGTCAAGACTTAGTTGCGTTGTTGGTTTTTTTCACATCATGTGTTTCCATCAATGCCAAAGGGGGAGATTGTTGGATATTGTGGTTGTGTGAAAATATGTGGTTCAGAGCTTGTATGTGGAAAGATAATGTCTATCTTCTCCATTGATGTCAAAGGGGGAGATGAGCAATGTGAAAAAATATGAACTATTTGGGGAGAAGAGCCTTGTGGAAAAATATCATGTGGAGAAATGAGTAGAATCTAAGTGGGAGTAAGTGTTGATTGAAAGGTGGGTTGATGGTCTTTTTCACATCAAGTGTTGACATCAATGACAACCACATATCAACAACACAACCACAACATCCAACAATATCCCCCTTTGGAATTTATGGCAACACATGATGTGAAAAACAACATCAACCCAACTTTCAATCAACACTCACTCCCCATTAGATTCTGACTCATTTCTCCACATGATCTTTTTCCATAAGGCTCTTCTCCCCAGATAGTTCATAGTTTTTCACATTGCTCTTCTCCCCCTTTGACATCAATGGCAAAGTAGACATTATCTTTCTACATACAAGATCTGAACCACATATCTACACATCTGACTACTCCCTTTGAGTAGCAGCCATGCAAACATCAATCTGGATCATAATATAGCTTTAAAGCACATAGATTGATGCAGGTAAATGCATCACTAGTTCATATCAGGAGGGGTAATTACCCCTAGCATCCCTCTGAGATACTCAAAAGTATCCTTTGGAAATGGCTTGGTGAAAATGTCTATAATATGTTCTTTGGTAGGAACATACTCCAGTTTGACTTCTTTCTCACTCACATTCCCCCTCAAGAAGTGAAACTTGATTGATATATGCTTGGTCTTAGAGTGTAGCACCACATTCTTTGATATGTTTACTGCACTTGAGTTGTCACAGTATATGGCAATAGGATCATCATATACTACTTTGATATCTCTTAGCATCTCTTTCATCCATAACACTTGAGTACAATTATTTGCAGCAACAATATACTCTGCCTCAACAATAGATAGGGAAATGGAATTATGCTTTTTACTCAACCAAGACACCAAATTCTTCCCTAGGAAGAAGGCACCACCACTAGTACTTTTCCTGTCATCTACATCTCCTGCCCAATCCACATTAGTATATGCACTCAAGCTAAGATCATCATTTTTAGGATACCAAAGGCCAAAATCAACTATTCCTTTCAAAGACCTAAAAATTTTCTTTACAACAGTCACATAAGATTCTTTCGGATCAGCTTGATATCTAGCAACCATACACACAACATTCATGATGTATAGTTTGGTTTGAGTTAAGTAGAGAAATCCGCCAAACATTGACCTATATCTTGTTTCATTTTCCTTAGGAGAATCATCATTTTTTGTTAACTTACATCCGGTTACCATGGGTGTTCCAATAGGCTTTAAATCTTCTATGCCAAACTTCTTCAGTAACTCTCTGACATATTTGGACTGTGATATGAAAATCCCACTGTTTAACCGAGTGACTTGCAATCCTAGAAATAATTTAATTTCTCCAATCATACTCATTTCAAATTCACTCTTCGTTTCATCAACAAACTTCATACATAGATCATCATCTCCTCCAAAGATAATGTCATCAACAAAGACTTCAATAATCAACTCTTTATCATGATCCAACTTGAAATACAAGTTTTTATCAACAGTAATTTTATTGAATCCAAGATTTAGTAAGTATTTATCCAATCTAGCATACCAGGCTTTGGGATCTTGCTTGAGTCCATATAGAGCTATCTTCAATTGGAAAGCTATGTGTTCCTTATCAGTCAGTTGAAATCCATCTGACTATTCAACATATACCTCTTCTTCTAACTCACCATTCAGAAAAGCTGACTTCACATCCATTTGATAAACTTTGTAGTTCTTATATGCAGCATAAGCAAGAAATAATCTTACAACTTCAATTTTGGAAATAGGGACAAAGGTTTCTTCAAAATCAATACCTTCCATTTTTTAATACCCTTTACATACCAGTCTTTCTTTATTCTGAATCACTTCACCTTGTTCATTCAGCTTATTCTGAAAGACCCATTTGGTACCAATTACATTTTTATCTTTAGGTCTTGGAACAAGAATCCATGTATCATTCTTTTCAATTTGCATCAGTTCTTCTTTCATAGCTTCCATCCAGTGGTCATCATTACAAGCTTCATTGACATTGTTAGGCTCTATCTTGGAAATCAAACAATACTCTTTTGCAATCCTTCTTCTAGTCTGCACACCTTTATTCTTGTCTCCTATAATTTTACTTTCAAAATGATTTAGCTTCACATACCTCAAAATTTTAGGATTCTCTCGCACTTTTGATTCTTCTGTTCTCTCTTCTACACTTCCACTTGTCTCTCCTTCCTGACTTTCTTCATTTACCGGAACAATTTGAACTTGATTATGTGTCTAAGAATTCTTCCCTTTGTCTGTACTATCTTACTTTTCATCTAAGTCATATCCATAGTATTTGGACAATCTAGTAGAGTCCTCATCAACTCTAACATTTGCACTTTCAACCATTTTTCTCAATATTTTATTATAGTACTAGTAGGCTTTACTTTTAATAGAGTAACCTAGAAAGATTCCTTCATCGCTCCTTGCATCAAACTTGCCTATGTCCTCATCTCTCTTGATATAACACTTGATTCCAAAGATCTTGAAATATTTAATAGTAGGCTTATAACCAAACCATAGTTCAAAAGGAGTCTTACCAAAGATACCATTAACATTTACCTAGTTTAAAGTGTATACAGTAGTGTTTACAAATTCTCTCCAATAGATGTGAGGCGCATTTCCTTTTATCATCATTGCTCTAGCAACATCCAAAATTGTTTTGTTATTTCTCTCTACAACTCCATTCTGTTGAGGGGTTAAGGGAGCAGATAACTAACTTTTGATTCCATGCTCTTCATAGAAAGAATTGAACTCTTGGGAAGTGAACTCACAACCTTTTCTTGACCTTAGGCATTTAATCTTTAGACCTTTCTCATTCTCTACCATAGCTTTGAAACTTTTTAACTTCTCTAATGCTTCACATTTTTCTCTTAATAAAGCAACCCATATCTTCCTTGAGTAATCATCAATAAGCAACATAAAGTACCTTTCTCCTTGTAGACTTCTGATTCTAGAGGGACCACACAAATCAGTATGCACCAACTCCAGTACTCCATTAGAATGATGCTTTTTTCTCTGAAAAGAGACTCTATTATGCTTTCCTTTCTGACATTCCTTGAATATTTTGTTAGTAGGTTTCACTAGCTTAGGTAGATATCTTACTACTTGAGTGGAGCTTACCTTGACAATGTTATCAAAATTCACATGACATAGCCTTCTATGCCATAACCATATTTCATCTACTTTAGCAATTAAACAACTTACATTAGCAACACTTAGGTGAAAAATGTTACCTCTTGTCTTTGTACCTGAAGCAATCATATATCTAGAACTTCCAAGTATCATGCATCTTCCATCTTTGAACTAAAGATCATAACCCATGTCCACCATCCTTCCAACACTCAACATATTATGCTTTAAACCTTCAACATAAAGGACATCATCAATGTTATGTTTACCACCAAGACAAATAGATCCTCTGCCATGAATCACACCAGCATTGTTATCTCTAAATATTACAACCCCATCATCATATTTCTATAGACTTTCAAGTTTACTTTTATCTCCAATCATATGATGTGAGCATCCACTGTCAATAACCCACTCATCCTTTTCCTCAATTCGGGTTGCAAGAGCTTTCTCAACTTTAGCAAATTCAGTAGTCACCAGACCATTTTCCTTGATAGCAATGAAAACCCATTCATCTTCATTTACATTTTCTTTATTAGATTCTTCATCAATCACACCTTCTTCAGTATAATAGCATTTATTTTGAAATATAGGTTTGTTGGGCTTAGACCTTGGAACTCTTTCAGGACACCTTTAAGAAAATGACCTATTTTACTACAAGAGAAACATTTAATAGGAAACTTTCCTTTATACTTACCTTGTCCTTTTCCTTCTTTCTTCACAATCAATGCTTTCAACTCTTCTACCTCTCTTTCTTTATCTTCAAGTTGTTTCATTTCTTCCCCATACTTTAATTTCTTTCTAGAACTCTCTCCCGGATCATATCTTTGCTTGTTTCTTCTAGATATAGAAGCCTTAAATGCAAATTTATTATTAGGGGAAGAATCACCAAATTCACTCAACTCAAAAGTATCAAGTTTACCAATCAACATATCTCTTGTCACATTTGTTACTGATCTAAACTCTTCAATACCATGAGCCTTTGATTTGTAAGAGGGATGCAATGATCTGAGCACTTTAGCTACAATTTCTTGTTCTTCTAGGGTACCACTGACACATCTAATACCCATCACAAGTTCATTTACTCTTTGCATAAATGAAGAAATATTTTCATCTTCACCCATCTTCAAATTTTCATACTTTCCTTTCAAACTCTGTAGCTTAGTGACCTTCACATGTAGATCTCTTTCATAAAAAGTCTCCAGCTTCGTCCAAATCTCATGAGCTATCTTCAGATCTATCACGTTTGTTATTTCCAAATCTATTAGAGCACTCAAAAAAGCTTCAATATCCCTGATGTTAATCTCAACCTCTTTAATCTCATCAGGAGTGGAAGGACCATTCTGAGGAATAACATATATATTTTTTGTAATCTTCCAAAAGGGTTCACCAATACACCTCAAATGACACTCCATTTTGGCTTTCCACAGAGTAGTTTGTTCCATCGAATCTAGGACTGTCCTTCTTGTATGATTCCATCTTGGATCACCTCAAGTTTTTAAAGTTCTTCAAAGGAACCTGCTCTGATACCAATTATTGGAAAAAAAAGGATAGACAACTAAGAGGGGGGTGTGAATCAGTTGTCACAAATTATTTAAAATTTTCAAATTTAACTTAATCTCATATCTGATGAATGAATAATAAACCATAAACAAAAAACACATTAGAAACATAAAAAACACCAATATTTTTTACGTGGAAACCCTGTTAGAGGAAAAACCATGGTGAATGTTAGTCCACAATATTATACCCTGTTAAAAGTATAATGAAGAATAATGGGAATGCACATGCATTTAGGCGCACTGCCTAGAGCTCACTACTCAAAAACAAGAAGGCTCACTACCTTACAATATGTTTGGATTACAAAAAAGAGTTGAATTGAGAAGGTAGCATCTAAAAATGCCTAGTTTCAATTCTAGTGAAGCTCATAAATACTTCTTCACACTTCGCTCAAACTCCTTCACACTCTACTCTACAATCGAATGATTAGATCACTGTTTGCACACTTGCACTTTCTTTGTCCCTTCCTCACTACACACTCTCTCTTTCATACAAACAACCACTCTTATATATATATTTGTAACATGGATTTACATCAACAACTTTGTCGGCCAAAATATAAAACATATTTACAATGTCGGCCCAAATTTACAAATAAGTTGTCAATGAAATTCAAACACCATGGGCTACAACATAATGAAGACTTAAAAAAAAATCCTTGAGCATGCCAAACATTCAAATTTTAATCTCCAAGGATCCACAACATGCTACAACCATCATGTTAGCCAAGAACATGAAAACTCGAACACCCAAGAGAAAAATATCTAACCATGAGCACACCGATCAATGCGGACATGCAACAAAGATAGAGAATGATCTAGAAGCATCCAAAAATATTAAGAATCAAAAGAGATGCATCCACAATAGCTAAAATTACTAGAATCACATCAAATTCAACCAAGGAAAAAAATTGAAACAAACTGTCAGAACACAACTATTCATAACATGATCAAATCTTCACGCAGACCTCTGAAACTTCTGGTGGATAAACTAGATACTCTCAACAATAAAACCTTTAGTCCACAACAACTGATCATCAACATACTGAGAAAGACATCTTCATGACCTTCAATATTCCACTATCAACATGCAACTCTTCCTTTAACAATTTTCTCAATATCCTCGACATATATAGCCTTCAATTTATCAATGCTAATAGTGTTAACATTAATGAAAACCACATATCATCAACATAACCACAACATCCAACAAGACAAAACTGCTACAGTGTCAGGGTCACTAGATGACAAAATAGGCTACAAGAAAAAATAGGGAAGAGGACAAAATAGCCTATTTTAAATTGAGAAATATTGGGGATAGGTGAAACCCTAACTTGTATCAAATATGAGCCACATAATGTAATTAAATCCTAGCCATTCATTTAGGCTTTGGAAAACTATAAATAGGGTCTTGCTCCTCATTTGTAAATGGTTGGAGAATTAGTGCAAAAGGAATTTGCAACAATAGAAGATAGCATGGCATGATTTTATGGATGTTCTCTTTGAGTTTGCTCACCTTGCATGCATGGTTCTACTTCCATGTTAGTTTTAGCTTGTAGTTTCTTAGATGATTTTAATGATGTTGGATGTTATAGTATTTGATGCAATTCCAACTCATGCTTTTTGTGGTTTGTTGATGATGAATCACTTTGTAAAGCTAGTCTGAACTAACTTATTTTCCGCAACTTAGTTCAATTGTATGTTCATGAGGTGAATGCACAATCTCAAAATCTATAGTCCTTAGAATATTGCACTAATTTTGTGTAGCTATAGGTCTTTCTTGGTCAAGAAAAATCTAGTTTGTGGGAGTCTGTCTACTATAGCACCCTCCATTTTTACTGTTCATTCATAGCTTAGGATTAGAAATTTTTTCTCAACCCTTCCTCTTTTTCTATTTCTTTTAGTCTTTTGTAAGAATATGATTCTAAGCATCAAAACAATGCTAAATCCGATGAACATGGTGAGTTCCAACTTGTTTTTTTGAGTGGGCAGCCACTGTTCATTCACTTTCAAAATTTTGAAACTCCATTTGCAGACCCAACTTCCCATTATTTGTAAACCATAAAGGCTTCCATGTGATTACCAACAAAACAAATCAACCAACTAAGATATTCCAAGCATTGTCGTAATCTAACACCTGAGAGACCTTGGAGTAGTAATTTGGAACTTGTTTGCAGATTTCTACCTTTTAAGAGAGGTAGCATACTTGTGTGCTTCCAATGTTGAGAAGGTGCGGAAACACCCATATACATATAGGAATAAATATAGGAAGGTGCTAAAAGGATTAAGGATGAATTAATGAATCCAAGAGATGACTAAGTGATATTAGGAGAATATTTAAATAAATAGTTTATAGAAAAGGTTATAGAGGATACCAAACATATTTATCCATACAATAATAATTCACAAGAAAATTATGCTTATGATTTTGAATTAAATCTCAAGATTTATCATTACTAAACCAATTTCATTGCTAGGAACTTCAAAGAAAAGATGAATATGTAATATTTTTATAGCAAATATCCTATAAAAAATAATTTGAAAAGGATCAATTATTTGATCTTCCTCTTGTTCCTTTTCATTAAAAATTTATGATGGAATCCTTATAATTGGATCCTAACCAATTCATTTCTTGTAATTGGCTATGTGAAGAGAAAGAAAAGAAGGCATTCAAACCCACATTATCCATTTTCCAAGAGAATATCACTACACATTATGATGCCAATATTATGGATAACTACTTTAGCCATCCTACCAAATGAATGACCAATGATTATATTCTTCAATCCTAAACATTATATTTAAGAAAAAATAATGTTACAAAGTAAAATATAAATGAACTAATATTAAGTGTTTAAAGGACCACATCAAATATGTGGTATTCATGTTCTAATTATACTATATGTCAAAACTAATGGTTATAGAAATACAAGTAGAAGAAAAAAATTATGGCCAATATATGGTAATGGTTGGTAAATATAAGAGATAAATTCTCTCATAAACCACTTCCTTATCCTACTAGACCAACTTCTAAAAAAAATGAATATAAGATAAGAAAGGAGTTTGTTTTAAATATTATTGTAAATATAACAATGGATATAACATTTTAAAAAATAAATTATTATATATTGAAGGATCAGTTGATTAAAAAAAGGAGGAACCAATATTATAAGGTGGTATTGAGTTAGATGATGAATTAGAAGGTACTAAGCCTACCATTTCATGTCATATGTTTGTTAGAGTTAACACCTAACAAAGTCTCATTGTGGTGGGATTTGTGGAGCCTCTCTAATGTCTAATTAACATGGTGATACTAGGTATACAAATAGATTAGAGGACCTGACAATACGTAACTAAATAATTCATCTTTCATTAGAGGGATTGATGTAGGAGCATCCAAGGAAAAGAGCAATCTTGCATTGACAAAATAAAATCTGAGTTACTTGTTTTCCAATAAGGGTTGAATTGGTCTAAGTTTACCAAGTATGATAGTTGGGAATTTTAAGATACAATGTTAAGGTTTATACTTAACTTCATCTAAAATTCTAAGTTCAGTAAACTGGGTGATTGGGATGACTTGGAGACATCATTAGGACCTTGTTTCAAATCCCATTGACATACCGAAGGTGTTAGTAGCAGTAGTAAATGGTTGTGAAGAATTTGAACATTAGCATGAGGTTCTCTCATTAGTGATATGACATTCAATGTCCCTTCAATAGCTCGACAAGGCAATGAATCATATCATTGTGATAATGACGTTTCAACCTAACAAGCATGTTTCAGTGAGACGTAAGGAGGAGTCCCTTAGATAGGATGATGAAGTGATGACAATAAGGAACCTACATTTTGATAAGGCCTCATCGGTAAGACTTGATTGTATCAGGGTGAGATGATTTGAAGTCTCCTCAAAATGACAATGGTGGGAAGGTGGACAAAGATATGGATGGATCGGTGGTGATAGATGGACGAATATGTTGGTGACACCTAGCATGATAATACTCATTGATTCCACATCATTGTTGTAGATCAATGTGGTCATTGTCCAAATGAAATCAAACCTTAAGGAAGTGGTTAAAGTTACTGATAACCATGTAACTACCTAGGAGATTTGGATGTTTACTAGATGATGAGGTGGTACTACGACAAAGATAATACTTATGAGATAGGTCAACATGAAGGGGCTCCTAGAATTTACCATCATGGTAGAGGTGGAGGTATAGGTGGTGGAGGAAGAAATCCTCATAGAGATGAAATTAGATCCATCACAAGGTGGTTGGATGCCTTGCAAGAAGACATTTGCAAGAGAGAATTGCATTAAGAAAGAGATGATAGTGAAGATGAAACTGAAGAGGAAATGGAAGAAGAAGAACAAGATCAAATGGATTCTAAGGAAATGAGATTTTTGAGAGCAATATCTAGCGTTGGAAAGAAACCTAAAATAGAAGTTTTAACTTTTAATGGAAGTCTGAATCCTGAAGAGTTGATCAATTGGATCAATGATATAGAAATTTTCTTTGAGTTCGAGAAGATTGGAGACCCTCATCAAGTGATGTTTGTAAAGACAAAGTTGAAAGGTCATGAAAGTATATGGTGGAAAGAGATCAAACTTGAAAGAGGAAGGAAAAATAAGGATAAAATTTCTAGATGGGACAAAATGGTGGAGAATATAAATAAGCAACTTATTTGAGTTTACTATGAACTGGATCTGCTAAAGAAGATGTAGAATCTAAGACAAGGAGCAAGGATGGTGAAAGAATACATAGAGGAATTTAACAAGATCCTGATTAGAAAAGGGAATTTTGAAGTAAATAAGGAGAAAGTAACTTGTTATCTTAATGGGATAAAACCAAGCATACAAGAGGAGTTGGCATTAGTGAGAATACACACCATTGATGATGCATATCAATTTGCATTGAAATTAGAAGAAAGATTGAATAGGAAATTTTAGAATAAGGAGAAAGGGAAAAGAAAAAGTAATGTGAAAAAAAAGAGGACAAGTAGTAGATTAGAGACATTAAGGAAACCAAAGATGAAAGGGGTGAAAGCTCCAACAAGTCCTGTGAGTATAATTATAGTGGTAGAGGAAGATATAAATGAGGAATAGGAAGGGAAGGCTTCTAAGGAGCATGTTTTAAATGTGGAGAAGAAGGGAATAGGGCCTTTGAGTGTCCTCAACATCAAGGAAGGACAAATAGAAGACCTAAATGCAATGCATAAGTTAACCATGTAGATGAAAATGCTTAGTCATCACATTCTAGAGATGTCAAAAGGGGTGAGTCCCATGTTGTTAGAAGAGCCTTGTTGAATGAGGAGAATAAACTAAACCAAAGAAATAACCTATTTCACATTCGATGTATGTGTGAATGTAAATTTTGTAATATGATTAAATTGATGGTGGTGGTACTAAAAATCTTGTTTCAGAATAAATGGTGAATACATTATAGCTACAAAGGAGAATGCACCCAAACCCATACAAAATTGCTTGGTTGCAAGATGACCGTAACATTTTTGTGAACGAACAATGCTTGGTAAGGTTTAAGGTAGGTAATTCTCATGATGAAGTTTTTTGTGATGTTATGCCTATGGATTTTTACCACTTGTTATTAGGAAGACCTTGGCAATTTGACAAGAAGGTAGTGCATGATGGGTAATGCTAGTACCTACTATTTGATGAAAGATGGAGTCAAGCACAAATTGAAACCTTTGAAAAAGGAAGAAGAAAAGGTATGTAATAACATTGTCAAATGCTTGGTTAATGGAGTCAGACAACTAGTCAAAGAGGATGAGGATGAAGATCAATATATGCTAATGCAAGTTGCAATTGTGTTTGCATTTAGAAGGCATAGACTAAAAGTCATGATGGAGGAAGATGTAAAATCTATTTTTTTGTGAAAATGTTGTTACTAATTTATGTGAGCATGTTGATATTAGTGTAGATGGAGGTATTGCAGTAGTAAGTACATTGGTGAATGAAGGTACTACAGTTGTAAGTAAGAAAGAAGGTAAGAGAGCACATGATGATTTGTTGGGAAAGCTTCCATTTGCATTAGTGGATGATTTCTCCTATGATGAAGAAATTTGGATGGATGACAGTTTATTGCAGGATGAAAAGGAATAATACTTTGATTGTTCTATTGACATTGATGAGGGTACAAATGAGAGAGATGGAAAATATGAGTATTTTGATTGTGATACTAACATTCAATTTGTAGCTGAGAACTACATTTCAGGAGATATAGGAAAAGAGGAACCCAAGGAACAAATGGAGATTGAAAGAGAAATGATTTTTGTAGTAGGAGGAGATGTAATGCATGAGTTTCCAATTGGTGGGGACTAGAATTTGTAGAAAGAGGAAGGAAGAGGGGTTAGAGTGAAGGATGGAAGGGACATCCAATTGTAGAGGTAGGTTTGGAAAGATGTTCAAAAAGATAAGGTAGATAGATTGATCCAGGATGAGCATAGTATCTACAAAAATTTATGAGTTCAACTCATGAAATATTTTTAGATTACCTCGGGTGTTTGATGCAAGAGAATCCAGAGTAATGAACAATTTTGCATCAAAAAAAAAAATTGAGTTACTTCTTTTCCAATAAGGGTTGAATCAGTCTGAGTTTACCAAGTATGACAGTTGGATATTTTAAGTTAAAGTGTTAAGGTTCATAATTAACTTCATCTGACATTCTAAGTTTAGTAAATTGGCTGATTGACATGACTTGGCGACATTGTTGGGTTCTTGTTTCAAGTCCTATCAAAATACTGAAGGTGTTAGTAGCAGTAGCAAATATTCGTGAAGAATTCACCTCGGCATGAGGTTCTCTCATTAGTGGGATGACATTCAATGTCCCTTTGATAGCTTGATGAACTGTTGAACACATCAACAAACTGCATCATGGAGACTCTAGGTTTTTGGGTAGGGCCGTTTGGGAGTCCCTCTGATAGGGAAATGAAGCATATCATGGTGATGAAGGGGTTTCGTCCTGACAAGCATGTTTTCGTGAGACGTTAGGGTGGAGTCCCTTCAATAGGTCGACGAAGTAATGACAATAAGGAACCTACATTTCGATAAGGCCTCATTAGTGAGACTTGATTGTATCGAGGTGAGAGGATTTGAAGTTCCCTTGACATGAAAATGGTGGGAAGGTAGATGAAGATATGGAAGGATCAGTGGTGATAATTGGAAAAATAAGTTGGTGACACCCGACGTGATATTACTCATTGATTCCACATCGTCGTTGTGGATCAACATGGTCATTGGCCAAATGAAATCAAACCTAAAGCTAACAATTGAAGTTACTGATAATCATGTAACTACCTAAGAGATGTGGATGTTTATGGGACAATGAGGTAGTACTACGACAAACATAATACTTATGAGATAGCCTGACTTGAAGGGGAGAATAGCTTATAGAGACAAAGAGTGAAGGTGATGGAGTAGCGTGATGAGTAATGTGGTCATGGAGTAGAGAAGAGAAGTCAATCGCTTGCTAGTGAATGTAGAGTCGAGAGTGAATGCTTTGATCTATAATTTAGTAGATGATTGTAATAAGATAACTCATATGATGGCATGTAATCTTGTAGTGTCATTTTAGCAATAAAAGAAAGTTTTTCTCTTGCATTTTCGTTAGTAAGGGGAGTACCCTTCATCAGGGATGCATTAAATTATCAACCAAGGAGTCGTAAAAATTTAGATAGTGTTGGAAAATATATGCATTCATACATTTTAGATGCATCCTACATCAATGTAGTATAGGAAAATACAAATGTAGAAATACAATAAAAGCTAGAAATAGGAATAAATTGCTAATTCATAAAACAAGGGAGATGAATGTAAACTATTACCAAATGCTATGGGTACCTAATGCTTAAGACTCTAACTAATAAATATTTAAAACTACGATGTCCTAACCTAGTTAATTCCTTTGGAGTATGAAACCAAAAAATAAGCTATAGAATTTAGCTCATGAATTAAAACATATGTATTCATAACATATAACTGAAAAATGCCAACTAAATTTCAATAATACATTATCTAATTGAACAACATAAACTACATTGGGTTAGCAGTACCTCAAGTGGCCCTTGCTGTTACATCCCGAATTGTATAGCTATTAGGCTATTAGAATTGAATAAGGATTATGTATTGGTAAAGACAATTCCATGAATAAATAAGGATGTGAATCACCTTGTTTTCAATATGAGCTTTTGATCGTCTCATTCTTGTGTTATTTACTTGATGTTAATCATGGTGGAAAATGTACATAATGTGATTTATGTGTGGTATTTTTATATCTTATGAAATTTATACGTATTGATAATCTTGTGAGCAATTAACTGCCGTGAGTTTATAATTGTGAATGCAGGATGGGAATCAGTCCTCAAGACAGAGGGGGAATATCACTTGGGAGAGGGGTATTGGTCATTTGAACGGTAAAGATAATCAGTTGAGCATACACACACATTATGAATAGTACATTGAGAAACAGGTCAGATAAGTTAGACATCCATAGGCTTAGGAGTAAGATTTACTTCCCTATGCTTTGTATGATGTGATTGAATGTTAATCTGACTTTACTGTGAATCCCTGTGAATGAACTTAAATGAAATGAATGTGATGCAGGATGAATAGGTACGTGTACACATATATACACTGTATACACATATCTAAATGTATAGACATATCGACACGTATGTACGTAAGCAGATGGATATGCTCATACATATGTATCGACATGTATATACGCATACATATGTATATACGTAGAGAACATGTAAACATGTTTACACGTACACATTCAGCCTGGTATCTTGATAAATGATATTCAAGTATTATTATCTGAAGAATTTAAGTATATATTTATATATGATATATATATATATATATTAATAAGGAGATTATTAATATATATATATTTATATATATAAATATTAACACTTAAGAATTTAATAAATGTATAAATAATAATAAATTTATATATTTTATTTATTAAATGTGTTAATATTAAAATTAATATTTATTTATATGTAAATAAGTTTATATAAAAATAAATATTAATGTTTAATTAACACAATAATAAATAAAATATAAGATAGAAATTCGCATTTTGTAAAATTCGCATTTTGTGAAAATGATAGAAGTTCGCATGATTGAAATTCGCATTTGAAAACATAAGTAATTTGATTTTAAATTTTTCAAACTACAAGGCAAATATAGAAAAAGTCAAACTGTGAAATAAATAGAAAAGAAAATAAAAAAATGAAGAGCTTGCCGTGAAAATGGCGGAACTCCTGCACAGCTGGGAATGGGAGAAGACAATGTCAAAAGATTAAAGCAGAAAATAGCAAAGAAAAGCTGAGCTGAGTCGATTTTAAATGTAACCTAAAACGCAGCAAGGATATAATGAAGAATTCTGACGCCTGGCAGAAAAACGTGTTTGTTAATTTCGTTTTGCTTTCAAGTTGAAAGTTTCTTCGAATTGTTGGCTGTAAATGAGTCGATTCACCTTTAGAAATCATGACTAAGGGGTAGAATGCATGGCAGGTAGCACTTTGACTGGGTAAATAATGAAATTTGGCAATAAGCATGCCCAGAAATGAGGAAAACATTTTTACTGCGGCCTATAAATACCACTGAAACCTTCATTCGAAATTATCCTGGCGTTCTGATTTCTGACATTTTGAGAATAAGCTTGACACTGCAAATTTGAAAGCAATTAATGTGAAATTATGCTGTGTATCTGTTCAAAGTGTTTTATTGAGTGCTGAAGTAATTTTTCAGTGAGACGGTGATTGAAGAAATTTATGTTTAAAGATACTGTTGGCTAAGAGCAACCATAGAAGATTTCTGAAGAGGCATTACTGGAAAAAGGAGCTTAAGACAGGCATGGTTCTGGTTTTAAGTTTTAATCTTTAAAAGTTATTTCCTGACTGTGTTAATTGCTGATTGTGTTAAACTGGAAAAAAAATGAATTATGGTAGTAGTCAAGCATGTTTGATATTCTTAAATTGCATGATGAATAAAAGAATGTTTTCTTATGCATGGGAAAAAGATAGGGAAGAACAATGTGGTTAAGGGAATTAGTTTAATACAGTTCATTATTTTCATTTTAGTTTAAAAGATTAAAATGGAATTTGGAATTTGAATAAAAGGAATTCAAGGGGTTTAGAATGATTTAGTAGAAATGGACATCTTGGGAAAAGGAAAGAATTATGTTTGGTTATATGCATTGATAGGAAATAATATGCATTGCACATCAAGACTGTCTTTTGTGTATGATAGTTGATTTGTATCAATAAATGATTATGCAAACGTTTGAAGATTTAAACTTGTATGATCTCCGTATATGGAGAATACGTAGAATACGTAATAATTTCTAGGAACGTAATGATGTTTAAAATAAAGTGTAATCCTAGCTTGTGTTATTGGGTTAACATTAGGAAGCTCTCTCCTAGGATAAAGAATTCCGGAAACAGGAGATAGGATAGCGAACACTCGTTTAAAAACTCATTTCTAGTAAACTGTTTGTGGTAGGTAGTCTGGGGTAAACTAAACCCACTGAAGGACACGACCTACGCGTAGAGTAAGGTAGCCCGAAGGCAAATCGGCCCTGAGTAGTGTAGTGATAGATGACTTGTCAGTCGTTTACTGAATCAAACACTATGGCCATAGTAATGTAATATACCTACATCCTCTTTGTTTAGAAAGATGATTACATTGTCAGTTCACAGTGATCCAAAACACATATACTAGGTTGAGATTGTAAGGCACAAGAATCTAGTTATGTAGGACACGACACTATGCTCAGTTGGTTAACGGAATCGGTCACTCAACCAATCTCTTCGACGAAGGGAGGGCCATTCATTGAAAAATGAATGTGCGGGGGACCGCATTATTAGTCCGTGGTTGGCGGAAAAGCACCCGAGTGATATTTCTCCTCCACAACCTGACAACCGAAGAACCAAGATTTGCAAGGAAGAACCTGGACCGTCTTACTTCTATTTGTGCAAAAGCTTTTAAAGCTGTGTATGTATTCTTATACTCTTATACTCTGTTATTCAAATGAAAAGTTAAAGTTATTTAAATTGGAAAAGTTTGAAATCATATTTAGATGTTGTACTTTATTTCAAAAAGAAAAGAAAAATTTTTGTTATGCTGTTGTTTACTCGTTTACTTTGGTTTAAAGTTGTAAAAGATAGAAATTTTTTTTATCGTAGATGTCGGGTCGTTACATGTGGTATCAGAGCTACCAGGTTTGTACTCTGGAACCTATGAGCTCACTTATCCTTCCAACATAAATCTCATGTTGTGAAAATACTTGTGTCAGGATGGTGCGTATCAGAATGACAGCACGAAAGTCTGTTATCGGAAATGAGCGCTACCTGAAGGCCAAGAAGGAAAAAGAAGCTATCGTTAGAACTATCCAAGGAACCAATTATGACAACGCAATCTGGTTGAGCGATACAGAAACCTTCAGTCATGCACTTTCTCGAATCAGTCTTGAGAAGAGAAAGATGAAGATGGAAACAATGTATAACTACCTTCCTGTAATGCAACCTGAGGAATCTGATATGTTACCACTCTCCAGAGATATGCCATCCGAAGAAAGTACAAATCTTGCACTTGTCTTTAGGGATCCAAGGGTTCAACCTTTAGCTGAGATTATTGAAATTTCTTCGAGTAACGAGTCTGAAGGCTATACACCTAGGACACCACCTATGGAGAAATGGTCTCACGAACAAATGTCTGCAAACATTGTTGATGAGCACCATAACAACATTGCTTTACGCAATTATGTATCGGACAATAAATCCGAAGGATACTACCCATTTTGGGATAGGTATGAACAAATTAGAGATGAGGAAAACGAAAGAGAACAATAATTCTCTCAATCCGTAGGATACACCCCCTTAAGTTACGAATCTGAGAGTGAATCTTACTCTTCCCTTGACTTTTTGAAAAGTCCTATGTAATCATCGAAATATTAATTCCTATTATATGAATAAAACGATGTTTTTCATCAATTATGTCTATTATAAACTTTGTTGTTTATGTGCATGTGTTTTCTTTATAAAAATATAATTTACTTAAAAGTAAAATGATAGTAAGATTAACATGAAATAAATATTCAGGTTAGACAAATCTCTTAATAATGGTGAGAACTTATGAAAGATCTCGAAGCAATCCTGGAACTAGTCGTGAAGGTGAACAAGAATCAACAGGAATGGAAGCCAAGCTGGATCAAATTCTGGCAAGATTGACCAATCTTGAAAAGGCAAAAGAAGTTGAGACACCAATCATCAATCATGAAGAGGAAAGCTCTTCGCATGGAGAAGACATTAATCATGGAAAAGAGAAATCTCCAACTTTGTCAATTGAGAAAAAGAAGAAACAAGTATCCACAGAATTATCTAAAGATATGAAAAAGATATATCCTCCTAAGTTTGACGGAAGTGCTGGAGGAGATGAAGCAGAAATATGGTTAGTACAAATGGAAAAATACTTTGAAATAAGAAATTATGACGAAGTTACTAAGGCAGCTTGGGGTGCATATCAGTTAGCAGGTGAAGCTTCTAACTGGTGGATGAACAAGAAAATGGAATTGAATATAAGTTCGTGGAAATTGACATGGAATGAATTTGTTGAAATATTCCGAAAGAGATGGCTACCCCAACTCTTTTATGACCAAAAGTTGACTGATTTTGAAGAATTGAAGCAAGGAAACATGTCAGTACATGAGTACTGGGAGAAATTTACTAGGCTTCTTCGCTATGTTCCTATATACCATAAGGATGAACGTTTTCGTATCAGAAAATTCATCTTAGGGCTTAATGGAAAGATTGGTGGAGAGGTTGATATGCATGGACCAACAACTATGGAATTGGTTTATGAAAAATCTCTTAAACAAGAACAGAAACTGAAGTCAGACTTTGCAAGGCAAGAAAGAAAAGAACACAAAAAGGAGGCTGAAGTTTTCAATAAAACAAATTCTAAAAAGGAAGAATCTTTACAAGTTGTTGGTAAATCAAAGGGGAAAATATTTCGCTATGGTGGAAAAGATTTCAAAGGTGATCGCAAGAGAAGCAATACTAACACTGGAAACGCTAATAAAACCACTGCAAGTTCAAGCAAAACAGAAGAAGCTGTTGTGAAAAGAGGTCCAAGGTCGGGGTGTTTTATTTGCAAAGGAGATCACTATGCAAATGAATGTCCCAATAAGACTTCAGGAACTCAATCTCAAGGCAATGCATTACCAAGTCAGCAAGCAATGTTTCAATAGAGGATTCATGCCGCTGTTGATGATCACCAAGCTGAATATCAAATAACGCCAATTGAGACAACAGGTACTTTATTTGGTTTGCCTATTTCTATTTTGATTGATACTGGTGCTACTGAAAACTTTATTTCTCCTAAGATAGCAAATCAATTAACTAGAAAGGCAGGACACATGGCTAAGTCATGGAGTGTTGAATATGCAAACAACACAAGAGCAATGGTAGAGCAATGTTTGTTTGAAGCTAAACTTGAACTACCTAGTTTCTCAACCGAAGTCAATCTTTATGTTGCCCCACTAGGATCCTATGATGTTATTTTAGGAATGAACTGGTTATGGAAACACAGAGCCATAGTAGATTGCAATACCAAAACAGTTGAATGTCTAGACGACTATGGAAATCCAGTCAAAATTCAAGGAATACCAAGAGAAGTAAAAGTCAGACAGATATCAGCAATGCAACTTCTTAAAGCTAAGAAGAAAGGGTGCAAACTCTTTGCAGTAAAAATAGAAGATCTTGATTATGAAAATGAAAATTTTGATTTTCAAAGTCAGCAAGAATTAGAAGATGGAGAAATTGAGGAAAGTGGAAAGACGGATATGGAAAAATATCCCATTTTAAAGAAATTTTCTGATGTTTTTCCTGAGGAACTACCGGGTTTACCACCTAAGAGAGTATTTGACTTTTCCATTGATCTAATTCCTGGAACTGAACCCATTTCTAAGGTACCATACAGAATGACTGCTACAGAACTCATGGAATTGAAAGCACAATTAGATGAGTTATTGTCAAAAGGATTGATAAGACCAAGTGTTTCACCATGGGGAGCACCTGTAATATTTGTCAAAAAGAAGGATGGAACTTTAAGACTATGTATAGACTATCGTATGCTTAATAAGGTTACGATTAAGAATAAGTATCCTCTACCCCGCATTGATGATCTTTTTGATCAAATGAAAGGAGCAGCAGTGTTTTCAAAAATAGATTTAAGATCTGGATACCATCAGCTGAGAATTAAGGATGAGGATATTTTCAAAACAGCTTTTAGAACACGGTATGGACATTATGAATTTACTGTATTACCTTTTGGATTGACAAATGCACCAGCAACATTCATGAACCTCATGAACAGTGTATTTAGAGACTATCTGGATAAGTTTGTTCTGATTTTTCTAGATGATATTTTAATTTATTCTAGAAATGAAGAAGAACATAGTAAACATCTGGAAATGGTTTTACAAAGATTAAGAGAGCACAAACTATATGGGAAACTATCTAAGTGTTCATTCTATCAGAAAAAGGTTCATTATCTAGGTCATGTCATTTCAGCCGAAGGAATATCAGTAGATCCAGCTAAGATAAAAGCTATAGTACAATGGCCTGTACCCAAAAATGTGTCTGAAGTAAGAAGTTTTATGGGTTTGGCAGGATATTACAGAAAATTTGTGGCAAATTTCTCAAAGATCGCTTTTCCTATAACATCATTACAAAAGAAAGGAAAAAGATTTGAATGGAATGAGAAGTGTCAAAAAGCATTTGACCTACTCAAAGAGAAATTAACTACCGCACCTATTCTTAAGATACTTGATTCGAAAGGAAACTTCATAGTCATAACAGATGCTTGTGGAGAAGGATTAGGAGGAGTACTAATGCAAGATGGAAAAGTAATTGCTTATGAATCTAGAAAGCTTAAACCGTATGAAATTAATTATGCTTCGCATGATTTAGAATTAGCGGCTATAGTTCATGCTTTACAAATGTGGAGACATTATTTGCTAGGAAGACCCTTTGAGCTTAAAACTGATCATAATGGTCTTAAGTATCTCTTTACTCAACCAAACCTTAATGCTAGGCAAAGAAGATGGTTGGAACTGATAGCAGATTATGACTTCAACATTAACTACATCAAAGGAAAAGAAAATCGAGTAGCTGATGTGCTAAGTCGAAGACGTCATATCTCTTCGATAGTTGCAATTCATACCGATTTTAAAGAGCAAGTACTTCAGAAAAGCATGGATGATGAGTACTATCTACAAATAAAACAAGCACTAGAAGAAAATCCACAAGATTCCAGATATGAAGGTTTTCAATTTGAAACCAATGGATTGTTGAGATACAAACATAGAGTGTATGTACCTGAAAACAAAGAATTAAGAAATCTGGTATGGAAGGAAGTGCATGAAGCACCTTATTCTGGTCATCCTGGAGTGACGAAAATGATGGAAAATGTTAAACCTTTATATTTCTGGAAAGGAATGAAAAGAGACGCAGCTAATTTTGTAGCAAGTTGTCTTGAATGTCAAAGGGTAAAAGCTGAACATCATCACCCTACAAGATTGTTATATCCGCATGAAATACCAGAATGGAAATGGCAAATAATTAGTATGGATTTTGTACAAGGATTACCTATGTCTAGGAACAGTCCTTGTTGCAAACTTTTCAGTTTGATTTCTAAGGTATCCTTATCATCTAACAATCATAAATTAAACATAAAATCCTACTAATATTTCATAGACATTCATGCATTCATATATACATATATCAACATAACACATTTCCATTTCCAAATATTGAAAATTGCTTAAAATATAAAATGTATGAAAGGTTTTAGTAATGCCTTGAAACTTAGTAGAAGGAGATAATGAAAAGTATGAAATAGTGAAAGGAAACTAGGTAAATATGGAGCCCATAGTTTCCACCCAACTAAGCTATTTCTTATCCTCAAGAAACTTTAAAGGGTGCTAGCAAAAAGATGAGTCCACTTTTTGGCTAAAAAGTGGAAATGTTTTCCTTCATTTTTAGAAAATTTCACATTTTACCTTAAAATTTGAAGCACATAGAGATGGAATCTTAAAAAAAGTAATTAATTATAAAATGTAGTACTCATAGTCTAGTCTCCAAATATGTAATTTATTTTAATACCCAAATGATACAAATTGATTTTCAATAGGAATTTCTAAAAGCCATTATTTAAAAGTCAGTTTCTTTTACCATACCATGCACATGTACGTCATCCATATTTTGAACTAAATAATCATATTTTTCTAAATCCTTTTGGGAAAAAAATTGTAACATAGTGAAGAATGCTCCCAAATTTTTTTTGTGATTTTTTTTTAATATATTTTTTGTTAATTTTTTATTGGTCATATTTGTTGTTTTGAAAAATCATTATGTACGTCATACATAAGATGACCTAAACTTATCATTTTTTGAATTTTTTGTCAAATTGAAAAGAATTGTCTGAAGTATGCTTTCATATAATTTGTTCTTCAAAAAATTATTTTAACAAAAAGATATTAAAATACTAAAAGCCCTTGATATTTCAAGTTTATGGAACAATTAAATGAAAAATTAATTGAAAAATAGAAAAAATAATCAAATTGTAAAAAAAATACATATCTAGAATCTATATTGTCTCATATATAATGGGTTTTAATTTCGTCATAATTTTTTACAAAAAGGGCCTTTAGACATATGCCCAAAGACACTATTGTCTTATGACATTGGCAAAAACTTCAAGTTGAAGCTCAAACCAGGTCCAAATCATAGGTTTAGGTCCCCAAGCCTTTTCTAAAACAAAAAAACAAGAATAAAACTTGACCAAAAATCCAAATTTCAAAAAATGGGATCTCGTTTCATAAAAAAAAATTATGCTTTTATGAAACGAGAGATCGGGATCCCATTTTGTAAAAGCATAAAAAAATAATTTATTTATGAAATGAGAATGGGATCTCACTTTTTAAAATGAGATCCTATTTTTTAACATGTCGTTCTAGAATGGGATGTCATTTTAGAACAAGATGTCATTTTAAAAAAAATAGGATCCTATTTTTGGCTCGAGGCCCCAAATTGAAACAAGATCCTATTTGTTAAATAATGGGATCCCATTTCATTTTTCCCAATTTTGGGTTTTTCCTAAGTCTGAAACTTCTACCTTAAGTGGACTTAACTTTGTACTTTCACCCTAAGGTTGAAGGTTATACTGTAGGGCCATATTTCTGAAGTCCATGACACAAGTCACCCCATTACCATGCTTCAAGTAGAAACCTTTTTGATATGAGAGCTTTTCCACTCTTTTAATCTCTATTGGAGTACCTTCCTCTTGATTCCTCCCTATCTAGTTTTGTATGGGAAAAATGAGGAAAGGAGTATGGAAGGTAAGAGGACATGAAGTAATTTTGATTTTGAAGGCAATTGAAATGTATTTACGTGACCTACCAATTGCTGACACATAGTTGTAAACAAAATGACGTTCCTTCTTCTTCAGTTTTGGCATGATATCAGTCCATCTACCTTGAGGAAATCCAAGTGTCTCTTTTATTATTCCTTCTACTTCTAGTCCCTTCATTCTTTTGTAATCCTTTTCTCTGCAATCCATTATCTTTCTTACACTCCCCTATGCTCTAAGAGATACAAACATTGGTCTACCACTGCATTTGGGTCTCCTACCTCCTCTCTTAGCTAGAAAGGGTGAGATTTCTCCCTCTATTTATTTTTTGCATCACTTGTACCCTTTGATGTTCATTTATTATATAGGAAGCTAGAGCCCTAATCTAAATATGTCCCACAAATATTAGTGGGTTCAATTTAGTTTCATTTGAAAGAACCAAATTATGCAAGTATAATTTACACTAGTCTTGTATTTATAGTGTGAACTTTTGGAAAGTGTCAAAGAACAAAAAAACTCTATTCATGGAATCAAGGTCACTAATTATTTGATTGAACTAATATATATATATAGGGTATATACCCTAGCAGGAGATCTACACCTCACCAATTGAACTATTTTATCTGCCATTTGCTCAATTTTCACTTTTAACCTTTTTACCTCTATTTCCTACTTTTCAATTGTCATCGCATGCATAGATATAATTTTTTATTTATAGGAAAACTATTGTGCTTTCTTCTACAAATCAATGCTCAATAACACAACAATAGGTATAGGGGTTCTTTATATGTCTTGTTGAGCTCTTGTGAATTTGATCTTTTCTATTTGTTTCAAAATTGGAAATTTGTGTGAAGATTTCTAATTTTGATCTGTGCTCAAATATGTGGAGTTTTTCATCTAACTCCCTAATCCTTGCATCCCTTTCACTATCCTTTTGTTGATATGTTTTTAGTTAATCTTCTAGTTATTTGATTCTCTGCAAGACCTCTTATAGTTCTTTATTTTTGTTCCTCCCTTCTACAATATTTTTTTCTTTATCTCAAAAAGCTACTCTTCTCCTACCTCCTCTGAACACATAAACCTTTTTGAAATAGGGCTCTTTGGAGATCTCTTTCTCTTCTTTTTAGCAAAAAAATTATCTTTTGAATCTGAGTTAGAAGTACTTGTTAAATACAAAGGTTGCACAATGGGTGTTCTTTTATTATTATCATTAAGGACATTTCCCATAGATTATGCATTAGTTTCAATCATCACAACATCTTCCTTTTTATTTTTATCTTTTCCTTTCATAGGCCCATCCCTCCTTAGGTGATGTGATCACCCTCCTAATTGTGGAGGCATTTTTTTTCTCCTTCATAGGTGCAAAGGTAGAAGCTTTATTTTTCCTCTTCTTTGGCTTTAGTAAGCTCTTAGTAGAAGTTGGAGTTTTAGAATCCTCCTCGGTTGTGGGATTCTTAGTAGAGGCTATAGGTTGAGTTTGCTATAGTCCTGGCTCTTTAGGTTCCTCCTTGTTGCAAGTAGGTGTTGTTGCATAAGAACCAAAGGGTATGTCTTCCTCTTGTGTAGACATAGGGGTTTCTTCTACTTCTTATTACTGCCCCCTTATTTTTTATTATGCTTTGGAATACTATTGCAACTGATATTGTTAAAATTCAGAAAATATTCCCAAGATACATTAGGAAATTGAATCCTAACACTTCTCTTAACCAACACAGTAACTAAACAAAAATGTGACAAAGCTAACTAATTTATTTCCCTCTTGTATTCTAATTAAATTATTTTCAACAAATTATATAGAAAATTTGGAACATTTACTTGACTCTGATGGCGTAAATGACTAAGTAGCTAAAATTCTACTACGTATAATAATGATTGTCTTCCATCACAAGTTAAATATATAATAATGTATGAAGCTAGGGAGTCCAAAATCCAAGGTAAATATAAATGTTTTCTACCTTTTGAGAAGGAATCTAAGTTCTCTTCAAGAAGGGATAATTTATTTTTGATTGTGATTATGTCTATCCTCACTAGAAAATTTTCTCCAGCCCTCGAAAGACCTAATAATTCTATGGTAGCAACCATTGATGCATCCACCCTTAACCCCATAACAATTTCCTCGTAATTTTGTAAGGTGTTGGAAAACTACTAGGTCATAAGTTCATTGAATTATGTATCTCATGAAATGATCTAACTAACCTTCCTACTAGAAGATAGGAACATATTGCATGTCTAGCAGAAAATTATGACCAGATGGCTTCATTATTACTATGTCACCTCCAATTATAACTTCACCAGTTATTTTATGCTTTTCTCTATGTAATCACTTAATTTTTATTTGCTTTTCTATGCTTGATCACAAAATTAATCACCCAATTATACTTTGGATACCTCTTCTCTACTTGTGAACTCTCACTTTCTTGAAAATGGAAAAAAAATTCAAGGAAAAATAATTAAAATAACTAAGACCTTTTGGATACCCCTCCCCCCAAAACAGGTTACTAATTGTCTAGAATTAGTAGGTACAAAAATGGCATTGGTAATAAATTAAGCAGTGGAATTCAAAACATGAAGTTTTAATGCATGCATGAATTTTAGATACATACAAAATTAGAAAGCTTGAATATTAATAATGAGAGTTAATGATAGATGTACCTAGTGACATGTTGTGAAGTGAAGGATGGCATGTGTGAATTTTTTTTAATACCACCATGCAACATGTTAAAATATTAAAAATGATTCAAGGTGATGGCTCAATTCTATGGATGGTCGTGGTGTGAAAAATAACTTTAGCTTGAGCATATCATGTGGAAAAGAAGTGGTTGTGCAAAGAAAAAGACTGTGAAAAGGATGTCATGGATAAGTGTCATTTATTGCATGGTATGGGTAATGAAAAAAGTGAATATTGAATGCTACATGTTGTGGTATGAAGAAGTGTTATGAAATAAAAATGAATGATGGTTGCTATGGATATGTTGATGTGATAGCTTAATAAGTGCTATGGGTTCATAAATAAATTATGCCCCTTGTGAATATTATGGCTTGAGGCATGATGTTGTAGGTCCCTTGAGCTCTGTGGTCTATAAAAAAATTAAGACTTCCATGTGTCACATGTGCATGTATGTTCTCATGATATATATTTTAGAAATATACTTGGGAAAGAGAAGTAGGTGAGTTGGGTAGCTCATTTGTTAATGTCTTTGATGAAGTGTTGGTAACTTTTGGTGAATTATGTATCTCTTGTTCTAATTTTTATAGTAGTTTTCAAAGGAATTCATCTTTCTATAGTGGCCTTTTGTATAACTTCAATCTATCGCCACTAACTAACATTGAAAAGCTTACAACATTAATTTTTTGTAGTTGAACTACTCCATTATTAAATATAATTTGTATTTCATATAGCCCAAGCCATCTAGTTTACCATTTTCATTTGTAAGCTATAGAGTAGTGTCAAATTACTTGTATTAAACTTCATTGTCTTGATAAACTGATCATGCCACCTCATTCTTTGTTTCTACACAATCTCAATATGGTAAATGACTTCCATTTGTATCTCATCTAAAGCATTGAGATTATGCAACCTCTTCTTTTGTTCTAAATATATGCCCAATTTCAATGTTGTTTTTAAATTTTTATATATTAAGATTCTAATTGAAGAACTACTTTTTTACCCATACACCAACTCATATGGTGTGAAGCTTATTGTTGTTTCAAATAACCTGGTTTCCAAATACTTCCTATGAAGTTGCACTATTTTTGTGAGAATATTTTCTAATTCTTTGTTAGAAACCTCCACTTGACCATTATCCTAAGGGTGATTAGGTGCATACTTCCTATGCTTGATCTCATATTCCTACACTAACCTAGTGATCAAATCTGAGGTAAATTGTGAACCTAGGTTTGTCACAATTTCCCTAGGGACACCATATCTTGTAAATATATCTTCATATAGGAACTTTTCTAAATTTTCATCCCTTACAAATTGCAAGGCTTTGACCTTGACCCATTTTGTTAGATAATTAGTACAATCAATATATTCCTTTCTATTGGATGTTGGAGATATAGGACCAATAAAATGTAGCCCTCATTTATTAAATGACACTATGACTAGTTGTGGATGTAATTGAATCTTATTTTTTTTGTAGGCCTTCTCATCCTTTGAAATCTATCACAACTCCCTATGTATTTTACTATATACCTTTATGAAATGTTGGCCACTAATAGCTAGTATTCAATATTTTAAGAGTTGTCCTCTTTGTTGCAAAATGTCCTCAACAAGGTTCATCATGGCATGCCTTATGAATTTCATAGACTTAATTTCTTTGATGCACCTCCTCAATATATAAATGTTATGGTGTTTTCCTTGAAACTATATAATTATTTATGTTTGCATACCAAGTTGTATGAAGAGAAAGGGAAAATAAGTGCTCATCTAGAAATGAATCATCTACAATATCCTCTTCTAATTTTATTGGTATTCTAGAGATAAATTATGCTACTACATTAGCCTTCCCTAGTTCATCTACAATGGTAATATCAAACTCCTGAAGTAACATCAACCATCTCACAATTCGACCTCCAAGTACTAGTTTATTCATCAAGTACCTGATAGTTGTATGGTTTGAGTGAATGAATATAGAATACCCTATGATGAAGTGCTTTAATTTATTGATTTCATAGACCACTACTAACATCTCCTTTTCATTTATTATGTAATTGAGTTCTATCCCTTGAAGGTTTTTTCTGATGTAATAGATGGTATACTCTTTATTTCTTTCTTTTTGTCCTAACATACCTAAGCCAATTAAAAAATTTGAAGCAAAAATGTGGATATGAAAAGGAAATGTCTAGTTTGGTCCTCTCAAGACTTGAGTCTTGGTAAGTTCTTCTTTAAGGGATTCAAAGTCATGTTGGCAAGGAGGTTCCCAATAAAACTCTACATCTTTAGACAATTTTACTGAAATCTTATATAAATCTCTTTTACTACCCAATATGGCCAAGAAATATTCTAAAATGTTTGTGTTTCTAAGTTACAAGAAATGTATATATTACCTCAATTTTATTGGGGTCTACTTGGATTCCCTTATTGGACACAAAGTATCCGAAGACTGCTCCCTCAGTCATTATCATGAAGTATTTCTCATGACTTAGGGACACGTGATGATATTGAAATATCTGCAGTACCTTCTCCAAGTTAGGAAGTTATTCCTTAAAGGTATTATGATAGGTTATAAAGTCATCTAGGTAAACTTCCATGGAATCATGAGAAAATTCTAAGAATATCCTCAATACTACCCTTTGGAATTTGGTGGGTGAATTGCATAGCCAAAATTGGAAGATAAAGTATGAATATGTATCCCAAGGGAAAGTAAAGGTTGTATTATCCTATCTTGATCTGATTGTATCCATTGAACCTATCTAAGAAGGAAAATTATTCTTTCCCTACTATGGAATCCATAACTTGATCAATAAATAGTAGGGGAAATATTATTTTCTAGTTGCTGCATTTAACTCATGATAATCAATACATAATATCTATTTCCCTCCCTTATTAGGTATAATTACTAATGGAGATTCCCATTGACTATTAGATATTTGGATAAATGAACCTTGCATCAAGTAACTTGTGTAATTTTGACTTAACTATTTCACAAAAAGTTGGGTTTATTCATCTTTGAGGTTTCCTAACTGGCTTGTAGCCATCATTGACGTTAATTTTTTTCATGCATAGGTTTTGTTCTATTCCATTCATATCATTGTAATACCATGCAAATGCAGCTACATGTTCTTGCAACACATTGATCAGTGAAGACTGTTGTACAACGGTCAATTTGTTGTTTACATTTGATGTTTGAACCGGTGTAATCCTAACTGTCAAGGTTGATGTTTTGATGGAGGTAATATCTAGGACTTCTATTTTTGGAGTATAATTAGTGAGAAATAAGGTATGAAAATTTTGAGAGATGGACTCAGATGTACTGGTAGGGATTATGTTCTACAATGAGTCTTTTAAACATGTTAAACAGTCATATTGTTGTGGATCCCTACCATAGTTATTTTGTATGATGTTTCCAAGCAACTTATCTTCATCTTGGATTCCTAATATAGGACTACATTAAATATTCATTACTTTTTGTAGTGAGTATTGATCATTCTAACCTAGGACAAGCCATATAGTTTTCTCCATGTTTGTATATGGTTGGGCAGGTGGATATAAGACTAGCTTCTTGGTTACATTTCCATTGGAAATGATCATGTTACTAGACCTACAATCTATAAAGGAATATATAGTAGACAACCAAGGTCTTCCTAGGATGAGGAGGTACCATACAATATTTTATTTAGGTTGTAATGCACTAAAGTATGTAGGGTATTTCCATGAGTATAATGTTCTAGCCAAGTCTTCTATGATTCCCTCAGGTTTTATTGTAGACCTATCTACTAATTGTAACAAACTAGCTGTAGGTGGGAGATCCATTAGTTGTAATTTCTTCATGATTTATTTTATCATGTTGATGGCTTCTCCTAGGTCAATTAAGGTATTCTTCATAAGAGTGCCATTAATTTTGACATCCACAACAGGGCTCCCAATGTCTGTACATTTGGAAAAACTATATTTTCTAACAAAATATGCACAAGTTTCCCTAAAAAATACACAATCTAAGGGTCCTTGTGTTTCCTGGTTGGATTCTTGAGGTATAAATCTCTCACTATCTTGGTAAAAATTGGCACTTCCTTAATTTCCTATGTGAGGGGTATCTTAATACAAACAATTTTGGGCTATCCTAATAGATCAGATTCAACTTGGGAATGCTATTTTTATACTATTAGTATCTCAGGGAATGGAGGTGTTGGACTTGTGTTGGTTTTTCCTAATTTTACTTAGGTTCCCCAAGTTTCTTTTTTCATATTTTTTGCTAGCAGTTCCTCATCAATCACCTTTGCGATGTGAGGAGATAAAAGGCTAGAGATAATTTTTCCTAGTTTTAGGTGGATATCACTCACTTCAACCCCATAAGTAGGGTATTGGATGGATTTTTTAGCATAATCCAATTTGATAGGATTATTATTAGGGTTAGGTGCAGGTTGTGCTAGAAATTGAGGTACTCTTAGTGGTGTTGGTGTAGCTATGGTTAGATTTGGAATTATGGCTTGTTGTGCTACTACAAGGGCTGCTATGTCTATTGGTAATTTGGATTTTGATTTTTCCTAAATTGACTTATTTTTTACTATGGCGACTATTGATTTTTTTGGGGTGGCCAATGGTAATTATAATTTGGTCCTTGGTAATTTAATTTTTTCCATATGCCTTGTTATTGTCGATTCCAATTAGAGGCTTAGGACATTAGCCATTATTGATTTTTCACATTTATCCATGGTTAAGGGTTACAATTTGGGAAATTTGAATTACTACCTTGCAATTCCATATTATAGGTCAAGGATCTTGTGACATACCTTGTCTTGGTTTCCATGGTTTGCATTGAGCGATGTAAAAAACTAGACCTTCTTCATCTTGCAGGGCATGAAACTCCAACTTCCCCTACTTGTCTTCAAAGATATTGGCCAACTTTTTCCACTTGCAATTGATCTTCTTCCAATGAGATTGTGGATAAAATTCTAAGGTTTTCCTCTACTTCTTTCTAATCCTTCTTGATATCGAGGGTATCTAGTTGTGTAACCAAGTTGCTAATGATGTCCTCTATTTTTTATAGAATATTTCTTATCTGTACCCTTGAGACTCTAGTGGATGATTTGTTGAGAGTAGAGGTTCTATCTCCCTGCTCTTCTTGATGAATGAATTGGAATAATTTCTACATAATTTAAAAATATCATCAAATGGTAAGTTTGAGATGTCTCTTGCTCTAATAAAATTGAGGGCATCCATATAGTCTTCATGAACTCCCTTAGAAAGTACTAGTTTCAAGGATTCTTTTGAATGTTTGTTCTGATGAGATTTATTGAGACAAAACTATAAGCTCTCAACATAATCTTCCAACAACTCATCTTCTTCTTGTGACATATTGAAGATGTCATCCCACTTTCTATCTATACCTCTATAGTATTCTCCATATTTTTTTAAGAACTTTGACTTCATTATATTCTAGTTGGGAACAATATCTCTTCCCAATCCCATGTACCAACACATAGCAACATCTTTCAATATAGAAAGGAGCAATTTGATTTGGTGAGCATCTGTGGTGTATTCATAGCTTTGGCATAAAACATCAAACTCAAAAAGAAAGGTGTATGGATCCTCTGTATCTAGTATATAGAAGATAGGGAGTGCTAAAGAAGGTATGCTCTTTAAGATAGTTTCCCTTTCTTGGTTGGTTATAGGGAATTCAAATGTTACATGCTTTGGTCAATCTTCAACTACTACATCACCCATGATGCCAAAATTGTATTTTGGAAGTCTCCTCTATTATTGGTGGATTTTATTGTTGTAAGGGGTGATTCTTCTTCATTGATCCCCTCAATTTTTTGTATTTTTCCACCAGTTTCTTCAATTTCTTCATGTACTAAGGGGTTAAATCTTCCCATATCATCTCTTTTCCTCCACATGCAATTTTTTTGACTCTTTAGATCATTAATTCCTACACATTTTTATTAATTTGTGTTGCTATTGATGGCTAAATATCTACTTATCCAAATGCTAAAATGAAATTGTGAAACTATGAAATATTGAAAGGAATTGCAAAACACACAAGATAATCTTAAACTTATCACCATCCTAGAAATGACACCTAAAATGTGGAGCCTCTCTAATGTTGAATTAATGTGGTGATACTCTGTATATACACAACTCAGAGGACCCGCGAATCCCTAACTGAATATTTCTTCTTTCACAAAAGGGTTGCATTAAATTATCAACTAGATAGTCATACAAATATACATAGTGCTAGAAAATATCTGCATTCATAGATTCTAGACACATCACTACATTAATGGAGTATAGTAAGATACACATGGATAAATATAATAGAAACTCAAAATATGAATGAATTGCTAATTCACAAATAGGGGAAAAGAATGTAAATTTTTATCTTATGCTATGGGTACTTGATGCTTAAACCTATAACTATTAACCATTTAAAAACTATAACTTTTCCTCACCTAGTTAATTCTACTGGAGTATAAAACCAAACATGAAGCTACATAATTCAATTCATGAATTACAATGCATGTATTCATAAAATATAACTAAAAATTACCAAATAAATTTTAATAATGTATTACCTAATCTAATAATAGAAACTAAAGTGGGTTAGTAATATCTCAAGTGGCCCTTTCTTGAGTTGTTGCTTCCATAGAAATTTTCAAACACTCACTCAACAAATCATGATATCAAGAAAAATTCCTTTATTGCATTCTAACACTGATGATTAGATGAAATATAACAAGAATGTGTCAAATATCTTTATAATGTAACACACATTCTATTGATGCAACTACTGATTAATAATGGTAAGAAAATAAGTAGCAAACTATATCTCCTCCTCAAATGAGGATCCTTCTATATAGGGTATGCGAGGATTTTTATTATTCTTGGACTAAAAATAAACCTATGGAACAACTATAAACTCTCCCTCAAAGGTGGGAAGAGGACTAAGTTTGAAACAAAAATAATAAATACATGAACCAAGAGTAGAAAAACCAAATTTAGATTATATGCCTAATAATTTAACCATTAAAATAGAAATGTGTTCACATAACACTCTTCTCATAAATTATTCCTACTATAATTAGACTTCTTGTCCTAAACATCTTATTTTGTGAGTAAGAGCATTATGTGGTGACTCGCAACTGATCAATAAAATATCACTTCTATTTCCTTCTAAAAGTGTTGTGCCCTAGTCATTTGACTTCTCTGTAACAATTTGTAGTCCTTATGCTACAGGTTGATAGTCCTTCTTGTTGAAGTGTTATTTTATTTCCTAAGGAATCCTTATCATTTAACAATCATAAATTAAACATAAATCCTACTAATATTCATAAAAATTCATGCATTCACACATACATATATCAACATAATATATTTTCATTTGCACATATATAAAACTACTTGAAAGTGTATAAAAGGTATCAAAGGTTTTAGTAATGTCTTGAAAATTAGCAGAAAGAGATAATGAAAAGTATGAAATGGTGAAAGGAAACTAGCTAGTTATGGAGCGAATCGTGTTTCTTGAAGAGAGAGGAAGAGAGAGTAATAATATTACTATATTTTAGAACTACACATAAATTCATTAAAATTTCATATTAATTTTATTAAAGGATATATTTATTTATAAAAAGATATGGAAATACCATTTGTACCATATAGATCATGTAGTAGAATTTCTCAAAAAAATTATCTTAATGCTAATCCTTTCAAGTGTGTTTTTTTCTAAGAAGTGGAGTAATTTGGTCATATACTGTGTCATTAAATAGTTAAGGTTGGTCCTAACAAAATAAATGCTATGATGGAGTTGACTATTCCAAAAAAAATTAAGAAATTAGGGGGTTTACTAGGATTCACTAGATACAATAGAAGATTTATGAGTAACTATGGCCACATAGCAACACCGCTCACAAGTGTATTGAAGAAGAATTAGTTTTAATGGAACAAGTTAGATAATATAATATTTGAGATATTTAAGGGGGCTATTTGTACTAATATAGTTCTAGCCACTCTATACTTCACCAATAAAAAAATTATGGAATGTGATTCTTTAAAAAAATGTATAGGAGTAGCTCTCATGTGATAAGGTAGGCTCATTTATTTTTGACATAAATCAATTGAAGGATAAGAATAAAATAAAACCATTTGTGTGAAATAAATTCTATTTTATCTTCATCTAGTGAAATATTGGAGACTATATCTACTTGGTAGACACTTCAAAGTTAATTCAAATCATGATAGCCTAAAATATTTATTAGAGCAATGATTATTTTTAAAGATTAAAAGTAATGTGTCACTAAAATAAGTTTGTTATGATTTTGAGGATTTTATAAGAAAGAGAAAAATAATATTATGGGTGATACATTGTGTAATAAGTATAGGCATTATTACGTGCCATTCAAATTTTACAAGGAGATTGAGTTAAATAATCCAAAGTAGAGTGGTAGAATGATGCATATATAAGGAATCCCATTCTATAGTTACAAAATGATCCTAGAAGTTAAGATAAGTTTTATTTTAAGGGGGAATATTTATGGTACAAAGGAGTATTTTTCCTATTTAATTATTCTACCCTCAAAAAATATTCTTGAACATATTCATGGTTCTTTGTTTTGTGTTAATTTTATCTATTTGAAGTCATAGCATAGAGTAAAAAAAGATTTCTTTGGGGAAGGAACCAAAGGTAATGTTAAATTTTTGGTTGTTGAATGTTTTGCATGCCAAAGAAATAAAAGGGATATAGTTAAGATATATTTTCATTTACAACCACTATTTGTTACTAGCAAGTAATGGGAAGAGGTATATATGGATTTCATCACAATCCTTCCAAAATCTAAAGGTAACATTATCATCATTGAAGTGGTGGATTACCACACCAACTATGCCCAATTTATTACATCATCACATCTTTTTATAATAGTTACAATGGTAATATCATATATGAAAAATATAAAAAAGTTATAGGGTACCCTAAGGGTTATTATTAGTGATTGTTATCCTATCTCTGTTAGTGTATGATATTGTTAGCAAGGGTGGTTGGCAGTTGATTTGGTTATTATAGTTATTTCAACTACATCTTCCTTGTATAAATATGATTGATTAATATCAAATGATATCAAGTATTTTACCCTTTTCATATGGTATTAGAGTCTGCATCACTCCAATGCTTGAGAGTATATTATTATTTGAGACATGATTAAGCTACATTCAAGTGATGGAATTAGAAGAGAAGGGGTGTTGTAGAGATTTTATTGCTGATATTCCTCCTACCCACTAGTGGTATTGGAAAGGATTAAAGTTGAAGGTTCACCATTATTGTGTCATAATAATTGATCAAGGAAAGGCTATCATTATTTCAAAATATCTCAATCATATGTTTAGAATAACATTTGAATCTAGTCCATCATTACAAGCTTGTGAATATCAAGCAATTTTTTTCTTGTTGGTAAGAGTTCACTATCACCGTCAAAGTATTATCTAAAAACAATTTCAATACGATTTTTTTTTACGAATGCTAGAATAGAAGGTTATATTATATTGTTTATGTTTGAAATAAGCATTGTCGTTGATGTCAAACCATTATGGGCTATCATTGCTAAAGTATGTGAATTCTCTAGTGATAGTTGTTATGCTGTTATATTAGTTTGAAAAAGTATGCAGAGCTACACAAGGAAGAATAATGATTAGTATGTTAACTAAGTGTGTTGCAGAGGATGATACTCATTTTCTAATATGTCCATAATATGGCTACATTGATATAATCATAGGTTGATTTACCACACACAAAGATGTGTTGCTAAAGAATTGGTAAAGCACTCATGGGGTAGACTATATGGAAGATTCATGATATGGAAATCCTTATTCCTTCACAATGAATTATTTTTTCTTGTGGTACTAAAGGAAATATGTTTTTGTTATATGATTTCAACATCCAAGAAATTAAGTTATCACATCTTCGACAACGAGAGTTGCAAGTATTAGTATTACAACATGTACCTTGACAAAGGAAAGTAATGATGACAACCTAGAGGAATGATACACATCCTTCTAGAAGTAAATGGATGATATTTTGGTTCTGTAAACATGTTTTATAATGTTGAAAATATACTACTTAATTGTGTCAGTTAATGTGATGGTATAGAAGTTTAGTTTTTGAATAACAATGTGCTATAGCTTATATGGATTTCTTTATTTTTGCATATTTAGTGGGTTTATACTCTTGCTCCAGTATATTATGATCAAATGCTTAAGGAAGAGGTTGAATGAATATTTTCCATGCTCTAAAATGCCTACATCTCATTCTGCATAATGATTTTGGTATCTGCTCGACTATGTGAAGTCAAATAGTGACATTGTTGATGGTATTGATACTCTTGGTCTAACACGAATTGTTTCATTCTTTATGGTTGATCATAATCAGTTAATCCTATCTTGAAGAATGTATTATGATACACTTCATCCCTGACATAGTGTATTATGATCTACAACTAAATCTCTTTTATTTTGGATGTGTTTTGGAGCCAACCCTTGCAATATCAATTGTTTCTTCCAAAAATCATCATGGAACTGACTTATTTGGAATGTTATGTTATTTTGGAGGATATATGTATATATATATATATACATAGAATTTCAATGGTATAGGAGCACCTAGAGAGCATTGGAAAACACTAGGCAATTTTGGAAGCCTAGGAAGCGATTTTGAGTTTTTAAACTTCAAGGTCATGTTGACCATCTTATTTTGTGTTTAAGATGTTAGGACATGTTAGAATGAAGGGTGATCAGCAGTGTATGGTGGAGTGAATGAGTTTCTCAATTTGTCTTCTTTAGGAATCACTAGATTTTGGGAAATAAAGCCAAAATGTTGCAATTATGCAATTTTGGCCTAATAGGGTGGTTATGTCCGACCAAGGGAAGATGTAACCACCTATGAACCTTTTAAAAGAGGAGCCTCGAATTGGATTTGGGGTTGGACAAAGCATTGTATTAGTTTGAGTTTACTGTTGATATGGAAAAACATTGAAGTTCTTGCAATTTTTTTCTATTTTTTAGTTATTTTACTATGTTAATGATGATTTCCTAGTATTGAAAAAAGTATAGCACGTGTGGCATTCACTTTAAAAGTTTTGTGAAGTCTTTGGAAGTGTTATCTTATTGTTCCCAAGCTTTGTTCTTACTAGGTTTTGTTTTCTTTACTGCTGATCAGTTTGGTACACTGTTATTCATGGAGTCTTAGCCCTCTGTTTTCCACTATACCTAGTGTATAGCCATGGGGAAATGAGGCTAAGATCCATGCTTGTACATAGGATAGGTTTAGGGGATTGTAAGAAGCAAGGTTACATGGTAAAGGTCTTCTCCTAGGCGAGCTTGGCTATGCTCAGCTAGGAAAGATAGTGAAAACAAGCCCTAACGCAGTAGGGGTGACCATTCCCAGGCAATCCAAGGTTGGTGGTGGGTGCAAGAGTATTTAGAAAGGTCTAAAAAGAAGGAAGAGCCTTCACAAATCCATATGGGGTTTGAAGAAGAAGATAGATCACCGACTGGTCAAGGAAAGGCCTAAAAAGCCCTAATTCCCACAAAAATAGGGATACACCTGTGTACGGCCAGTGAAGGCTCAAAACCTCAAAATTCCTTGAGAGGTTGGAAATTGAACCAAGGTCTCAAAAAGAAGTTTGTGATGGTCTTAAGTAGGATTGGATTTATAGCCTATTTTCTCGGGCTAGGAGGCCTAATTGGGGCTCAAGGGCTACTAGCCCTTCTTAAACCCTAGACTAGGGTTTGAGGGTAGCGATGGAGACTTGAAGGCTTGTGATTGATCAAGAACCTTTGAGAGAAGGTTTTGAGGCCATAGAATTAATCACACACCCCTGCATCAAGTTAGTGAGGCTTGAAGGAATAGCTAGTCTTTAGGAAGATTAAGGGCTAGGAGAGATTGTGAGGAAGAAGACCAAGATTGGCTTGGTTAGGAGAATGCAGATAATAGTAGGGTTGGCCAGGAGAACCAGGGGTGCCTAGTAAGCATTAGGGCCTATAGGTTAAGAAGGTGGAAAGTGACACCAAGGTTTTTTCTAAGGTGAGACCCAAATCATGGGACAGTGATTGTCTTAACCAACCCTATCCTATCAATCAAATTCATTCATGAAGGTGATGATTGCAAGTATAGAGTGAAAAAGAAGAATTAAAAGGATGAAGCTTCTAAAATCAGTGTAAAGGTCTAATTGTGTAAAATAGTTACTACATAAACAACATGTGTTAGATGCTTCTTCAAAGTAGTTCATAATCATTTTCTTACTCTAAAATTCATGTATCCTACTCTGAGACAATCATCTTTGTTAGGTACATTGTATCTTACTCTAAGGAAGAATATCTTATTTTGTAAGTCCATAGGAAGTGAGCCCCAAAAAAATTATAATTTCTTGTTAGCATTGTGTTCGTGTTTTTTTCAACATAACCTAAAAATATTCTAAAGGGTGGCTAACCCTTATAATTAATAATTTTCAAGGTCAGTGGCCAATGAACAAGAGCTTGAAGTATAACCTTTTATCCCCTACATTTCAGGCTTTGTTAAACTTGGGAGGGTGATCCCAATAGTGTGCTTTTAGATACTTGTACATGCCATAGTATCAAACACAAATTAAATAGACAACTCTCCTTTATATGCTTAACAGTCACAATACCCTGAAGATATGCCTAACCTTCATGCTAGTGTACACTTTTAACATGAGAGATATGATTCATTAAATTCCACACACACCCACAACAAGATTGATTAGTAAATTTGATTTAAAATACAACTACTCTCATACAATCTTAGGAAACTATAACATCAAATACTAGTGCCTAATCCCAGGGTGGAGTCACCTAAACCATGAAGTTTAAAACTCATTACAACTTTCCCTCTATCATAATTATGCCTATCATATGATACATTACACCATTGATACTTGAAACCAAACTAGTCATAATTTATTAATCCAAGCATACAGTTGCACAAACCTATATTTATGTTCATACAATTTAATTGATTCTTTGAATTAAAGTAAAAACAAAGAATAAACATTCAACGTAAAACCGAAAGACAAATAATAGAAACTCTTGATTTCTTTTATTCATAATCTATGCAATGTGTACAATGGAGAAAACTAACTCAGAATATATCATCATTTACATGTAAATATAACATTGTGTGAATAAGTTCTTCATTACATAACCCAAAAAACTTCAGAAACCTAAAAGAAAACAATATACAATCAAGACCCTGTTACAAATTATGCTTTCCTGTGAGATAAAAAAGAGTGAGAAACCTCTCTTTTGAAACATAAAATACACACTTAAGGAAAATGAAAAACTCTAAATGGAGATCCATTGTAGACACCTAGCAATATTCAGCTCCATAGATCAATACCTGCCTCCAGTTGTAGAATATCCAATCTTCCCTTTGATTCATGCATCTTGCATTTTCCCTATAACAAAAAATACTCCCTTCTTGAGTAGCCTCATTCCTCATCATTCTCTTGCAGCTGCAAATATCTATTTGTAGAAAAATAGAACCCTTCCATGAAAATCCTTTACTCTCCCTCATCATTTTGTTGTTAAAAATCCCTTTCACCTATTCATTTTACCCTCCACATTTCTTATGTAGTCTCCCTGAAATACATTATTTCAATACCCAGCAAATAAAGTTTTTAACTTTATTGGGAAGGCTTTAATTTCACTTTATTGCATAATAAAATAATTGCCTATGCCTTTCCATATTGCATTTATAATTAAAGCCTTTTTCTTCATAAAGTGAATAATTTAATTTACTTTCACTTTATTATTTTTAGCCACAAAAAAAATTGATTATTTTTATGGAGGCTTTAATTTTAATTCACTTGGGCAATAAAATTTTATTACCTAAGCATTGCATTTTATTTCATGCATTTAAAATTTTACTTTAACCTCGTGAAGGCTTTAATTTTTCACTTTATTAGGCTGCAAAATTTCAATTCTCGTGCAACTTATTTCAATTTTTTAATTAGAGCCTTTAAATGGATAAGATTTTAAATCACTTTATCTACTTCTTTAAATTTATTTTCCTAGCCACTAAAATCCTTATTGGGCACTCTACACTCCATCGCAAACCTTTTTACCTTGAAAAATTATCCACTGGTCACACTATGCCACGTGCCCCACCAATTTATTTACTCAAGCATTCTTATCGCACATCACTAATGTCATATGGAAAAGCTAATATTTATTAGCGATGCACAATAAGAATAAGGCAACTTCACTCATCGCGAATACATCATAGAAAGGAGGTGTGAGAATAGTGATGAGCGAAGTCATTGCTCCATCGCAAATGCACCAGGAAAAATATTCCTTCAAACAACAATGAGCGAAATTTGAAGAACACCTCATCACGTATCAATAATAAGCTGAGGAAAAGATGAAATAAATTAGTGATACGTGATATTCATATGTATCCCTAATTTTCCAAGTTTCTACTACTTCTCAATGAACCTCAGCCACACCAAGTAAATGTTTACAGTGGTCAATCTGCAACTTTATCTCCATCATTGAAGCCATTTCCTGTGAGCATGCCACAACTAGTGATCAACTAAAAGATAGGGAATGCAATCAAGTGCTCCTTTGCTCCAAGCCATGCAATTTGACTTTGGAGGTATTTGAAACTACAAAATCTGGCACTACAAGCCAGTACCCAAGCAAAAAAGGTAATTTGAAGGTGCCAAACATACTGCACTTAATAATGTTTATTTGAAAACTTGCCACTGTTTTGCTCACAAATGTGTTCGAGCCAAAAGCAATGAGAATCGGGCATTGCTAATGAGATGAGGAGATGAAAAATTAAAATAGCCATGGGCCATGAAAAGGGACCGCCATCACTGATTGCCAATATCAAAAGGGATATGCAAATCAAATCAGTGACTGGCGATGAGATTTATCGTGAAGTCGTGTTACCGCGACTTCAACCAATAGAAAGGAAGAATTAAACTTTCTTTTCCTTACAAACATTTGAAATGCACTTTATATTTTCCCTAAATTCTCCTTTTACATTTGCACAATATTTTAAATATTAACATTTGAAGCATTAGAAAAATTGTACTTCTAATTATGCATGCAGGAGAAATGGAAAAAATCATTGCAAGGAAACCAGGACACCTAGAGCTATGAAAATTTATGTAGGGACATTATCAATTATTGAGAGAAAACCCATTTCCTCAAAAATTGCATTACCCAAATATTTCTAGGACCTCCTTTGTATGCTAGCCCCCGGGACGTGTTCGCCACACATGAAATGCATTATAACAACACATCATATGACCTCTATTTTTGATGAAAATAGAGTTGTAGAAATTTCAAACCAAAACAAGAAATGGGTTTTCCGTATATTTTCAAAATTTGAAACTTTTCGAAACACCAATTTCGACCATGTTGCAGTCAGAAAAGGATTAGTTAGCCCATCAAAACTCATCTAGGAGGCATGAAACTTAGCATGCATGTTAAAATTTGAACCAAAAATCCATTGCAACAAATGGAATAAAAAAAATCATCCTAAGGTAAAAAAATATTAACACCCAAAGTGACTCAGTCAAACTTTTTTGTAACTACACCCATTAGAAACCAACTCGAGCACACCAAGTCACCTCCTTGAAAAATTATAAAATATTCTCCTAGGGAACCGCCACTGGAAACATTAAATAATTTAGGACCATTGAACATGTGTACAATATGGATTTCCTTCAATCTACATTTTTCACAAGATATTAAGGGTCAAATTTGACCTTCCTGAAACATTTAGATTGTCAAAATATGACAAACTCGCTTTGCTTTTGACCTAGTAAAAATATTAAATCAGACCCTGAGGCTCTAAAATCAGACCAAGGATCATATGAATGTGGGATGAATGTAGGGAACCAATCCATTTGTTGTGACGAGAATACAACTATGAAATATTATTCTGAATAGGAGGCAACTTCATAGGACTTATAATTTTGCAAATAGTAAAACAGCCCCAAAACTCTCCATCTTTGCACTTCAAAACCTTACCAAAACTTATCACAGGGGGTAGAAATTTGACATACATGTTCACATATTTCAAATGAGTACACTCGCCAAGGGATTTGGTATGAAAATCAATTGGCTTTGATTTATGACCCTCCAAAGTAGGTCACTAGGGTAGATCTTTCAAGGGAATTTCTGAGTGCATATCAACTTTTTTCATCATGGAAACTCAAATTTTGAAAAAAATTAAGGTCCCATCAGTGGCTCTGATTGGGGATGCATGACCCTTGAGAGCATGGTGAGATTCCAAATCTTTGGGAGAGTAGTCCAGGTGCCAGAAACATTGGGCAATAGAGTTTTTATCAAATTTTTTAACCATATTTGATGGCCCCAGGCCACCAAATTAAAAGAAGAGCCAATGATTACCTCTGTCAAACACCAATCTATTGAAGGAAATGATTTCCCTCAACCCACATTTACCTCTACCATACAACTACAACTAATTTGACTAAATTCTTGCCAAAGAAAGTGTCAGGCCCCTTCTGAACAAGTGAGAATCTACCTGATTACAACCATTGCCACTAACATCTCTCACAATTTTTCTGAGCATACCATTGCTAATGTAATCTTTGTCATTTTGCATTATATAATCAGGCATAAACTAAAAAATTTCATGATCACATGACACATATGTGATATTCATTACATGAAATATGTTCATATTGAAAATAACATTCCTTGCTCTTCATCTTACTGTCATGCTTCATCAAAATGCCTCCCAACTGAACTAGAAAATGAAAGTATTCATACTCTTCCAAGTAGTTGGCATCATGATACTCAACCTTACTTGCAAAATCTATTTAAAATGTAAAAAATTCATATGCAATGCCCTTGGGGAGCTCATCAATGTGTTGCTTTATTTTCTTAAGGCCACATTCTGATCCTATACCAGATGCATCATCGAAGTTCTTAGCAAAGATTGGATTATCTATGCACCAATAAGGATCACCATTTCTCATTTCTAGTGTAGATGGAGTCTCATCAAATAAGGGGTTTTCCATTACATTAATTGTTGTCATAAATATTTCATCCTCCTCAGCATGAAGGTCCAATTCCTTCAAGTCATCATTGCACTCAAAATCACTGTAATCACTAGAAGAGCAAATAGACACATTTTCAACTTCATTCCCATCCTCAGATTATTCAATACACATATTTGAAACTTATGCCATATCCACATAATCTGATATATCATGGTTAGAAAGATCTTCAAGCTCCATAGCAATATCACCCAAAAATGGTGGCATCCTATTACTCAAATTCTCATCACAATGCATAACTCGATCATCTGAGAGTGAACTCATGTCATCAACATCTTGCATGCTACTTTCATCCTCATCTGATGTAAAAAATTTCAACTCTACTTCATACAAGCTGCTATAACCAGTAGAATAACAATCAACATGATCAACCTCATGAGTTGAATGTGTATGAATAGGCCCAATGAAACCAAGCTCACTATTGACAAAGATTTCAACCCTAGCAATATTGTAATCAGGACTACATGGTTCTTGCATGCTGAATGATGAATACATTATCTCATTATAACTCTTATCATCAAACAAGTCACTAGATTCATCTGAACCATAAGATTGCAGATGGACCCTCTCTATGATCGTATCACTGGAACAACTAGTAGCTCCATTACATGGTGTGATATGCCAAATATCTAAAAAAAAATCCATCTCTTTATCACCTACATCATGTAATGCATTCGAAACTTCATGAATGCAATCCACAAGTGCATACATCACATTATTTGGATGCTCACTAAACGTTTTCCTATCAACATGAGGAATAATCATAGCTTGGGACAAGTCTTCCTCACTCACATCATTGTTTGAATCATAGCCCATAATAGTGCTAGTGTGATCAACACTATGGAATGATGTATAAGCTGAAAATATAGGGTTGTAAGTGCTCTGATATTCATTCTTAATTTTTGACTTACACCTTCCATCAAGAATATAGTAAATGACGCTAGTCGTGACTGGCACCTGCAGCTGAATCTCGCCCTACGGGCCTACTGAACACGTATCCACACACCAACAGGTGCCACCCCTTTCTCCCTGGTCAATGAATCAAAATCCATACTCCCCATTGAGATCAAGCTCCCATCCCTAAGGATATCATTGCAAAATCTCATCACAGATGAAGATTATCGGGTATCACGACTGAATAAGCTAGAATTACTAGATGAATGATGCATGGATGCCTTAAACCATTTACAAGTTTACCAAAATCACCTCAAGATAAGTTACAAAAATAAGATCAAGACTTGGACCTTTCAAGTCGAAGAGCTTGTATTGAAGGAGAATCGAAAGAAAGTTCCAAATCCAGATAGTAAGGGAAAATTTGAACCCAATTGGTTGGGACCCTTTGTCATCACAACGCGTTATAAGTTAGGAGCATATCAGTTATCAACTCCAGAAGGGGAACCTCTACAGGAGCCCACAAATAGCTCCCATCTCAAAAAAAATTATGCCTAATCTTCCAAGGTATGAATCCAAAAATACAAAAAAAATATATATATATATATAATCAGAAAAAGGATTAAAAATAGTAAAGAGAAAAATTGTCCTCTAGTGAAAACCACTTCAATGGCACTTTGGGAAAGTACCTTGGTGAAAACCTGGAAAAAAGGTTCCTTGTGTAAATAAACACTTTCCATCCACCAAGATCTTTGTGACTTTCTTTGCATCATCCATCCATCACACTTCCATTGCATCCATCTATCATGCACTTGTGTCCTCATCATAGCTTGATCTTGTGTTTGTATCATGATCTCTCCTAGTACTAATCCACCCATTCTTAAGGTCATTTTTTCCTTCTTGTATTGAAGTAGTCCATTTCATCATGTTGGGGGCATGGACTCATTGGATCGGATTCATGTATATTCTTGAAGTCTTTCCAAAATCAGAAAATCCAAAAAAAAAAATCCAAAAATCCAAAAATATTTAAATCATATAAAAAATAGGTCAAAAATTTAGTCAAAAAGTTAAAAATAGAGTCATCTTGTCGAACTATGGGTCTCTGAGCTCTAAACATAGGCAAGGTTGATCTTTGATCATTCCCTAAGACACTTAGGTCGGTCCTTTAGGATTTCGTCATAATAAACTGGCAACCCATTTGTTCATATCTCATCAATAATTGAGTCTATGTCAGTTGAACTACGTGGTCTCTACATGTATAACGTAGGAAAGGCTAATCTTTGATTAGCCCCTGAGGCCCCTAGGATAGGTCTTTAGGTTAGTCTTTTGGTCAAAATCTTAGAAAACACAAAAATATTTGAAAACTTGAAAATAAAAACATTTGCAAAATCTTGAAAATACCAAAAACAACCCTAAAACATTTCAAAACATCAAAAACATCCAAATATTTGAAAAAATCCATCATCTCATTTCACTTTTACCTACAATAAACATCACTCATAATAAATCATCATCAGCCTCAACCTTTGGGAAATAATCAGAAACAAGTCTAGCAGGTTAAAAAGTGAAAACTCAAACGTCAAAAGTCTCAAGTCTAGGTCAGAAGGTAAACAAGTTGGTCAACTCTTGGTACTAATATCTCATCATCCAATTTGTCCCAAATCATCTGATAAAATCATGTCCTAGGATGCATCCTTCCTACAATTCACATCAACATCAAGCATCACCATAGTTTAGTCTTGGCTAGTGGTATTGAAGAACATTAGCTTGTTTGTTTACTTGATCTTTTTCTTTTAACTTATCTTATTATTCTCATTTCAATGACCTCTCGATGATGTTCAAACAAAGTGATTTAGAGAGAAAGGAATGGGGCAATGATCATTATCTTTTCATCTGTTGTGCTTATTGGGTATTCTTGTAATATAACCTTCGTCATGTGTGATTTGTTTGGGTGTAGGGAGGATGTTTTAGGTGTCTTGTTGACCACATAATAAGGCTTTCCTTTCTATGTTTTAGTCCAAGATGTTTGGAATATCTGAACTGCATTTTAAATAAGGTTCTATATGTCAGGTGTGAATAGGAGTACTCCTATCTGATTGTCGAGTCAAATTCCATCACACTCGGTGCAACACCATCCTATTTTTTTATACCTTGATGCATCATGCCTATATGTGTTATCAAACATAAGGTAAATAGCCCTTTTAAAAATTCTAATTCTTGATAAGAAAATCACCATTATCATCATCATCTCTAATAAAGTAGGCTTGTTGGATCTTATTTCTTCTATCTTCTTTCCGCACTAACATGGTACCATGACAGTTAATCAAAAACATCACTAATGCATCCATCCTCCATCCACAAACTATCAAGATATCATGTCATATAGGAAACATTGATCATCTCACATGCATTGCATTATATAGATTGGTTATTCTAAGCATCGCATAAACCATACATGTGCATTCATTACATAATCATATAAATTCCATCTCATATGAATCATCATATCATCATGTAGACACCTAAAAATGACCTAGGCCTACAAACTTCATTTTTACTACTTTCATCCTAGCATAATTATGACATTTAATTATGTCCTTGGTCCACATTCGACTATTGATTAAATAATTCATAATTATTTAATTAATTCATGTCCTTTTATTCTTCACAATTATTAAATAAATAAATTTTATTTATTTATTAAATACGTCATTAATTGTCTAAGTTTTCCCTTAATTAAATAAATTTCTTAATTTATTTAATTACTTTCTTCATTAATTCTTCCTGATTATTAAATAAATGAATTTCATTTATTTATTTGATATGTCACTAATTGTCACAATTGAATAAATTTATTAATTTATTTAGTCTTATCTTCCAAATTAAATAATTATTTTTAATTATTTAATTACTAATTTCACTTTTCTCTCATTTTAAATAAATGAAAATATTTAAAATGATTTCATTTTATTAACTTTCACTCTTTTTAGTAAATAATTTGAAAAAGATTATTTACTTGTCACACAAAATCATCATTTTGAATTAATTAAATTAAAAAAGATATTATTCTTCCAAAAATCAAGTAATTGGGTAGATTCTTGATTTTCCAAATCGAATCTTCAGTTCGACCCTTATCTTCTTGATTTTTCGGATCTCACAAATCAAGCAGTCTTTATCTTCTTGATTTTTGAAAATCTTTATTTTCTAATTGATTATCTCATTTATTCTCCACCGTCAATCTGATTATCTGAGACATTATTTTGACCATTCAATTAAGGATTTTTCCCTAACCCTGATTAGGGATTCTCAGATTTAATCTGGACCTCTCGTTCTAGGTCTTTCTTAGAATTCAATCTCATCCATCCACTCAAAATTGTGTTTTCTATAAAAGACAATTTTTCTCATAATTTCGACATCTGACAACTTCATTTTTAATATAGGCATTATAGTCATTTGGTATTAGTAGTCATTATTTTCATTTTATCATATCGTCATAGACATATACATAATTTTATCAAATCCTTCGACATTTGCATAGGACTTTGGCATTATTATAGGTTGCTCAATTTGAAATCTGAGGGCCTCATTGACTTGTTGCAAACTAGAAGGTGCTATGAAGGTGAAGCATGGAAGGAAAGGAAGGTATAATCGTTCTTTATTTTGATTTTCCATTGTTCTTGATAGCCTCTTTGGATTTTTAATGTTTATTATCTAATAAGCTAACGCCATCTAATTTTCCATACATACATTTGGTGAACCTAATGTGAACACGACTCTGTTATTTGCTGTTATTTCCATACGATTTTGTGTTTTCTGCTATTTTTGAAGGTACAGGTATGGAGCGACGCAACTGTTTTAAAAAAAATCGTGATGCATTTGATGCGTCGCGACGCATCCGCCAATAGAAGCCAGAATCACTCTGTAAAGCCGCAATCATAGTCCAAAAATCCACAGTTGAAATACAGAGCTGCATTTGATGAACCAAGCGATGCATTTGCTTTGTCATGACACATTCGCCTAGTACAGTTTTCTTCTCATTTGCATTCGGATTTTCTTTAAGGTTTTTCTATTCTTTCTATTTTCTTCTAGCACTCTGGTTTATTTTCTGCATTCTATCCAGTAGGGGTTGTCGTGTTACTAATCGTGTTTCATAGCATGTGGCGGTTACGTTTCGTGGGTCCAAGACTGGTGGTTAAAACTGCTAACTTGTGGTTTTGCAGCTATGCTTGTCAAAGACTCCTTTCTCAAACGTGTTTGCGATTTCTAGTGTAGAAAACATTTTATTTTGGTGCTTTTAAAATGGATATGTGTTTGTTTCTGTTTGATTGTGCTTGAAGGTGGTAGGTGATTATGCTCTCACCTTGTGAAAAATAGGTGATCAAAAAACCAGACCCATCTTATTTTGTTTCACCCTCATGATTTAGTAATCGAAGTATCCTCTCCCCTTGCTCTTTCAGGCGATCTGGGTGTAAGAGAAACAGTTACTAACTCTAGAACTTGGGCCTGTTCTGGTGGGAAAAAGTACTCACCCCAGGATGACTCAGACCAGTAGCACCTTGACACTGAGGGACTTCCAGCTGGTATATAAAAGTGGGTTCTTGGGGAAAGCCCAAGAATCATGAGTGTGGTTCTGACGAGATGGATCCAAAAGGGGACTCTCACTGCATGGATCGTGCCCCATGAATGGAATGCCCGAATTAAAAACCTTTTGTTTTAGTAGCCAGCCGTTCTATTGGCTGTTGCTTGATATAGTGCAGGGTACAGTATCATGCCCAATGATACTCACTACTGATCCCCTTGAGTAGAGATAGCAATTCTTGGGATGTCACTACCCAAAGAATCTAAATTTGGTGTGCTCGAATGACGTTAATGAGCCATGGAGGGGAGCCAATGCCACCAAAATTCTAAGCTATCCACTCTCAAGAAGGAAAGGTGTTTATCACCAATCCAGGGTATAATAGGTGGGCTATATCAAGTATACAAATCCTTGGCCTATTGGCCTTTTTAGGTTGTGCTTATCTGATGTGCGATTGGTTACATTCAAAACACTGTGTTTGTCAAGTACTTTCTGGTTTCATCATAGTTCTAAACAAAACATTCAACACCAAACAGATCAAACTTTCCATCAAAATGATAAGAAAATAAATCTCAAACAAAAATGTGTCGCATCTGTTGACCTGCAATCGATTTTATGCACCGCAATTGCTCTGTTAAACTGCATTTGACATTTAAAACACCGCATCTGTATGCGTCATGATGCATCTGAACACTGCAAAGCTGCATATGCAAAATCGAGTCGCATCTGACTGTCCAAAAGCCACAATCGCAAAAACAAACCGCATTTGATAAACTGTGATGTATTCGCAGCTTCAAAAGATGCATTTGCCTGTCACAATTTAAAACTTCATACAGATCCAAATCTGAAGTCTTCATCTTGTCAACCATTTGTCAAACACAGTTTCCAAAGGAATCCTGTCAGAAACCAATTCTGAAATTGCTTAAAGTTTCAACCATTAGTTTGCATTGATCACCATAGGTTTCATCCTTCATCATTTTTAGGTGCATACATTTGACATTAGTTTGTCCCTAGGCTTCAAATCATTGCATACTTAGAATTAGGCAAATCTTAGCACAATTTGCAACATCATTGGTTTTGAAAATAGGCTCTCTTGGACTAAATTATCAAACCCCTTTTTAGTCATTGTCCTCTTTTATGAGATTTTCCAGCTCAAAAGTCTAGTTAGGAAAACTCACTAGTCATTTAGACCTTGTCACCTTGTCATTTTCAACAAAGTCCTTTGGTAGCCAAAATTGAAAACAAAGTTTGAGCTTAGAAGTGCTTAGATACCCTTGTCTTAAATTGCATTATAAGTCTACACATTGCATATCCTATTCACAAAAATCCAAAAACATTAGTCATTCTAGTCGTCATTTTGAACTTAGACTTCGCATAGTGTCATACTTGCATTTAGTTGTCATCTCCATTTTGAGCAATATCATTTCATGGTGGAAACTAGATTTCAAAAACAATGACAAATGGAAAACTTTTGGCAAGACCCCACGTCCACTGTCAACAATCCAACGTATGACCCAAACTGGACCTTTGATGATCCATTTGGCAGTACAAACAATCAACCTCTAACGACAACACCACTCTCATCAAATAGTCCATTTGAACCATTCTTGCATAAAGATGAGTATGGTCAAATACTTGAGGAAAACTTAGAGGTAGCGGCACAAGACCCAGAGGCATGTCAGTTCATTGAAACAATGGTCTGTCATGACAGAGATAGATACTTGACTATACTCTTGAGTGAAGGAGCCAAATTACCCCAAGGGTTCGACATCACCACAATACAATCAACACCTCTAGACCCTAATGTCAACAACATGCATAACATGTCACATAGTGGTCAACCTCCAAACACTACGAGTAATACTTTCTTTGACACTAAAACGACAGTGCATGCCACTCCCAATGTCACAAAAACCTCCCACTCAATAAATGCAACATCTATTGGAGGATCACAATCATCCACAATGCCCATGACATCCACGACACCATCATAATCAGCTGGAACCACTCTTGGCTCCTCAACAATGTGGGAAAGTTACTCCAATCCTCTCTTTACCACCACGGTAAATGCCATGGGGGCATCATCAAGTCACACTAATCCCCCCTTGACAACCACATCCAATACCACAAACACACTTTCAACATATCCACTCAGTGGTATCTCACAAAATCCTTTGGGAAGAGGCAAAGGACATATCTTTATCCAAGGACAACAACAAAATGTTAACACGACAACGCAATCACATGTCATTACCTCCCAAGGTATGAATACAAACGTTCCCCTTGTACAAAATCAACAATTCACACAAGGCGGCCAAGTAACACAACCCATGACATCATTAACACATCATAACATTCATGGTCATCACATCCCCCAAATAACAACACACATGGCTGGGGGACACATCCCAACCTACTCATCTAACGTTCATACTCATCAACATGCACCCAATCATAACCTTCAATATCAACAACACGCCAATCCACACACATCATACATGTCACAACAATCCATATCACCACAATTCACAAATATTCATGCACAACAAACAGGGACCTATGGTGTACCAAGCAACCCAACACATGGGACCACAAATAATCCTGCTATGGATGCCTTACAAATGCGATTGATGGATGTAGAGAAAACTATCTAGAACATATACGTATCAGGCAAGAAATCAGAAATATCTTATGATCTAAACGTATGCCCATTCGACATGAGCTTATGCATGCCTTCATTTCCTCCGGGATATGTGTCACCCAATTTCACAAAATATCGAGGTAAGACAAACCCCGTTGAACACGTTCGTGAGTTTGCAACTAATTGTATGGACATTGCTTATGAACAAACATACTTGATGAGACTTTTTTCTAAAAGTTTGGCGGGTCAAGCCCTTGAATGGTTTTCCAATCAAAAGGATATCCAAACATGGGATGAGCTTAAAAGAAAATTCATAAAAAATTACGCGTACAACATTGACATGGATACCTCTATCACTAGCTTGTGCAATCTCACGCAAGAGGATGCTAGTGAGACTTTCATCCCATTCTTTCAAAAATGGAGAATTCTAGCTAGTCGATGTCATATTGACATACCCGAGAGGGAAGAGGTCGACATGTTCGTGCAAACACTCCTTGGGCCCCTAAAATATGCATTGCAAGTACATTGTTGCACAAACTTCATAGACTTAGTTGAAAAGGGGGTTCAGATTGAGAAAGCCCTTATCACAAAGGGAGAACTGAGGTACGGTCCCAAAAACACAAACATCAATCTACCCGCTGAAAAAAACAAATATTGGGTTAAAAATAAGTACGTTACAAATGACGGTGTTGTTGACGCCAAAACTACAAACATTGTGGGTCCTGTACTGGCCCTAAAAGGGGTTCAACAACAAAACAAACCTACAACGACATTGACACCTCCCAATATTTCTTCAAACAACCAAAGTGGTCAAAACAATCAAGGACAATACCGTCAAATGAGACAATTTCCTAAAGGTCACACATACACTTCTTTGGGGGAACCCATTGAAGAGGTCCTCAAGAAATGCATCCAGAATGGGGTCATCATACTTCAAGAACCAAAACCATATGACCTAGAACAATTCAAACCAGCATGGTGGAATGATAATGCATTTTGTGACTACCATCGAGCAAAAGGACATACAACCTCTAACTATCAACAGTTGAAAAATATAATACAAGATCTTATTGAAAATTGCATCATTGAAGTAGGTGGATCGCAATTCGCCTCCCATTCAGATCATACTATCCACAAGAATCCACTGTAGGACCATGGTTCTCATAATGCTTCCACCTCAGGTCCATAGACAAACAATAATCAAGCTAACTTCGCCCGAGCCAAGTACGATTATTCTAGTGGACCAATTATAAATAATGTCTGAACTGATGATGAATACATCAATACCATTACGGTCAAGAGAGCACCCCAACATAATGCTACTACTCACAGTGGCAAGGTTACTATAGCTGGTCCACCTCCCGCTAGACAACCCAAAATAACCATACCAGGCCCATTTGCTAAACAGCCGAAACTTGTCCCGACCTCACAACAATGGAAACCCAAAAGTCAATTCAACCTCATCGATCAGCTAGGAAAGAATCTCGCACAAATATCTATACTTGAGCTGCTTCGTATCTCTCCTGAGCACAAAGAGATCCTAGATAAAACCCTATTAGAGTCGTCAGTCCCCAAGGACATCGATGTCAATCAATTTGAAACCATGGTGGGATATCTCACTACGCCTCACCACGTCACCTTCTCGGAGCAAGATTACTCATCACCTAAAACCAACCAAAATGATGCATTGCACATAGAAACTTTTGTCCACAAACACAAAGTTAGACAGGTGTTAGTAGATGGCAGAGCAGGATTGAACATATGCTCCCTCAAACTGGTTAAGGCTCTAGGGTTCTCTGATGCGTGCGTAGATCCAACAAAGAGTATAGCAATCAACGCATATGATGACGAGGAACGCTCTTCACGTGGCATTATCTCTCTCCCTATCAGAGTGGGACCGGTCATTGTGGACACAACCTGCCAGGTCCTAGATTTGGAACTACCATATAACATCTTACTTGGCCATCCATGGATTCACACCTTAAAATCCGTTCCATCCACATACCACCAATGCCTAAAGTTTCCATTTGACGGCACAGAGATAACCATATACGGAGACCGCGACCCTTTCCAATATTGTACAAACTTAAGGGGTATCTCTGAAAACCGAGTACCTATTAACCAAGAAGCACCTGGCTCCTCGTCATCCAAATACATCGACCTATCCACACTCACGCCATCTTCCACATCCACTCCATCCACATCTTCTGCCATACCACCACCTTCCACTAGCCCTAAGACTGAATCCACTATCAAAATCTAGGACCTCAGCTACGGAGAGTTCAAACTAAATACAACATACAACATAACAACAATACCCGATTCTCCAAAGATATATGGTCAGCCATGTTTCAAAATGGAACACAGGGAAACTTTCAAAGTTCCACCGAAAATAGTTTTTATCAAGTGGGGAGACATGAGTAATGAAACTCTTGCTAACATTACAGGATGGATCTATAAAGATACTATCACACTACCCCCATTGCCAGTTCAAAAATATGGCAAGGGTTATGACATAATGAAGGCCAAAGGCTATGATGGTACTAGTGGCCTAGGAAAAAATAAAACTAGTCGAAGGGAACCCATAGAAACTTTTCAAATTCCAAAGTATCTTGGATTAGGGTTTGGATCACCCGACAATGACGATCGACGTACCTCTATACTTTCAAATGAGCGAGTACATACTTCGGATAGTGTCGAGACTACTAGGGAAACCCTCACCAAAACAGACTCCCAAGAGTGGGAATTTGGCTCAAAACGATCCCTAAGTGATTGTTGTCTTGATGATTTGTTTGTTGAACCAGGGGAACTGACCTTTGAACAACGGTTTTGGAAAACATTCAAAATTGAACATGCACCAAATAGTCAAAGTCCCATTACCACTTCCCATGATGTACAACAACCATCATCTGAACCCCCTCAGTCCAATCCATCCAAAGTATTAGACGACATTGGCAACCAGGGCTCTAAAACCTTCACCCCTTATTTTGACAACGAATATGACACTAGTGAAGGAGAATATTGGATAGAGTCCGATGTAGAGTTGGATGATGATAACCTCATATACAACATCACTGAATCCATCTGCATGTTGTCTGCATCCTCACCCCAATTCACTAGCATTGACGATGGCATTTCCTTAGTTTACCCTGAGCTAGTTGATTGGGACCAACAAGGGCCGCCAATCTTGGACACATTTCAAAATGATGAGGCAATTGCTGAATTTATGGGATTACGAGAAGGCATACCTAGTGGGGACCACAAATCAGGATTTTCCATTGATTTAGACTGCACAACATACTTTAGCGAGGCTGCTCCATCCTTTAGTCACAAAAGTAAAAGTAAAAATAAAATAAAAAATGAAACGTCTCTAGGTGAAAACCAAAAGGCACCTTTTGACGATAAAATAGTAAAAAAATAAAGGACATATCTGTGGGTGAAAACCTCTCTAAGGCGCCCAAAGATAGAGGACTGGACTTTCTCCCCGTGCAAAAGGAGAAATTGGCTATGCTTATTGAGGACACAATAGAGGATAACATTTCAACTACCGAAGATGGTCCTATTTGCTGCATCATTGACCGACGAAGAGAAATTAGAATTTCATAAATTCTTTGCAGAAGGAAAAATCAATCTCACATGGTCCTATGCTGACATGCCAGAATTGGACCCAGAACTGGTTCTGCACCATCTGCCACTATTACCTAATGCTAAACCAGTGAAGCAGAAGTTGCGCAAAATGCACCACCAAGTTGCTCTATTGGTCAAGGCCAAGTTAAAGAAATTGATAGATGCCAAATTCATACGGTCTATTGACTACGCTGAATGGATTTCTAATCTGGTCCTGGTCACAAAGCCAAATGGGTTGATTCGTGTATGTACAGATTTCTGAGACCTAAATAAAGCATGCCCAAAGGATGACTTTCATTTGCCAAACATTGACATCATAGTTGACCTTACAGCAGGATATGAGATGTTATCCCTCATGGATGGTTTCTCCGGCTATAATTAAATCCGCATTGCTCCTGAAGATCAGCACAAAATGACATTTACTTGCCCATGGGGTACATACTGTTGGAACATCATGCCATTTGGTCTCAAAAATGTAGGTGCCACATATCAAAGGGCTATAACCATGATCTTCCATGACATGATGCACAAAATAATGGAAGATTATGTAGATGACCTATTGGCCAAATCAGCAACCAAGAAAGATCATTTGAAGGTACTCGATACAATTTTCAAGAGACTTGAAGAGTACAAAGTTTGGCTAAATCCTAAGTGTGTTTTCGGGGTCACATCAGGTAAACTATTAGAATACATAGTTTCCTGAAGAGGCATAGATGTCGATCCGACAAAGGTCAAAGCAATCATAGACATACCTCCACCCAGAGGAATTAGTGAACTAAGAACTCTGCAAGGCAGAATACAATCTATTCGGCATTTCATAGCCCAATTGGTAGATAAGTGTCACCCATTCTAGTATCTGTTGCACAAGGGTATCCCCTTTGTATGGATAGATAAATGTCAAGAGGCCTTTCAACAAATCAAAGATTGCCTACTGTCAACACCAGTCCTCATGCCACCCATTCATGGAAAGCCATTGATCCTATACATCTCGACTACTAGTTCAGCACTGGGGGCATTATTGGCACAAAATGATCATGAAGGAAAAGAAAGAGCCATCTACTACATCAGCCACACACTGATAGGGTATGAATTGAACTACACAAACATTGAACGTGCATGCCTTGCTATTGTCTTTGCATCCCAAAACTAAGACACTATATGCTTAGTCAGCAGACACAGCTGGTCACCAAGATTGATCCATTGAAATATCTCTTAAGTCGGGCGAAATTAATTGGCCGGTTGGCAAAATGGGTCATGATACTAAGCAAGTATGACATACAATATGTAGAGCATAAGGAAATTAAAGGACAGGTAATAGCAGATCAACTAGCAGATGCACCAATACAAGTCACTCATCCATTAGTAACTGATTTTCCCAATGAGTCAATTTTTCACGCGGCACCGGTGGTACCATGGAAGCTATATTTTGATGGGTCTCATATTGGTCATGGCTTCGGTGCTGGAATCTTGTTTATCACACCACAGGGGGATTCAATTCTTAATTCATACTAGATCGCCTTCCCTTGTACAAATAATATTGCCGAATATGAAGCACTAGTCATAGGTCTCAAGATGGCAATTAAATGGAAAATTCAGACGTTGCTTGTATTTGGGGATTCCCAGCTCGTTATCAACCAAGTGAATGATGACTATGAAACAAAGGATGAGAAGTTGCTTCCCTACAAGAGGATGGTGGATAGTTTCCTGACATACTTCCAATCAATTTCTTTTGAACAAATCCCCAGGACACAAAATAAGGTAGTTGATGCAATGGCTACTATTAGTTCTCTCTTGGACATCCCTAAAAATGTGTCACAATTTGAGTTCTTAGTAGAATGGCTTTTGATACCAGCATATGATATCCCAAAATCAGAAATGGTTTGTGAACTCGTTGGTCCCAACTCTCCCTGGTATCAAGATATTTATGACTACCTAAAATCTCAAACCCTTCCACTAAACCTGTCCAATAACCAAAGGAAGTCCTTCATCCAAAAATCTACAAGGGATGCCATCGTCAATGACACCCTTTACCGCCATAGTTTTGACGACACCCTCCTTAGATGTCTCAACACCAATGAAGCATGTACGACCTTACGTGAAGTGCATGACGGTATATACGGATCTCATTCGAGTGGGCCTACTCTAGCTAAGAAAGTAATGAGACTTGGGTATTATTGGCCGACCATAGAAAAGGAGGCAATTGAATATGTCAGGACTTGTCACAAATGTTAGATTCATAGTGATTTGGTCCATGCTCCAGCACAGGAACTTCGGCTGATCACTTCTCCTTGGCCCTTCGCTCAATGGGGACTCGACCTCGTGGGTAAGATTCATCCAACCTCATCCAATGGCCATAAATTTATCATTACCGCCACTAAGTATTTTACGAAGTGGATTGAAGCCATCCCATTGACATATATTACCGGCAAACAAATATCCAAGTTCATCCTTAACTACATCATTTGCCGGTATGGCCTTCCGCAATCCATCATCACTGACAATGGACGTCTGTTTAAAAACCAAGACGTTCAGGAGTTATGTGAACGATTCGATATCCAACACCACTTTTCATCTCCACACTACCCACAAGGCAATGTTCAAGCTGAGGCGTCAAATAAAACCATTATCAAAATCCTAAAAAAGACTGTCAATGACAGTAGTCATGACTAGCACATACAACTCAACCCTGCTCTATGGCTTACCGAACTAGCATTCGTACACCTATAGGGACCACTCCATTTTCCTTAGTCTTTGGCGCAGAGGCCATCTTTCCCATTGAGGTTGAAATTTCTTCGCTACGAGTCTCCCTGAAGGGTTTAACTAATGAAGAGGAGTATTGACAATCACGCTTGCACGAGCTAGAAATGCTAGAAGAAAGAAGGAAAAATTCACTAAACCATCTCCAAGCATATCAGAACCGTCTCTGTCACAGCTACAATAAAAAGGTTATGGTTAGAAAGTTTGACATTGGCGACCTAGTTCTCATGCAGAACCCCAAGAACCAAGCTGACAGAGAAAAGCCAGGAAAATTGAACCAAACTCGCTGGGTCCATACATTATCATATCTTCTTTTGGTTCTAGAGCTTATCAACTGGCAACTCCAGATGGAGAACAATTGACAGAGGCCATCAACAGTTTACATCTCTGAAGGTTCTACGCATAGCATCAGAGGATTGAGTTGAAAACTGTAAAATGCAAAAACAAAAAAAATAAAAACTGAAAAATGATAAAAAAAAATTGTCACCTTGATGAAAACCTGACAAACAGGCACTTTCGACAAGTACCGTGGTGAAAACCTGGCAAATAGGCACCATGTGTAATCAATCATTGCTCTGCCATCTACTGTCACTTTGTCTGCCTTGGCCTAGGATGAAAAGTATCTCCACTGTTATTACGTAAATCACCACCACATTCTACCCTACCTGTTATAGTGGATAAGCGATTGACATCAAGTCCTGATGACTGTCCATCTAGTAAACTAGCAGCATCCCGTCTATGTTCCTTAAAAGTGGCTAAGTCTTGGACTTGACTGGGGGAAAAATGTTTATCATGAAACTGTAGTGGATGTCGCACATGATCAAAAACATTGGCAAAAAAGTCCTGAAAAAAAACAAAAAAATTGGCAAAAAGTCTTGAAAAAAAGACAAACATTGGCAAAAAGTCCTAAAAGACAAAAAAAAGTCCTAAAAGACAAAAACATTGGCAAAAATTCCTAAAAAAGACAAAAACATTGGCAAAAAGTCCTGAAAAAAGACAAAAACGTTGGCAAAAAGTCCTAAAAAAAGACCTAAAAATCATAAAATGTCCTAAAGAAAACTACAAACAAAACATCAAACTGCTCGAAGAATGCAAACGCAATGTCATCTCTTGTCAAAGTCAGTCAAGTCAATCAGTCTTTGTCATTTGTCCAAACTATGTTATCTTTGTGCATTTGCTACGTAGGCAAGACTCACATTTGAGTCCCCGAGACATTAGGTCAGTCCTCTTAGGTTTGTCACAATAAAATCATGACACAATCTTTGGTCACCAAGACAAACTCATTGGTCGTGTTGAACTACGAGGTCTCTAAGTGTATGACGTAGGCAAGGCCATCTATCAATGAGCCCCCGAGGCCGCACTAGGTCAATCCATTAGGGTTCATGACACCACACTAGCACACACGTCAAAAATTCTTCAAGACAACACGAATCTTTCCCAAATGAACAAAACTCATCAAGCAAATTCTGGCAATCATTTATCGCAACATGAAAAATCTCATCGGCACATATCAGCATGACAATAGCGACATCTGGTCAGTACAAGTCAAACTCAATCAAAACACGTCAAATCATTGTAACCTGTCAAACTGACAACCCCTGGTTATTCTTCATATGTGTCCTAAAGAACCAACTTTGTTATTTATTCCTTAGTATGTGTCTTTCCTAGGCATCATCATTATCATTCAACATTTTGAGTGATCCTCTTGACATCTAAAGATCACTCTTCGTGACATCAATATTCCTCAGATGTGTCCTTCTAAGGAACCAACTCTGTCATCTATGCCTTAGGATGTGTCCTTCCTAGGCATCATCATCATTTCGAGGGACCCCTTACGACTATAAGGGATCAGATCCTCTCAACATCGGCATTATCTAGGATGTGTCCTTCCTGAATTCACCAATTCTCAACATTTTTCCTCTAAGATCATCAAAACTTTAAAATGTTTTGACATCTCGACATTATCAAACATGGCATCTTGAAATCGGAACAATGGATATCCAGACACACTTGGAAAACATTTGACACTTGTCTTTTGGATTTTTATCATGTTATTAGTTTTTCAGTGAGACCCCACTACTAGGATTTAGAGAAACAACAACGTATCATGACGATTGACACGCATGACTACTAGTTTCTCAGCAAGGTCTTGATTTTGGGATTTAGAAAAATAATGAAGTATCATGATAAGGGCTCTATTTTATATTTTTTTGGCAATCATGTCACTAGTTTCTCAAGGATGTCCTGGAAACAGGATTTAGAGAAGCAACAACATTGCATGATTTGTCCCTATCTTTTTCTGCTTGTGGGTGATTATGACAAAAAGACAGGGGCCAGCACGCTCTTAGTATGAGTCATGATCATCCTTGTCTGTGACTGCTTGTCTTACGTAATGGTATGACCTTGCACACCTTGATTTATGTCATATCATGGTGTTTGTTAGCCATTACAATAGTTTGCCCAATGATGATTAAGAGCAATAAATATTAAAGTCCTATAGTAAAGCTTTGAAGGATTTGGTTTAGGAATTAACATGCATCTTCATCGGCTTGGTCCTCCTCTCTTTGGTCTAGTCATCTTCTCTCATTAGTCTCGTCGTCTTCTCTCATCCATCTCATGATGATATCCTGTGGCATCTAAAAACATAAGTGCATACATGATCATATAACCATTGTATTAGGTCCATACATACATCATCCATAGCATTAAATCATATACATAATCACAAACATTGCATTAACATAATCATCAACATTGCATCTTTTTCTAAAAACATTATGCACATCATTATCATTATCATCCCATATAAATAAGCATCATAGGACATACATACATGGCATCCTAAATTAAGCATCATACATAGGACATCACATCATATACATAAATCAAAGAACATCACATAACACACATGTAAGTTGCATCAAAACTGCATCATCATATACTATCATCTCAAAAAGGTACAATGTCACAGGATAAAGTCAAGAGATATCCCAAAAATGGAGCTCGCAGGCTCAATAATCTATACATAGTATGTCATAATAACAAAATGCCCCTAGGGTAGACTCTCATCATCCCCTCGTGGTGAAGAATGTGGCAGATGCAACTCTGAACTTGGCACTAAAACGATAGGTGGACCTGTGGCGGCCTCTGTCTGTGCTACCAGTGGAACTGAGAATGAAGGAATCATCTCCACAGTAATGGACATCTGTGATGTCACTACTGTTAGACTCTGAGAGGTGGATGGATCTATCACTAGTGGCTGTCCCTATACTAACCTCTGCACTAAACTAGTTGACCCATGGCTATGACTTGGGGTGTGCCGACGGGAGTGATGAGACCTATGCCCTAATGTGTGCCCTGTCGAGGTAGACCCTCTGACGCTGGTATGGCTCCTACTGCCACTGCCACTACCTGATTGTGTCCACTACCTATCCTCGTCTATGATCGTGAAAAGGTAGGATCCTGTCACTTAGGTGGCATTGTCTGCTCATATAATGTCCTATACTGCCCCAATCTCATGCTCACCCTAGCTAGCTCGCGATCCATATCCTCTATAGGCCCTGTGCATAATGCTGCGAACTGTGTGCACCATTGAGCCACATCCTACTGATGGATCACTGCCTAATCCCGCTCTACCCAGACTACCTCTAGCTCTTCCTATAGTGATCTGACCTGTGCTAGGCTATCATCTAGTCTCTACTATAGGTCAGCCACCCTCTGATCTGTCGTAGCATCCTGGGGAAATCCTGAGGTGGATGATATCTCCTCCTCTCCCTCCACCATCTACCATCTGAGGAGTCTCTCGGCCTCATCCATAGCATCATCCTCCTCATCGTCATCGTCACCCACATCCTCGGCCACAGCCACATCCACCCCCACCTCTGCCTCCTCCTCCTGTCCACCCACCTCCACCTCCTCCTCCTATCCCCCCACCTCCACCTCCTCCTATCCCCCAACATCCACCTCCTCCTCCTGTCTCTCCTCACCCTCTCCCTTCGGTCTGGGTTGCTCCTCTCTCTCCCCCTCCTCACCAACCTCGGGGATAGCATCTAAGGCTACCCTCGCCATGCACTATCGCACCTTGCGGCCCTGTCTCTGACCATCTCGCCTCCGCCTCTAGCTATTTCCGCCATCATCTCCCACTACCTCTGTCTCCACCATCATCTCCACCCCTGTCACTACCTCTGCCTCCCTGTCTGGCCCTCGACACACGAGGTATCACTTATCATTTTTCCACCGGTGCTGGCCCATTAGGATCTATCAATGGCACTGGTCTATGTGCCTACCACCATAGATCATAATCTATCGTGCTCCCCAGATCAGCTGCTCCTCCCCTCCATCCCCATGCCTGGGCTCCTAGCCCATCAATCTACTGCTCTGTGAAGGCCACTGGGATGGTTGGTCCCCAAGCATACTCTCTGGAAGACTGAGCATACTCGGTTGTCCCTGCAGGTACACCCTGCTGCTCTCTGAACTGCCTCAAAACACGCTGTGGTAGGTACATCTCAATGATCAGTGATGTCTGCACTGTCCTACCAATCAGATACCTATATTGTCGGCAAAAGCTAAGGTGCTTGTCCTCATCTTCCCACGGCTTATAGTCTCGGTACAACCTCCAGATAAATGTCACCATGGTGTCAATCCTGTGTTGCCACCAACTAGTCTCACCCATCCGTGTCTACTATAATCCACCCACATAGTAATAGGAATAGGGCATCCCCTCTGCCAACTATGGTCTCTGAATGGGAGGATGAAATATTGCAATGTGCTCCCAAGCCTAGATCATCATCAGCATAGTCCCGCAGGAGATGCTCTCTCCTCTCTTGTAGGCAACATGTGCAACTGATGGTAAAGTGTCCCCAACAAGCAAGGACCCCAAGCATACACCGTCCTATCACGTCTCATGCCAACCAATATGTCACCCCAACCAATAGGAAATCCATGTCCTCGGCGGTCAGGAATTAGGATCCCTCCAATCAGAGTTGCAAGGAATGCATTAAAGCAACCATAATGCTCTGCCATGAACTCCCATCTGATCTTGTAATGTTGGATGCCCAATCCTACACCTTGATCTCGATAGTAAGCTTGGAAGGTCTTCTCACCATGACGAGGGTTGTAGATGATCCGCTCCCCTCGGAACGACACTCGAAGAATCTGATAGACATCCTCCAAGGTAATCGTGGCCTGACCTATCGGCAGGTGGAATGAACAAGTCTCTGAATGCCATCGCTCACACAACACAGTCAGTAATCCCCTGTTCACCCAAATGGCGGGAATATAGGTAGCATAGAATAGTCCCAGTCACATCAATCGTCGCCGCTCTTGCAGGCTCAACTGGTCGGCAAACCGAAATGTGGTTGGTCTGCTCTCTCTCGTGTAAATAGAGGCAAGCTGCCTCTGCAAAAAGATGAGCCATATATCAATACTTTCTAGACAACTGTCAGCATCATCAAAAGGATTTAGGATTTAACAAGTATCAAAATTGGTCTCAGTAAAAGAAAAAATCAAATGCATTGCATTATGGCAGTTGCATCGCAAATACTCGATTGCATCTCTCAAATAATCAAATGTGTCGCAACATGACAATTGCGTTGCTAAATTGCCCAAATGCGTTGCATTACGGCAATTGCGTCATGAATTCAGATAGTTGCGACTCAAAAAAGCAAATGCGTTGCTTAAATTCACAATTGCGGCACAATATGACAATTGCAGCATTTAGGCATTCAATTGCGACTCAATAAGTCAAATGTGTCATAGTATTCATCAAATGCGGTGCAAACTACTAGGCTTCTATGATTTGTCTACGCACTTGCGTCGCGACGCATCAAATGCGTCGAATGCGTAGACGATTGCGGCTTATGCAAATGCAGTTGCGTCATGGCACAGATGTTGTTTGGCCTATAAACCTAAAAATGACACGAAAAACAAGAAAATTACAAAGTGGGACAAGCGTACATACCGCTGGATCTGAGCCCTCTAGCTGTTTGAATGTCCACACGATCTCCTTGCAATGCTCTGACACTGGAATCACCATCCTCGCTGCTATGCCTTTTGCTCTGAGCTCTAGAAATTCACAAGGTAAATAGTGAAAATGAATTGACTTTTACCCCTTTGTCAACTTATTTATAAGGTCAAAGTGACATTTTCTCAGGTGAGTTACTACTAGAAGCTCAATTGACCACATTTGACTACCCTATTGACTGTCCTAAACATGTCAGAATCCAAAACTGACTGCACCATTGTTTCTCTGGTCATTAAATTGACTTATCGGGACTCTTTCCAAATTTTTCAGCCACCGACTCAAAATTTGAAAAATTTCCTGAGGGAGCATTGATACCCTTTACCTTCACTGGGGCATGACTTTGACTTTTTTTCTTTGTCACAACGCAACATGCGACATTATGACAAATGGGCAAAATGTAGACACCTAAAAATGACCTAGGCCTACAAACTTCATTTTGACCACTTTCGTCCTAGCATAATTATGACATTTAATTATGTCCTTGGTCCACATTCGACTATTGATTAAATAATTCATAATTATTTAATTAATTCATGTCCTTTTATTCTTCACGATTATTAAATAAATAAATTTTCTTTATTTATTAAATACGTCATTAATTGTCTAAGTTTTCCCTTAATTAAATAAATTTCTTAATTTATTTAATTACCTTTCTTCATTAATTCTTCCTGATTATTAAATAAATGAATTTCATTTATTTATTTGATATGTCACTAATTGTCACAATTAAATAAATTCATTAATTTATTTAATTATTCAGTCTTATCTTCCAAATTAAATAATTATTTTTAATTATTTAATTACTAATTTCACTTTTCTCTCATTTTAAATAAATGAAAATATTTAAAATGATTTCATTTTATTAACTTTCACTCTTTTTAGTAAATAATCTGAAAAAGATTATTTACTTGTCACACAAAATCATCATTTTGAATTAATTAAATTAAAAAAGATATTATTCTTCCAAAAATCAAGTAATCGGGCAAATTCTTGATTTTCCAAATCGAATCTTCAGTTCGACCCTTATCTTCTTGATTTTTCGAATCTCACAAATCAGGCAGTCTTAATCTTCTTGATTTTTGAAAATCTTTATTTTCTAATTGATTATCTCATTTATTCTCCACCGTCAATCTGATTATCTGAGACATTATTCTGACCGTTGGATTAAGGATTTTTCCCTAACCCTGATTAGGGATTCTCAGATTTAATCTGGACCTCTCGTTCTAGGTCTTTCTTAGAATTCAATCTCATCCATCCACTCAAAATTGTGTTTTCTATAAAAGACAATTTTGATCATAATTTCGGCATCCAACAACTTCATTTTTAATATAGGCATTATAGTCATTTGGTATTAGTAGTCATTATTTTCATTTTATCATATCGTCATAGACATAGACATAATTTTATCAAATCCTTCGACATTTGCATAGGACTTTGGCATTATTATAGGTTGCTCAATTTGAAATCTGAGGGCCTCATTGACTTGCTGCAAACTAGAAGGTGCTATGAAGGTGAAGCATGGAAGGAAAGGAAGGTATAATCGTTCTTTTTTTTATTTTCCATTGTTCTTGATAGCCTCTTTGAATTTTTTATGTTTATTATCTAATAAGCTAACACCATCTAATTTTCCATAGATACACATCATATAAGCATTATCATATCATATGCATCATCACATAGGCATCATCATAAAAGCATCATCACATCATCTTATGTGCATCATCATCATCTATATACTCATCATCATATCATACATAGAAAAGATACCAAAAAAGAAAAGGAATATGTCATAGAATTTCATACATCTCATGATCATCATCCATTAGGTACTTAATATAGATCCATTAGTTTAAGAATTTTAAATCATTTTCATATCATAACATGTGTATCCATATCATCCATGTATCACCATCATAAAAAGTGCATAGAAAAGATACCAAAAAAAAAGTATATCCATCCATCTATAAGTATAATCATACATTGCATACATCCATTGCATCACATAATATACAGTCACATCGCATGTAGAAAATTAAATACATCCATCCATTATGCATAAATAAAATAGGACACATCATATATCAGATCAAATCGATCATATCATATATCATTAAAATAATGTAACTATCACAGTACAAGAATCACGATCAAATGTCATGTGTATGAATTAATCAAGGTATACAAATGCCCACGGGGCTATAAAAAATAGAGCCCATGGATCTCAAAAAAAATGGTGTCTCTAATAAAAAATGTGAGCTATCCCTAATGGCTTCTCCCCTCACCTAGTTCTCTCTCAGGCTGGTCCTGCCTCTGCCCTGTCTATTGTGAGAAATCTGGCACCCGGGCTGCTCGAGGCACTGCCTGATGATAGTGTACCCTGTAGTACTTTGTCTCTCTCATTACATCCTGATACATGCATTTTAGGACTATCCTGCTCTGGGTTGTGACTGCCATGCTCTTGAGCTACTATTGTCAGCCCACCTTTTGTACTAACTATAACTCTACAGCTTGTCTCTACTGCACAACCTAATCCTGCTCTGCTTAGGCCTAATCTCTCTCAACTATCAGTGTAGCAACCTATTCTTGAAGTTTCTAAATTAGTGCATACCTTTGATATGGTTGGGGAGGTGGCAACGGTGGTGGCTACTGCTAGTCTCTTTGGGGCGGCTGTTGTCGGTCCCTGGGCACATCTCTCTACTGGTGCCCATGCCCCTGATCCCTCTACCCTTGCTGGTTTGGAGGTGTTTTACCTCTATCTCTATCTCCATCCCCATCTCCTCATCCTCCTCGCACCTGCCCCCACCCTATTTTCTGATCTTGGGGTCTCTATCATGGTAACACTATACCAATCACTATCAATCTAATTGGCAACCTGAACCAATTAATGTATGTCTGTGTGGTAGCAGAGTCTGTCTTCCCCTGATCATATAGCCACAGCCTAGAAACCAATTGTCTGAATGAATCCACTGCATCCTCAAGAGGAATTGGTCGACCCCATGTGGTCTCCTTGGTGGTATGCACAAAGATAGCAACATACCCATCATCTGTCCAGTCCTGTACATCACCGAACTATCTCACTACCCAATCAAGCAAGTAACACTCAATCATAGTATGCTCCCTACCTTGCATAAGCCTATCATGCCTCACATAAAAGAGTTATTGTATGCCATTGTACCATGTGGGCATCCCAATCCAAGGCCTCCATTTGAATACAGTCATCTCATTAATCACCCTCCTCGAGTGAGGGATGCCATCCGCTCTTGTGTGGATAAAAGTAAGACCACCTCTATATCTCCATACGGTTGGGTCGTACGGCTCCACATCAACAATTGTAACTCATCGGTGAAGCACGACAATGTGCTCCTAGGCCCAAATGTGCAAGAGAGTAACTTTGGCTTTGATGGCCTTGTTGTCGCAGTAGGTAAACTCGTGCAAATCATGATAAAGGGAGGCCAACATCACTGGTCCCCATGCAAAACACTCTCTCCGAAGAGCATCTGCTCCTAGGCTAGACCCCATCCCAGACTAAAATATCAACCTCGCCGATCTAGTGCTACAAGGCCTGAGATAATAGCAGACACAATCGGTCAAAATGTTGATACTTGACCTCTGTACCACTCAAGCTCAATCTATTCCTCGGCAAAAATGATTTCATCCAATCCCATAACCTCGTCGTAGGCATCTATTCCAATGTCCATATCATAAATGACCCACTCTCTATGGATGGGAAATCGAAGAATACACCAAACATCCTCTAGTGTGATGGTCGCATTGTCTGTGGGGAAGTGAAATGATGATGTCTCGTTGTGCCATTTCTCGGCCAACGCGGTCATCACTCCCAAATGTGTCATGATATAAGGTGCATATGCGACGTACCATAGCTTGATCGCCCCAAAGTGCTGCTGAAGCAACTCGTTCAATCTAGTCAACCTGCTGAGAACTGGGGATCGGTGCTCGCGTGAATGAACAGGCTCCATGTCCTCCTGCATCAGTAAAGTCACAACATCAAGTTTTGTAAAAATTCAAAATCCTGTTTGAAGTTTTCGCAATCAAAACAGCAAAGGCGTCATTGTTTGCAAATGAATCATTGTTTGGAAGCTCCAAATTGTGCCGCTAGAACCCCCTAAATCTCTAAACTCCATCACGACATTGCAGTTTGACCACGGACCCTTTTGACTCAAAACCCTAAATTGCTAACTGGCTCACCACGACGCCATTTGGAGTTTGAACCCTAAATCTCTAACTATGACGCAATGTCACAGTTTGCAATCACATCGCACTTTAAGGCCGCACGACGTTGATTTGACCCTTTTAGCAGCACCAAACAACGCTGCTAGACTAGTTTGACATTCAAAGCCTAATAACTACACACGAAGATTGAAAAACAAGTTGGGTTAGGGTCACATACCAGTGGTCCTATGCCTGGAAGTCACTGGTACACTCGCACTCACTCAGAGATGTGTCATGGAAGCACACGTTGTGCCATCTCACACGAAGGTCAAAGCTCAAAAACAAGAAATATTTTGTAATGCCCGCCGTGTGAACCCCAAAGGACAACAACACAATAATCTTTTTTTTAAAGTTAACATAACATACATGTAATACACATTAATTCATAACATGAATTTCATTTAAGTAGATTCACTAACACATACATCCCTTGGGGTACACAAGGAGTCATTACGCGACTTAGATCCACACAACGACAATAAAGAATAAAAACCAAAGATATAAACATTAACAAATATAACACATACATGATAAAGCATTGATAAGACACCATCTGTGTATGTAATTGCAACATATATATGATTAACTCAACACATTGAATAACAACTGCCATTAGTCACATAAGGTTTAACGTTACATTACAATACAATGTTCTATAGGTACAATGATACAAAAGTGTTTCCAAACATATATGGAAACCATACACAAGATAACATGATACAAATAAACAGATGAATACAAAGTATCATAACTAGCTCCAAGACAAATACAACTTTGGAGTCGCTGCAACAACACCAATCCACACCTCTCGATCCTTGACTGGGGACCCAATGGGGTGCTTAGCATGTTCCACCCGACCACGTGGGTCCGAAGACCCACCCCCCGTGCTAAGGAGCTGACAAGAAAGAGTCTTCAACCAAGAACATCCAAACACAGAACCACAAGACTCAACAACATACAAAAGTATCATAAAACTCAAGGATTACAATGACATAATCAACACATCCAAGAGTCAACATAATAACTTAAATTCATAAATCTCATCACATAAATCAAAGCAATGACCAGTAAACAAGTAACCAAGGGATGATCATGAACACTGCCAAATCAAACTGAATTAATAAACATAATACAATTCCAAATTGCAAATAAACAATACAATAACATCATATCACAATACCATAAGAGTACAAGGTCATAAGTCAAATATCAATGAGATCATACAAGACCAAAAAGTACACCAAAGATGTATCAAGGAAATACTCCATAAATCAATATAAGTCCATTCAACCACAATCTAAACCAACTCCCATAACATACTTCCAGAGGAACACAACAAAGTAAAACACCTGGGCAACTAGGGGAGAGTGTCATCGCATAGTCCTACATGGGCTATCATGTGCTCTTCCTCCCAACTGGAGACGCCGGTCCCATCTATGGCTATCATGTGCCCTTCCTCCCAACTGGAGGCGCAGGTCCATAGGGTGACTCATGCAGAGCCATAAACCTCTTGTGAAGACGAGGTCACGACCTTGCCAAAACACAGCCTTCTCAGCCTTCCATTAGTCTGCGGAAGCACTAATGAAGACGAGGCATCCTTTTTTTTAATCTTATAATGATATTACTACCCAACCCTCCTAAGTTAATTATTAGGTTTTCACTTAATTACTAACTCACTCGTGGGTTATCCTGTGCCCTTCCCCTTAAACGGGGTGCCGGCCCCCACGAGGAGCCACTCTCCCTAGAGACCCAACAACATCAAACCAAAAACAACCAAGGGTTGTACCATCATAATTTGAACAAAGAATTACAACATAAAAGCATGCGAGGCATTGCCCATCTCGCTAACAAGTACAAAATTAGATTCTCACAAAGTTTCGTACAACCCTTTCAAAATAATGATACCAATATCTTGCCATGACAAGAGCACATAAAAAGAGAACATCAACTGACAATTCATCTCAAGCCTCTTGAAGCCAAAGAATGACAATCCACAAATGAGGGTGAAATGAAGCAACAAGAGTTTTTCCCAATAATTCCAACACAAGGATAAAATTTCCCTCAAATATGAGATTAACTCAGAAAAGCCATAAAAAGGGAAGATTCATCAAGACCCATCCACAAATCAACAATGGTGTCACCTCAAATAGGGAAATGCAAAAGAAAATCAACCTTTAATTCAACAAAATCACTTAATAAAACCAAAAACCACCAACTAGCTATTCCACGGGAGACCTCAATTTTTTCCTCACAAGAACCCCCTTATAGTGGTATGCAAATCACCTTCATAAAATCAGCAACATAACAATGACAACAATTATCTATTCACATTTCCAAATAAAAGAAACCAACCTACTTAATGACCAAAAACAATTACAATCTCAAGATTCTAAATAAGTATCCATATAAGAACAACATTTATTAGAAACTCGAATCGTCATAAAGTTATCCCCTAATCAACAATCCAAGAGAAATAATTAAAAAGGAAGTCTCAATTCAAGAACAATTTATTTCAACGTTTATGCAAGTTTATAAAACTACCAAAATGAAGACAAATAGAGTTTACAACAATACTTAACCATGACTAAAGATAACGATTAATTCTAACATACACAATTCCTCAATTAAAGAGTTATTAGAACCACTAATTGTAAGATTACCAAATGAAAACTAAACTCTCTAATGATCCCAAAGGATCAATATACTATTTCCCTTCTAAACATTACTCCCTTGATTAATCAATTTATCGTAACCACAAGATTAAATAACTAACAAAATGAAACTTATGTCCCAACCACAAATGCTTTTTCAAGACTACTATTTTAATATGACAACTACCAAGTGTAGACTCCCTAATAAAGTATTGGACTAATATACTACAAACATTCATGGATAAATTTAACCACTAATAGTAAAAAAAAACATTATATTTATCTTATCCAAAATAAACTCATTTAATTGAAAAGAGCCTAAAGCTATCCAAATGTATATTTATACATAAAAATTTCTCCTTTAATTACCATTCAAGTATCCTTTTTAAGGTACTCTCAAAAACAATCAACTTACATTATATTTATGCGCTTATGATGTAGTTATATAAAATATTTAAAGGGAACATAACCTAAGTTTTTATTTATATTTTACATAATTATATTTTTTTTATTATTATTATTATTATTATTATTTTAATATAATTAAAGAGCTTGAAGTAGACAACACACTGGTGGATGCCATCCCAATTTAGGTTCACTATTTTCTACAATGATTAAAGAAGCACAAAGACTTACTTGATTGTATGAATAACAAGATTTACTACTTATAAGATCGATCTAATGGATGGAAAATTCTATTAGTTTCAAATACAATGAATAATATTTTCACTTTTAAGGAGGATATAATGATTATTCCCAGTGCCCCGAACTAAGCTAAAAGGATTCAAAAAAACTCATGATAAAGAGGATATGATTGATGTTCAAACATAAGACTCAACATCGGAGCACAACCATCACCTATTTACATCGTATAAAGGAGACTTAACAATTAAGTTAGCCTAAATAAGAAACTACTACGATAATTAAAGAGCTATAAAGAGTAATCCCTAGCCAAACAACTTCCATAACATTTATAAAATATATAAATATGTTTGGCCACATGTCCTATCTTCACTTTCCTATGATTTAAATTCAATACTCTATTTCTACTTCAATATGTGCAAGCATCTATAGATATTTATATTCACATTTGTGGTAATTGAAAACATTTCCACACGATAAAGATTGATAAAGAAATAAGAGAGATTATTTAAACTTTTAAACTTCCTAATATGCTCTAGCTCGCGGTTGAGACAGGATGGCAAAGAAATCAGAGGGATTATTTAAATCTATACACCTTACCATGATCAAGTGAGCCACTATGGCAGGTTATCACTAAAACCAGAGAGGTTATTTGATTTACTACACCTTTGCAAGTCTAAAAGTTGTGGCTGTGATGGGTTGCCAATGGTTTCAGGGAGACTATTTAATTCTGTACAATGTCTCAACTCTAAATGCCATAACAGTGACAGGTTGCCAAGTACATTAGAAAGTGAATATTGGAATTTGGAAATATCGCCATCTACTTGCATTCACACGTTATCCACAAGATGGAAGGGAAGGAGAAAGGTGAGGTGCAAATACATGACTTAAGAGAAGGAGAATTAATGTAAAACTTTTCCTTTTTAAACATATTTCTGTTTGCTGGCGAGTTTCCAGAGACGCACTCAAGTTTGAAGTTTGGAAATTAATCTTCACCACAATCAAAGATAAGCTCTTGTATAATGACAATATTTATTTTCAAGTGCAGCAACTGTGATAGATTTTCGACAGAATCAAGCAGGTTATTTAATCCTTTAAACTCCTTATTAAGTTCAGATGCCGCGGCTGAGATGGGTTGACAACGAACTTAGAGAGATTATCTAAACCTTTAAACTTCCTATAAATTTCAAGTGTGCGGCTGAGAGGACTGAGAACAAGGATAAGGTTTAGGCAGAAAAGATGACAACCAATTTTAACTAGACATAGCATAAAGCTTAAGGTATTCACTTCTTAGTATTTATCCTTTCGCAATTCCTATGATCAACTCACAGGTATAATGATATCAATGCGATGACAACTCAAGATCCTAAACATATTGTGTCGTGTGCACAGGATGTCAGAACCAAAAGGTAGAGTTGCAGAAAATATTTATATTGAAATCTAACGAAACCCTTAGATATTCAAGAAGACCCAATAGGCAGATTAGAAGAAGGATGAATTTTGAGATATTGCTAGGCATTGCCAGAGACTACGATAGAATTTCAAATTAAAATAAGAAAGACTCACCATTCAAGCCTGAATCTACGCTTGGCTGCTCGTGGGATTCTAATCTTCTTTGTGCAAGCCTCCACCGTGAAGGATGCATCGCTTTCCCCCTTATTTTCTTTCTTGGTTAGTTACAAATCAAGAATGAATTCCCAACCTCTTGGTATCTCCTCCTCCATTCTACCCCCTTCATAAGCTAAATAAAGTTATTATTTATTTTTCATACTCTCCAGTTCTCTTCGACTTCCAAATGCTCTATAGGTGTAGTTTCTTTCCAGCTTTTCTTGTTTTAAGACACTTCAGCTTCCTATCCATTTAAATTACTTATAATTATCTTTTCAAGATTATTTGTTCATAATTATTATTAACTTCAATTTAACACAACAATTTAAATCAATTTATCTAATAATATCACTTTTACTTTTAACGAATTAGTTTAATTTGATCATTTGTTCTAAATCATTTGATTTAATTTAATTGATTATTATTTTAATTTCTAATCATATTTTAAATAACCTTGCAAATCACTTATGATTTAATTAATTATTTAAACATGACTACAAACATATGATATTTTTCACACAATCAAATAACACAGTGATCAATGAAGCACACACAAATACTCACACAAAAGTCCAGAACAACTGACACGGAGGGGCATTACATCTTTAAGGGCTAAGTATGCAAATGAATTGAAAGTGACCCCTCGAGGGCTATTTAATTATGAAAATTAGGGCTTTTTTACCCTGTTTAGCCATCCAACTAGGGTTTTAGACCCCCAATCCTGTTTTTTCCCAACCAAGGCTTGTTTTGCATCGTCTTTTCACATTTTGGCACATTTTTGGCATCATGGAGCCTTTCTAGACCCATCGGGCAGCTTGTACTCTTTTTTCTCAAGATCACCCAAAAATTCAAGTTTTTGTTCGATCTCTTGAGGGGGAAATATGCCAGCATAATTATTTCGCTGGGGCAGTAGTGGGACATCTAAAAAAATCATTTTTTTTTAATTTTGATTTCGGCGGGTTATTCTTTGAACCAACACAGTGGGTGCATTGCTTCAAAGAAGGAAAAAATGTAGAAACGTAAAATGTACTGATTGATCCTATACACCTGATCCTGACTTAGTAACACCAGTTCTCCCTTAATCATCTCTTTACTAACCATTTAATTAAATAATCTTTCTTTGATTAAATTCTTCATATTTCATCTCTTAATTAAATAAATCAATTTTATCTAATTAAATCATTATCTCCTATTAATTAAATAAATTATTTTGTTGAATTAATCCTATAGTCCCTCTTTTAATTAAATAATTTATTTTATTTTATTAAGCTTTAAAGTCATTCACTTTAAATTAAATAAATTAATCTTTATTTGATTTAAATCTAACACCATCCGCTTTAATTAAATAAATCAAACTTTATTTAATTAAGTCTGAATCATTATTCCTCTCATTTTGATTTATTTAAATCCTAAAACCTAAATCAAATTGTCAAATCAGCTAATCTTCATTTAAGTTAATCAAATACTAATTAACTCTAGTCTTAATCCATCAAACCTTATAGATTTTGCAAATTGCTCATGAAAATCAATTTAATTAATTAGTAAATCTCCTATTTTCATTCAAAAGGCATAAAGATGGAATATTCCTCAAATTTGAAAATCTCCCCCCAAAAAGGACTTGTCCATCCAACAAGGCATTAAAGGCCTCTTACATGTCCTTTTCTTGAGCCAAGTGGCATTTAATTCATCCTTCATCTCCCTCCAACATGTCACTTCTCCAATTTTGAATTTACACCTAATTGCATTAATGTGCACATTCATCCAAATGTGCTCCACCTTTGTCCAATCACATGTTGACAAGTAGCATTGTGTTATTGGTTGGTGTTTGATCCCACATTCATCCATTTTTCCTATTCTTCCATCGTTCTCTTCTATAAATAGAAGGCTCTCATTTTGATTTTGGATCCAGAATCTGAGGAATTTTCATCCACAAACTTGAGCAAATTTATCATCTTCATGTTTTGAGCAACATTCATCCATTTTCATCCATTTTCATAGTTTTTCATCATTTCATAGCTAGGTTATGGAGAAATTTCATCAAGGAGTATCAAATCTTCACAATTGATCATCAAGCTTGCAAGGAAATGAGAAAGGGTTATTTTCCACATCAAAATAACACCAATTCCCCCATGGGATTGAGAGTTTTTTTGTTTTGAGCAAGATTAGATAATTTTTTATATGCGTTCTTCATGTTATTTCTTGTTCTTGACATTTCAAATGAATCTTATGGGGAATGATGTTTCTAACTTTCATATTGGACTAATAATGTGTGTGTTGTTTGTGTTTGTGCAAGTCTAGGATCGCCATTCACAACTGCAAATTCTTCTTCCTAATTGGAAATATTTGTAGATATGAGACTTGTTCACGTCTTCACCAGGTTCTTTAGAAAGATTCACCACCTCTCTTCACAGACGACTGAACTTCAAGTAGTATGAAGCTCTTTCAAAAATGAATTTCCTTTTGGGTCTCCTCCAATAAGAGAGTCACACACAAATTCTTTGAAATTGTTGCAACAAACTCACTTCCAGGTCTAAAAATGTCTCAATATCTTAACTAAATGTTCAGATTCGCCAAATTCTTGACTCTGTGATATGATAGTCTCTAACTGGATATTCGAATTCCTCCCTTCCTCCCTAGTGGAGTTGCCAATTTGTTGGGCTTTTTTCTAGCAGAACCTTAAAATCCTCTAAAAGGTAGCCGACCCTTATGCTTAATAATTTTCAAGGTCAATGGTCAATGAACCGGAGCTTGAAGTATAACCTTTTCTCCCATACACTTTAGGCTTCATTGAACTTGGGAGGTTGATCCCAACATTGTGCTTTCAAATACTTGTGTGCAAGAGTATCAAACACAAAGTAAACATATAACTCAACTTTATATGCTTAACAGTCACAATACCTTGAAGGTATGGCTAACCTTGATGATAGTGTACACTTTAAACATGAGAGATATGATTTATTAAATTCCACACACCCACAACAAGATTGATAACTAAATTTGATTTAAAATACAATTGCTCACAAACAATTTTAGAAAACTGTAACATTAAAGACTAGTTCCTAATCCCAGGGTGGAGTGAACCTAAACCATCAAGTTTAAAACTCATTGCAACTTTCCCTCTGTCATAATCATGCCTATCATATGATGCATTACACCATTGATACTTGAAACCAAACTAGTCATACTTTATTAATCTAAGAATATATTTGCACAAACCTCTATTTATGTTCATAAAATTTAATTCATTCTTTGAATGAAAGTAACAACACAAAAAAAACATTCAAGGTAAAACCAAAAGACAAATAACATAAACTCTTGATTTATTTTATTCATAATCTATGCAATGTGTACAATGGAGACAACTAACTCAGAATATATGATCATTTACATGTAAATATAACATTGTTGTGAATAAGTTCTTCATTACATGACCCAATAAACTTTAGAAACCTAAAACCAAACACTATACATTCCAAACCCTATTACAAAATATGCTTTCCTATGAGACAAAAAAGAATGAGAAACCTCTCTTCTAAAACAAAAAATTTGCACTTAAGGAAAATGAAAAACCCTAAATGGAGATCCACTGTAGACACCAAGCAACATTCAGCTCCATAGATCAATAACTACCTCCACTTTTAGAATCTCCAATCTACCCTTTAATTCATGCATCTTGCATTTTCCCTGTAACATAAAATATTCCCTTCTTGAGGAGCCTAATTTCTTATCATTCTCTTGTAGCTATAAATATTTGTTTGTAGAAAAATAGAACCCCTCTGTGAAAATACTTTACTCTCCCTTATCATTTTGCTGTAAAAAATCCCTTTCACTTGTTCATTTTACCCTCCACATTTCCTGTGCAGTCTGTGAAATACATTATTTCAATACCTAGCAATAAAGTTTTTAACTTTATTGGGAAGGCTTTAATTTCACTTTATCAGATAGTAAAATAATTACCCCTACCTTTCCATATTGCATTTATAATTAAAGCCTTTTTCTTCATAAGGTGAATAAATTAAATCACTTTCACTTGATTATTTTAAGCCACAAAAACTTTGATTATTTTTATGGAGGCTTTAATTTTAATTCACACGCACAATAAAATTTTATTACCCATGCATTGCATTTTATTTCATGCATTTAAAATTTTACTTTAACCTGGTGAAGGCTTTAATTTTTCACTTTATCACGCTGCAAAATTTCAATTCTCGTTCACCTTATTTCAAATTTTTACTTAGAGCCTTTAAATGGGTAAGATTTTAAATCACTTTATCTGCTTCTTTAAATTTATTTTCCCAGCCACTAAAATCCTCATCAGCTACTTTACACTCCATCGCAAACCTTTTTACCTTCAAAAAAATCCAGTGGTCACATTATACCATGAGCCCCACCACTTTATTTACTCAACCATTCTTATCACATGTTGCTAATTTCATATGGAAAAGCTAATATTTATTAGCGATGCATGATAAGAATAAGGCAACTTTTCTCATCGTGAATACAACATGGAAATGAGGTTTGAGAACAACGATGAGTGAAGCAATCACTCCATCGTGAATGCACCAGGAAGAATATTCGTTCAAACAATGATGAGGGAAATTTGAAGATCGCCTCATCGCGTATCGCTAATAAGTTGAGGAAAAGATTAAATAAATTAGCGATACACAATATTCATCTGTATCCATAATTTTTCAAGTTTCTGCTACATCTCAATGAACCTCAGCCACACCAAGTAAATGTTTATAGTGGTCAATTTGCAACTTTATCTCCAACATTGAAGCCATTGTTTGTGAGCACACCACAATTGGTGATCAACTAAAAGATAGGGAATGAAATCAAGGGTTCCTTTGCTGCAAGCCGTACAATTTGAATTTGGAGGTATTTGAAACTGCAAACTCTGACATTACAAGCCAATACCCAAGCAAAAGGAGTAATTTGAAGGCACTATACTTAATAATGTTTATTTGAAAACTTTCCATCGTTCTGCTCACAAACGCATTCAAGCCAAAAGCAATGAGAATTATGCATCACCAATAAGATGAGGAGATGACAAATTAAAACAACCATGGGCGATGAAAAGGGACTGCCATCGATGATCATCAATATCGATTGGGATATACAAATCAAATCAATGACTTTGCCATGAAACTATGCTGCCGTGACTTCGACCAATAGAAAGCAAGAATTAAACTTTCTTTTCCTTACAAACATTTGAAATGCACATTATATTTTTCCTAAATACTCCTTTTACATTTGCACAATATTTAAATAGTCACAATATTTTAAATATTAACATTTGAAACATTAGAAAAATTGTGACTTCTAATTATGCCTGCAGGCCAAATGGAGAAATTTATTGTAGAAAATTTGGGAAACCTAGAGCCATGAAAATTTGTGTAGGGACATTAACAATTATTTAGAGAAAACCCATTTCTTTGAAAATTGCATTACCTAAATATTTCTAGGACCTCCTTTGTAAACTGGCCCTTGGGACGTGTTCACCACACCCAAAATGTATTAAAATAACACATCATATGACCTCAATTTTTTATGAAAATGGAGTTGTAGAAGTTCCAAACTAAAAAAAGAAATTGTTTGTCCTTATATTTTCAAAATTTCAAACTTTTTGAAACACCAATTTCGGCCATGTTGCAGTAAGAAAAGGATTAGTTAGCCCATCAAAACTCATCGAGGATGTGCAAAAATGAGCATTCATGTTACCATTTGAACCAAAAATCTAGTGCAACAAACATCATGGGAAAATTCATCCTAAGGTGAAAAATATTTACACCCAAAGTGACCCAATCAGACTATTTTGCAATTGCACCCATCAGAAACCAACTCGAGCACACCAAGTCACCTCCTTGAAAAATTATCAAATCTTCTCCTGGGGAACGACCAATAGAAAAATTAAATCATTTAGGAACATTGAGCATGTGTGCAAGAGTTATTTCCTTCAATCCACATTCGTCACAAGATATTAAGCATCAAATTTGACCTTCCTGAAACATTCAGATTGTCAAAATATGACAAACTTCCTTTTCTTTTAACCTAGTAAAAATATCAAATCAGACCCTAAGGCTCTAAAATCAGATGAAGGAGCATATGAATGTGGGGGGAATGTAGGGCACCAATCCATCTTTCATGATGATCATCCAACTATGAAATATTAGTCTGAATAGGAGGCCACTTCGCAGGAAGTCCTCATAATTTTGCAAATAGCAAAATAGTCCAAGAACCCTCCAACTTTGTGCTTCAAAACCTTATCAAAACTTATAATAGGGGGTTGAAGTCTAACATACATGTTCACATATTTTAGATGAGTACGCTCACCAAGGGATTTGGCATGAAAATCAATTGGCTATGATTTATGAGCCTCCAAAGTAGGTCACTAGGGTAGATTTTTCAAGGGCATTTTTGAGTGAGAAAATCAACTTTTTTCATCATGGGCACTCAAAATTTGAAAATTTTGAAGGTGCCATCATATTGAGCTACATATATTGGGATTTAATCCTCACAGTGGTTTTTCCCTCATTTGGTTTTTCACATAAATTCCTCGTGTCTCTATGTGATACGTGTGTTCTATGTTCATATTATGATGTGTTGTTAATCTACAAATGGAATTAGTTAAGTTTTAACATATGTTGATTCACCCCCCTCTTAACACATCTTTGTTTTCAATAACTGGTATTAGAGCCAAGTTCCTTGAGAAGATTAACAACTAAGGTTGATCCTTCTCTTGAAAACATGGGTTTGCTGTACAAATTGAAATAATATGTTTATTCTAGAACGAGGTCTAGAATCAATGGAACCTGAAAGTTAGGATTTAGTCTAGAAGACTCTAAAGTAGATTTTTAAAGGATAATTTTGTTTTGATCTAGAAGATATGTATGAATCAAGGTTGTCAAAATTTCAAATATGAGTGCATGCTGAAAAATCAAAAGAGACAATAGATAAATTAAATGTAGAAGCTAAAGAATCAAAAGAAGAAATTAGCAAACTGAAAACTCAAAATAGAAGGTGGCAATGGATGTGAAATGAAAACCAAAGAACCTGAATGCATGATCTCAAATTTAAAATTCAAACTTGAGGAAGGAAAGAGGATTGGGGATTACCTGAATATCAAGCTCTATGATAAAATTGATGATTTTCTAAAGCTGGAGGAAGAGATTGTATCCATAAAAAAAGGAACTTGAAAAGGCCAAAGAAAAAATTTAAAAAGGCCTAAAACTAAGAGGAGGCTTTGAAATTCTTGATGAGTTAATTAACTCTAAACAACCCTTAAAAGAGAAATTTGGACTTGGTTTTGAGAAGGGAAAAAGTCCCATAGTCAATGCTTCTACCAATCTGTATGATAACATCAAAGTATAAGGACAATCTGAGACAAGGGATGATAAAGCCTACATAGAAAATCCTAAAGAAACATCCTTCGAAGATGACAATATATTCTATGGAAGCAAGAAAGAAGGTGGATTTACACCTATTTGGAGAAAAAAGAACTTTAGAAGGTTTTCTCCCAAAAAAATTGCTCCTAGTAGGTTTAATGGTAACTACTATGCTTGTAATAAGTTTGGTCGTAAGGTAGTTGAATATAAAAGCAAAATGAGCTAGAAATATTTCAAGCCTTCAAGGTACAATTCTAATAACACTCAATTATTTCATGATCAACTCTATTCTTGCAAAAAATTTAGCCATAAGGTTGATGAATGTAGAAGTAAGATGATAAGGAATAATACTATGACCTATCAATTCTTCAATGGATACTGCTACATATGTAAGAATTTTCTTTATAGGGTTACTAATTACAAATCATGTGTCAAGAAGAAATTCTATTCCACAAGCTAGTACATCTACTATAATTGCAACAAACCTACACACATTTCTAGGTTTTGCATGGGAAATAGTATAAGATCTTTTTCTTGTCAAAGGAAGCCTATAATTAGTCACCAAAAGAAGGATATGAATAAATTTTGGAAAATGAAGGAAGAAAGTGAAATAAAGAATGAATCTGTACCTCAACATGGTACAAATAAGTCCTCTAGTAGCTAAGGAGTGATAGCCTTGATTCAGGGGGAGTTACAATTATAGATCCTCTCAAGCCCCTGAAATGTTTGAGATGCTAAAATCTTAAACATAATGATAATTAGTATTATGAATTTAATTCCTTATGAATCTAGAGAAAATTTACCTTTCGTAAAAGATTGGTGAAGGCTTATTGATCTTTTTCATAGACTAGAAAAGATGCTAAGTATCAAATACATTTACTACATAGTGAGTAGAGTTGGTGTGAAGCATATTTAGTTTTGTTTGGATAGAATTGATCTCATTCAAACTATTTAGAGTGATGATAGGAGGAAAAACTTAGTGAAGGCTCTCAAAAAGTTTTGTAAAAACCCTAATGGCAACCTTCACAAGTTTTCTAGGTATGTGTAGGATCGTGATTGGCCAAAAAGTGGCGATATGATGGGTATGTGTAGGGTATGTGGCTGATGACTTTTTTTAACCCAAAATTGATGAAACAAAAAGGGTTTTTAAAGGAGAATCTTAGCTTTCCACCAATATAAATTATGCTTTACTTTGAATTTAATAAATAATTATTATTCATTTTCTATTTGAGTTACGACTAAAGTCTTGATTGATAGGTTGATTGAAAAACATCTATAGCTTTCAAATGGTATCACATTTTTTGAATCTAAAACATGCTTCACATACTATAGGATTAAAAAAAATTATTTTTATGAATTTTTGACCAAGTTAAGGTGGTTAGACATACGAGTTTTTATATTTTTTAAAAGTTGTAATAAAAAAATCATAATTAATTATTTACTTGGAAAAAATTTATAAAAAAGATATGCATCACATTGGGACATGAGTCCTCTACTTATATCTAGAATATTATAAAAAGTATTATCATTTTATTGTGGTTAGGGTGGTCAAACACCTACTTTTTTTTCCCTAAAATTTAAGTACTATTGCATTGAAATTTCAAGTTTCACCAAATAAATTAAAAAAAAAACCTAGTAGTTTAGAAACTACATTCAATTTGCTATAAATTTTATTCTTACATATTTTTAAAATAATATAGATAACTATTCAAATTTTGATGTCAAGTTGCCTAACTCTGATTTTTCTTAATTTTTTGCCACTTAAGGGCTTGTTTTTTCCATGATGATCCTGTACATACCCTCTCTCTAGTTTTTACTTAGAAAACCTGAGATGTAGTAAAATTTATCATGGATATGTACCTATTTTCAATGATGTTGTAGACAAAACAAGACCAAAATTCAAGAAACACACATATATAGCAATTGTGACCAACAAGGAAGGTGCATTCTCTCATGCTCCAATCCATGTGATCCATTTTGAATATATCCACATCTACATTTATTCATAACTAAATAAATATGATCATCTGAAGATGAAAATTTTTAGGTCCAATAATCTCCTTTGTGATGACTTTCAAATGAAACCAGAATATACAAATGTATAACTAAAAGGATTAGATGTATGGAAGGATTTTCCCTACTTTGGCTATGAAGAAATGAGGATATCTTTTGGCTTGATCAAACCCATCTAACCACAAAAGAAGCTATTAGGGTTGTGACTGGATTGTGCTCCACTAAACCATTACCTACACTAAAATCTATCAAGAATGAAGAAGTTATGAGGCTTTCCAAAGCTAAATTTGACAAAAGGGCACTCATTGTGAATGACATATTCAATCTAGAGGTCTAGTATGTGAAATGGGAATTGCATACAAGATATAATACTCAAATAGATTAGGATAAACTACATCCACCATCATCTATGCTTCTCATCAGATGGTCAAGGAAGGAAAATATTATGATATCTATGAACTCTTGTGGAAACAACTATTGGAAAATATACACAAAACCAAGGAATCTCGCTACAAAATTTGGTATGGTACTTTTATCATTTGTCTCATGTTTTATTTCATGAAATAAATTGCTTGTTTTAAGAATGTGTTCTAGAAAAAGAATATTCATGTTGCACATCAAATAAAGGATCATATTTGTATCTTTCCAAATGACACTCAATGCAAAACAATTTTTTGGGGTTTCTTTAAAATCTTCCAGAGTGAAATGAAAAAGAGAGACAAAATACCCTCACAAGTTGTGTAGAAGTATATTTAAATGAAATCACTTTTATGGTGGAAAAATGTAATTGTTAGATGGAAGCAGTTGAATCAATAAATTCATGGATTACAAGGATGTCCTATGAACTTACCAGATAGAATTGGATTGCATATGTTGATATATTACTCAACAAACCCAAGGATCCTCAATTGAAATATTTGGTACATATGATGAAATAAGCAACAAACAAATTAAGGAGAGGGTAGAAGAAAAATAAAAGAAGAATGTGGAAATATGGTTTCTGAGCTGAAAAATATGTTTGGGGCTCCTGAGAGTTCTAAGGAAGCATCTCATACCACCACTGCTATGCCAATCCCTAGAAAGAAAAGTCCTACCAATGCTCCAATAAATACCAATATTGTTGAAAGAAAGAAGGAGAGATCTAAATAGAAAGAAAAAAGGGAAAATTTTACTCTAGTGAATATAGATGATGATGAGGTAGATGAAGAAGGAGATGAAATCCTATATATTGAAGAGAGGGAAGAATACAAATCTAGATGAAGAATTCATCAAAAAATAAATTGAAGAAGAAACATCCAAACATGAGCCTCCATAGCTTGAGGCTACCATCAATATAATTTTATGACATTATTCTTTGAAGGAAGTTGTTTCTCTTTATAATTAAATGTCTCCTGCTAATCAGGTCACAATTAAGAAAGAAATAATCATGTACATCAGTAGCTTCAATATGACTCTAAATGAAATCATTGATCAAATTTTGATAAGCCTGGAAGATGTTCTATGCAACAAAAGGAATGAAGTTCTTGTAGAAGAAGCAAAGATGAGGCAACATGAATTATAAAAGACTAGTGTATCCATCTCCAATGAAGAAAGGGAAAAATTGTCTCAATATCAAGCAAAAGAATTTAGAATCAAATAAAGAATAAATGTTCTTATGGGGAGTGATAAAGAACAAATAAAGAGGATGGAGAATGATACTAAAGAAAAGACTGTAACAAATATTTTAGAAGGATTACAAAATGTTGAAATTATTTGTGATCAAGCTTCTCTAGATACTTCAAATATACCTAATGTGTTTTCTCATGACATAGATACATCAAATTTTGAGGATATTATGTCTAACGATGATATGGTAGGTGAAAATTTCAAACTGAATAAGAATACTACTCCTCCAAAGAATACAAGCGCATGAGGTGCAAAGGAATAGAGTAAAATTGTAATGCCCCACCACGCAACCCTAGGGAAAGTTGTAATTAACTATTCAAACGTGCTATTTTTTTTTTTGATTGAGTACAATTAACATGCAAGTTCACTACCTAATTTCCAACAACCCCTAAGGTTATGAGACTGAGTTTATTTTGAACCCCAAACAAGAAACATGAACCGAAAACATATCATTTAATTACATAAAGAATTTAGAACGCATACATTCCATACATGATGATTCACATTGAAGAATATGAGATACCACTTGATTCCAGATAACAATAAAATTACATCACTCATTCCCTGAATGACATAACTCCAATAAGCATGGTTATATATTACAACTTCCACCTCGATACAAAGAGGGGTAATAAAATGCAAGTTTCCAACTGAATGAATAAAACATGAAAAGATACAGGATCCCACGAGTTCTCCATCTGGAAATCTCATCCACCTGAACAAGAAGACAACCCAACGGATTAAGGTGCATGCTCCACCCAACCACATGGAACCCGAAGGTCCACTCCCTTCGTGCTAGGAGATAGTAACAAGGAATTCCTATACAAGACCATCTACCACTAGACATTGGCTAAAACATAACTAAATTGGAACATCTACATCCACAATATTACTTAACACAAAGTTACAATGCTTCCTGAGAACAATGATCATGTACATCATTTGTACACCACACAATAACTGACTGACTGCTGACGTAGGAAGAGTGTCATACATAAATTGCTATGAGTTACCCTAGCTCAACCTTCCTAGGCTACTAGACCCCCATCTTGGGTTACCCTGGCATGCCTATACCGGCCGCCGGACCCTCATGCAAAACTATGTGTCTCGTCTCATCTCGAGCCTTGACAAACACATGTTTTATGAGAGAGGCATTCATTATCTTTATTAGTGTGAAAGCTCCCCATTAATTCTTTTAAATTTTTGCTTGATTAAACCCTAGGTGAGTTACCCTGGTGCCCCTTTGTGTGCCAGACCCCCACAAAGAGGCACTCCCCTATCGACAACACACATCCAGTACAAAACCATAATCCAATGGGTAAACTAGATAAGATGACCTCTCCAATCAAAGGAGGTAACATGTAACAAAACCCACTCCAAGCACTTGGAGGCTACAATACACATAATCCACTCCTTCCAAATGAGGCATAGACCACAAAACCACTCATAAACTCAAGCAGGGCACAAACCATTCCCGTTTGTGAAAACTGGGTACATTAACAGAATACCCCGATACACACTATCCAAGGAAAAATACAAATGGTTGACATCGTAATACGACAACCCATACCCAAAATTAAAACAACCATCTGGAAGACTTACATATACAATGACTTATTTGCCCCACTCCAAGAATGAATGCCACACATCATAATGAAGAATTTCAGACAATTCCTAACAAATATAACTAATATTAGGATTTCGTAGATCCAATTCACTCAATCATCATGGTGCATTAATTAATTCATTATTTACATACTCGAAATAGAAATCCATTCTCATAGATTATCATTGCATAATTCAAAGATAAGTATTTAATTTTCTAGCTCAATCTTACTAACTAATTAAATACAATCTTTAAAATAAATCATCTAATTAAAATAAAACAATCGTTATTTTAATTACACTAAAAATATTTAATTTAAAATCAGCTATTTCAAATGTACACTTATATTAAATATATATAATATATATACATCAAATGTATATATATAATTCAATATATATAAAAATATATATATTTAATTATTTAATTAATCTATTTAAATATAACTAACTTTAAATCACTAATTGATTTATTTAAACATATATTATATATAAATTATATGTATACATATGCAATATATACATATTATATATATATTTAATATATATAAAAATTATATATTTAAATAATTAATTATATAATAAAATAAAATAAATTATTTATATATTAAAATAATATATATAATATTATATTATTATATATATAATAAATATATATTAAAATATTATATAATAAAAAAACTTTAAATTAAAATTTAAAATAAACCTAGTTTTATTTAGGGGTCACGACTCCCATAAGGGAGGAGGGCGTAGCCATAGGCTGTGCCCAGCCTCCTTTATGGATGTTGCGCTGCCTATGGCAGCACCCAACCTCCATCAAGGAGGTTGCGCTGCCAAGGCAGTGCCCCCCCTTTGGGGCTGGGGTGCACAACCAAGGCTGCCCCCTCCCCAGTATATTATATATTTTTAAAAATATTTTCTGGTAAAAAAAACATAGACCAGTATTTTGAAAAAAACACAGAATTTTCAAAAAAAAATTCTGTGTAGAAATTTTTAAAGAAAAAAGAATAATTTCTTCTCAGAAATTTTAAAACTACCATATATATTTATAAATATACTGGTATATTTATAAATATATACCCAAATTTTCATTCATAGCCAAATCATGCAAATAAACAACATAATTATTTTGCAATAATATAATAAATTTGACAAATAATAAATGGTTTACATTATAGTTTAACATGAAGATTTTGTTTTTCTTTCAATTTCATGTTTTGTTTTCTTTCCTAAATCCAACAGCAGTTTGCAAGATTTGAATTCATTTCATATGGGTTTTCATTGCATCTAAATAGCATTTAAAAGATTTTCAACAACATAATGAAATTGAAACTTAATTCAAAATGAAAACAGAAATAAAGAAGAACGTGGTGTTCTCTCCCAAAGCTTGAGGACTTAACAATGGTGATTCCAAATCTCTTCTTCAAAATCCAAATCCAGCCATAGCCAAACTCTCCACCAAAATTCCAAAATTCCAATAATATGAAATGGACAATGCTCAAATAGAACTTCCCCAAAATAGTAATCCTCCAATTTTGCAATCTCCCAAATTATGAAATTTAATTTGCTAATATAGAGTTTTCCCCCAAATTTTAAATTCTTAAAAATAATATCTTATATATGTTATTATAATGCAATTTGGAGATATTTTATTTTTTGAATTTAAAATCCAAAATATTATCTCATATTAAATAATTTAAAATTAGGAGATATTTCATTTTTTTGAATTAAAAATTCAAAATAAATATCTCAAATAAAATATATTATAATTTGAAGATATTTCATTTTTTGAATTTTAAATATATTTTGAATTTATATGATTTAAAACAAAATTAAATTTCAAATAAATTTAAATCATTTAATCTATGCATTTTCCAAAAGAACTTTAACTATTTATTTTATTTAATCATAACTATAATTTATTTAATCAACAACATAAATCTAATTAATTAGTTGATTGACTTAATCAAATAAATTTAATCAATAATTTAAATTACCAATAAAATAAATTAAATTAAATTAAATAGTAATTTAATCTAAAACACACAAATTAACATTTCTACTTCTTAAATATTAATTCCTACATATAATTTTCACTGATAAACCAAATGATCAAAACATCAAAAACGACATGGCTCAACAATATACTAAACACAAACTGACAACCCACTATGACAAGTAACACCTCGTTACTATCTTCCAATAACAATCTAGTTGGGATATGGACACACTCAAACCTATGAAACCAGGTGGAGACAAAGTCCTGTACCTCCAAACCTGTAACCAAAATGAATGTCGTACATGGATAATCATAAAAGTCACACCGTGAAGAGGGATCACAGAATCACAGGGTGCTCGCATGCGAGTGATGTAATCCCATCCCCTTCACCTATACAGTCACATCAATACTAAAGAAGGTAAAGCATCATTAATCAACAGATAAACATATATCCATAATATGACCAAAAGCATAAAACATCATTAATTCAAATATCTGCTGAGTTAATGCAAAACATGCCACAAAGATAACATCAGAATAAGGTAACATCAAAATATAACATTCACATTGTTCTACATTTCGCGATCAAATAGTAACCAAGTTCCAAAGTCAAAGCATAAACAAAAAAAACATACAAAGAAGAACACTACCAAACAAAAGAGCCAAAATGGAGGGGTATTAATAAAATGAGTGTCACCTCTAAAGAACAGTGAATCTGACAAAGAAAATAATGTGTCTCCCCTAGAGAAATCTGATAAGGAAATGGAAGAACCTTCAAGATAAAAAGGAGGAAAATATTTTTTGTGTACACTGTAACATGCAAGAAGCCTCTGGTGTGAGATAGAAAAGGAAGATGAGAAAGAAGAGGAAAATAAAGTTCAAGATGCAAAAGTAAAAACAGTTGAGAAGAAAGATTCTTCTGTGGAAAGAGATCAAGGTTCTTCATTTATAGACTCCTTCAAAGATCTGTTAAAGATGCAAATATGGTTTCAACCAATAGATAAAACTCAACTTCTATAAACTCCAACACATGAGGGACAACTTGATTTGGAAAACATCTCTCCCATCCATAAGCTAAAACTTGGTGATGCTTTGCATGCCTCCACAAGAAAATAAATACTACAAGAACATACAAAGAAGGGTGAATTAGCTAATGAGGAAGTCGAGATTATTTAGGAAGGTCTACTAGAAGTAAACATTGATGTCTCCCTACCTCCAGAACAAAATCTAAAGATCTTAATGGAGTATTTCAAGGATCATTATTATCTCTTAGAGAAAAATGTAGAACAAGACGCCTTGAGAAAGATAAAAGATAATAGAATGGGCGAAGCTTCTGAATAGTGTGTTAATGCACACAATAAACTGCAAGAAAATATACAAATGTTTAAGGACTATGTGAATGAAGCAACAACTCTCTATCATTTTTTTCTTAAAATGGCCAAGCTCCACCAACGATATCATAATCCAGATTGGCTCTATTGAGTCATAGATTACACAACTAGCTAAATATTATGATCTTTCAAGAGATATGGATGGATTCTTTAGGGTGAAAAATGAGAATTTTCATGTACAACTAAAATTTCTTCTAGATCAAATAGAATAGATAAAGAATCAATTATGTCTTCTAAGAGAAATACACAATGTGTGGTTGATATCATTGTCTAGATTATTGGTAAAAGTAGTGGAAGTGGGCAAGAAAATAAAAACTCCTAGAAAATAGAATGAGGCTGAATAGTTATGTATAGAATTTGAATGCCAAAATAATATTCTTTCTTTAGAAAAAGTAGACTGGGTTGCAACCTTTGCATAACTCAAATAAATTCATAAGAAAATCCTACCTTCTAAGGAAGCTACAAAGGTATCATCTAGATAATTTTTGTCATTATTGAGTTATGTAGTGTCTCCATCTTAGGGGGATCTTTGGTTTAGAATTCATATAACTAAAGGGGAGTATATAGTAAGGGGGAGTTCATACATTTTTATAATGTTATAAATAAAAGATATTTATGCCCATTATCCATTTAAACATAGAAAAATAGGATGGGGGAATTTCCCAAAATGGAAAAGTTTATCCTAAGAGGGAAAAGGGGTAATATTTCTCTAATTTCATTAGGAATGATATCTACACCAAGAATTGACTAAAAACCCTAAGTAGGTGAGTCAACCCAAGATGTGAATCTACTGATTTCCCTTTTTTTCTAAGATGGGGGTCTAAGCTAAATAACACTTTGGGGAGAAAGATTAAAAATAGAAAATAAACTCCAAATTCTAATTATAAAGTGTATTTAGAAGATTAAACATAAAATTGATGGAACCTAAAGACTTTAGGGACATTTTGGAAGGAATAAATCTTGCATATCTCTCATAAAAAGTTATTTTTCGAGGTTAACTGAGGACTCATTTTCCCTATGGCGAATGGGTCCTTGCTAGGGCTCTTGAAAATTTTATTCTAGGTTTTTTCTTCTATGTTTTCACTCCTAGATTCTCAAATATCATAGTCGGAAAGTCGAAAATAGATTCTATAAATCAATTTCCATGAAATTGCAAGAATTGTGACAACTTTGACAACTTTGCAATTTTTGTTCTTCAATATATCTTCCACCTAATCACACATCAAGAGAGAAAAAAAAAATTTGTTAGGTGAATGGGGGTTTGTCTTTGGAAAACCCTATTTTGGTAGTTAAACCTTGTAATGAAATGAATGATGAATGAACAACTCTTTATAACAAATCACTAAAAAAAAAATTGAACCTTTGATAATGGAGGTCTTCAACTTACATGAAATGGGTTCAATGGATGTGGATCTTGACTTTGAATCTTTTCTTGAAATGATACTTTGAATGTTTGATTGAATCATGATACCTACATCAATATATCAGCTCCAAGAACATGCATGACTCCACATAAATTTGACATAATGCTTGGATCCTTATTGCTGCAACAAATGATGAAGAAATATGCCCTTCAATGCTCTTGAAATCACTCTTGATCATAAACCTTTCTCTAGGATTTGAACATTTAAAAATCTTGGATGCTCTCTTGAAAGTATAGGTGAAATAGTGAAATAACATTATATTTATATGTATGTTACCTTAATATCCTAAAATTCAAATATCACAAGCTGACTTTGAATTATAGATTTGAAAATGTTAAAATAGTGCAAAAAACATAGTTTAAATTAGGTCCTAGCCACCCTATCGCGAATGGGTCCTTGGTCACTTAGGACACACATTCTTAAAGGTTGAGTGTTACGTTATGGAATTTATCCATGTCAGGTTTTCCTCTTCAAAAAATGCAATTAATTAGGCTTGGATTTTAATTAAAAGGTCCAATTAAGGGAAATTAACCTCAATTAATTAATAAAGCCATAGATAAGTGTGAAAGTGTAAAGGTACACTTTACAACACCATGAATAAGGAACAATTAAGTCCATTTTATTTAAAAAGGTAGTAAACTTAATGTGAATATGTAAAATACATATATTACAACACTAAATTAAGGCATAATTAAATTCATTTTAATATTTATTATTCATTCCCAAATTATGTGTGAAAAAGGGATACTTTTTCCTACACTAAATTTAGCCCCCACTTTAGTAAGAGTGGGAACTTGCATCAAACTCACATCAAAGTAGTCAAGAGGAGTCCAAGTTTACCAATGTGGATGCTATAGGATGAAAAAGATGAAGGAGGGTGATCAAGCCCTCAAGATCCAAGATCCCACACCAAACCAACATGAGCACAAAGGGACACACACAAGGTGTATGATATGCAATAGAAATACAAGATACACAAACATACAATGCCAAAGAATAAAAGAAATAAAAATAGAAAATAGAAAATAAATAGAAAAAGGACAACACACACTCACTTTGAGCTAATGGAACCTTAGTCCATCCATTAGGCGAGCCCTCAGAAAAGTGGCTTAGTTTGAAAGGCATGCCTCTTTCTAGGCTTCTCACCATACTAACCATACCAAAGCTATCCCTCTACTAACTTCATAGGGTGCCACAAAATGAAACTTAGAGCTTCACAAGGCCTAACAAGATTTGTTATGCTAAGCACTTATGAAAAATATGCAAGTAAAGTTTTGTGTTCAAAGGGACTTTTCTTAGTTCACATAAGGTCTTCTCTTCGGGAACATCATGCCTAATGTCTCCAAGAGAGGAAAAGTCAAATAAATATCATGCTCTTAGAGGAAATCAAACCCAATGACACCACCATGAAAAGGATGCATCACAAGAAGAAATAAATCACACAAAGAAACATGAGTGTCGATGTATGCCCCCACTTTAAAGGGATTGCTAACACCATTGATGTGAGCAATCCACTTTAAGGTAAAAGACATGAGAGCTTATTTGAAAATCCCTATTCCAAGTCATATGTTCATGAATGAAACTACATCATGAATAAGGGGTTGCCCCCAAAATGCAATGATGAACATAGAAAGAAAATATGTCACATTTGAGCCAACTTAAGGAATCTTTTCCACATCCCAAGCTTGATCTTATATATATACATGGAATGCAATCAACTAGCCAAAAGAGACAATGACAAGTGCCATATGAGGAAAAGGCTACCTAACCCCTTGGCCCCACTTAGTGCAAGACAAAAATGAGCTGCGGTAATTGATGAGAAACATGAAAATCAATATCAATTAGAGGAAACAGGTGCTTCAACACAAGGAAGAGCACCACAATCCTTAAGATGTTGAATTTTATCACTTAAAGCCTTACATTCATTAGTAGAATGATCATGAACTCTATGATATGTACAAAATGAACTCTTTTTGTAAAATTTCTTTCATGTTATTGGAGGGAGAGATATCAAATGATCTTGGAAGAGTATCAACAAGATACCATTTTGATTAATAGTAGAATATGGTCCTTTATTTTGTGATAAAGATATATCTTACTTAGTACAAGGTGTCATACTTACAAAAGACTCTTTAGATTGTGAGATTTTTTACTCTCCTTTAAAGGAGGGTGTAAAATCTAATGAGCTCCAATTGTTAGTGTTTTACATGATGACATTGATATTAGCCAAAGATTTATTTAATTCTTTCATTTCTTTCAAAGGAAAATAACCAAGACCACTAATTTCTATTACTTTAGGGTGCACCAAGGTTAAATTTGGCTTAGAATAATCCTTTGTAAGACTGTTGATATTGAGTGAGGGCTTATTTTTTTCTTTTGAGGGACAATAACTAAGACCTTTAGTCATTTATTTTGTGTTAGTCTCTATAGGGACAGATATACCTTGTTCTCTAGCACCACATCCTTTTCAACTATTACCAAGTTGTTTCATAATTTCATAACCTCTTCCATAAAGATTTGATGGTTGTTCATAATAAACTTCATCAAAGTTTGTTGTGTAATTTTTTTTTCTTCTAAAGTGGTTGAGGTGGATTTTTCTAATTTTTTTGCTGATATTACTACTTTTACCTTTTCCTTTTTAGAATTTTTCCTTATGATCTTGTATTCTCCCATGAATGTAGGTGTGAAATCCAAGGAACTCCAATCATCTTCCAATAACTTTGTAACTTCTTCAATATGTTTTTCTTTTTCTTTCTATTGCATAGGTTCCACTTGTGTAGTTGGTGTTAGTGTTTTCAAAGGATTTTCCTTGCCTTTATCAATGTTCAAATAACTTTCTAGTTCAGGGTCAACTTTGATTGTATACACTTTATTGTTTTAGACATACTTCATTTTTGGATGAAGGGTAGAAGGCACCCCATTCATTGCATGAATCCATAGCATTCCTAAAATAAGATTATATGAAATATTATGAGGCATAATGTGGATAGGAGTTTGCAATTAACCTTTCTAAATTTAATAGGTTTAAATATAATCACATCAAGTAGTTGTTTTCCCATGTTATCAAACCCACGAATAGATAAAGAGTTAGGTTAAATTTGGATTTTTTCTACTTCAATCTTATCCAAAAGGTTTATGCTACACACATTAAGGGCTAAGCCATTCTCAACAAGGGTTCTCTTTATCCCTATCTTATTATATAGAGCTATTATCATCAAATCTTCATTTTGTTTTTATACTTCTAACGGAGGTAACTCATCTTGGTGGAAAGTAATGTCTAAGTTGACCGAAGTTGTAGCTTGAATTTAGGCTACCATATCATTTGGTTGCACACTAGGAGGGGTAGGAACTTGTTGTAAAGCACTTTGAAGCATGTTATGATAACTAGGTGAGGCTTGAATAAGGTCACATAAGGATATCTTACCAGGAGTATTTTCTAGTTGTTCAACAAGATCATCCTCCTTTCCATTATGTGAAGGAAAACAACAAGCACTAGGCAAACATAGGTCGATGCAATGGGAGGGATACTAGAGTTGTTTGTGTTGGTTGTAGATTATTTCTAGTGTTATATGTATGAGAAACAGTATTGTAACTCAATTGTTGTGAAACATTATCATTATCAAGTTGTCTTGTAGGTGGTTCTAAGATAAGCATAGGTTCATTTTTGTAGGATTTTATGGTGAACTCCTCAAACACCCCAGGATCACCTACAAGACAAAATAACTTCCACAAGAGAGAAATGGTAGAAATATCATGCTATAATTAAGATGCAAGAGTGCCAAACTGAATATAGAAAAGTACATATGATGCCTTGCTTATATAGGCAAGGAGAGAGATAGGATTAGACAAGATCATGACAAGTGTCTTACTCCTATCACATGATACAACTAAGTCATATCAACCTCAATTCAAATACTAAATGAATGAAAGAATTATTAAATTACTAGATAACTAGAAGTAAATAATGAGACAAGGTCACATTATAACTAACTTCTAAAAATGACAACTAGGAAAATTAACTCCTAAGTAAACTTTTAATAATGTGAATAGGTCCTCACTAATAACTATTTAGGAAATAACCCCATTGACACCAACACCACCCCATAAGTTCAACTTGGGGAGTGTAGCTATTATGCAAATGACACAAAGATGGGTCCCAACTATGAGGCCATGTTAGGTATCCACGTACAATGCAAATGCAATCTCTCATAAACTAAGAAAAGGATAAAACCTAGTGGAACAAAGCTCCTCCCCAAAAGAGAGATGAAATAAAATAATGATATCCATTAAAAATTCAATCAATCTCTATAAACATGTAAAGGATGATAAGAAAGATCATACAATCCCCTTATAATGAGATAACCTGTTGCAAAGAGAAACACTAGAAGTACATTGTGGAGTAATACTGGAATCCTCAATTCGATAAGCAAGGAAAGATAATTATGTTTGCTAGAATCCATATTAGAGTCACTCAAGCACTCACGCTGGAATCATGATAAAGAAACAATAGACCTAATTCCAAGGAACACTAGCACAACTTGCAAACTGGCACAACTCTAGAATCTATGAAGCAACAGTCGATTGAAAGATGATCTGGAACTGAAATGAAGTGCAAAGAAAATGGAAACCTAAGGCACACAAAAAGGGAAAAAGTGCATGCAATAATAAATGTTCACATCTACCTTGATGATGAAAAATAAGCTCAAATTTGTGTAGAGGACGGAATTAGATTTCCGATGGGTATGTGCAAGATCATCATGGAAAAAATAGGCCCTTAAGTGGCAAAAAATTTAGAAAAATCAGAGTTAGGCAACTTGACGTAAAATTTTGAATATGTTATCTATATTATTTCAAAAATATGTTATTTAAAAAATATGTAAGAATAGAATTTGTAGCAAATTGAATGTAGTTTCTAAACTACTAGGTTTATTTTTTAAAAAAAAAATCAATTTGGTGAAAATTTGAAATTTCAATGTAATAATACTTAAATTTCAGGGAAAAAATAAGAAGTGTTTGTCTAACCACCCTAACCACAATAAAATGATAATATTTTTTTATAATATTTTAGATATAAGTAGAGGACTCATATGCCGATGTGATGCATAATTTTTTGTAATTTTTTTCCAAGTGAATAATTAATTATGAATTTTTTATTAAAACTTGTACGTTTGACCACCTTAATTTGGTCAAAACTTCATGAAATTCATTTCTTTTTTTTAATCATATAGTATACGAAGCATATAATGTGACACATGTTTTGGATTCAAAAAATGTGATACCATTTGAAAGCTGTAGATGTTTTTCAATCAGCCTATCAATTAGGACTTTAGTCGTAATTCAAATAGAAAATCAATAATAATTATTTATTAAATTCAAAGTAAGGCATAATTTATATTGGTGGAAAGTTGAGAATCTCCTTTAAAAACCCTTTCTGTTTCACCAATTTTGGGTAAGAAAAATTTCATCAGCCACATACCCTACAAATACCCATCATATCGCTACTTTTTGGCCCATCATGATCCTGCACATACCCGATGATATAAAGTTTTCATAAAATGGACGGTGTATACTCAAGTTATGAATTTTTGAAAAAAGGGATACATTGTGCCAGCTAACAATGCATACACGATCCTTTTGATTTGATTTCTATAGAATTTACTTATTGAATGCAAAAACTAATGGATACCCAGATAATATAATTTTGATGCTAAAAATAAAACCCACAAACTTTTTTTTGATCCAGCAAGTAGAAGATGAAAAATAAATTTCTTTTGACCTTCAACCTGTAGAAAAATAATGCATGACACTTTTTGGATAGAAATTTTCTTCATATATGCTCAAGATATGCAAAATCTAAAGCATACCCAAATGAGATTTGGACTCTAGCTACAAAACCCAAAAATCATTGTTCCTACAAATGAGTGGAAGTAGGATTTTTGAAGCGAAAATGAATGACTCTAATAAAAATGGTTAGATTTTAAACCCTTGTAGTTTTCACAAAATATGTCAGATTTTGATGAAACGAAAGCCAATTCTGACTTTCTACGATACCCTAGATTCAATGGTGAGTTTCTCATGACCCCAACTCACACCCAACAAAACTTTCACACCAAGATTGGTCCCTCGGGTCTAGAAAAAAGTTTGTAACACTAAAGCTCTAATACCATGTAGTAGTTTATGGTGAACTTCTCAAACACCCTAGGATCACCTGCAAGACAAAATAACTTTCACAAGAGAGAAATGGTAGAAATATCATGCTATCATTAAGATGCAATAATGCCAAATTGAATATGGCAAAGTACATATGATGCCTTGCTTATATAGGCAAGGAGAGATAGGATTAGACAAGATCACATGAGAAGTATCTTAATCCTATCACATGAGACAACTAATTCATATCAACCTCAATGCAAATACTAAATGCATGAGAGAATTATTAAATGCCTAGATAACTAAAAGAAAATAATGAGACATGACCCCATTATAACTAACTTCTAGAAATGACAACAAGGAAACTTAACTCCTAAGTAAACTTATAATAATGTGAATAGGTCCTCACTAATAGCTAGTTAGGAAATAATCCCATTCACACCAAAAATTTTGAACTTGTGGTTGTTGTGAGGGTGGATAAATGATAAGTTGATGCTTAGGAGGTCCAATAATTAAAGGATTTGTAGGAGGTCTAAGAATTAGAGGGCTCAAGGGAGTCCTAATGTTCATAACATCAACAATTTTATCCTTATTTTCATGATTTCTTAGCGAAGGGAATTCTAATGTCACTTCATTATCTTCATCAAAGGAAACCACATTACAATTGTTTGAAAGACATATGTCAATGTTCTCATTTTCTTGCACCACGATATATTCCCTAGTAGGAGAGTTTTTATGAAAGCAACAAACTAAATGTTCATGAAATTCAATGGTTGGTTCTTTTAAAATTACTTCATTAGAAGTAAGGGAGTTATCAATGGTTGTATTTTCTTGCTTATCAATGATGTCATTATTTTGTTTAACAATATTTTCCCAAGTAGGAGGGTAGGAGAAGAGAAACAAATAGGATTCTCATGTCTCTCATTGATTGAATCTTCTAACACAAAAATATCTTCTTCACAAATATGAGAGATAATAGGAGAAGAACAAACTTTATTTTCATGACTGTCCAAGATTGTATTTTACTTCACTAAGTTAGTCTCACACAAAGGAGATGGATCAATGAATGACAAGAAAAGAGGGGGAATGACTTCACATTCATATGCTTGTAATAATAATTTCTTAGAGTTTTCAACAAAATTTGAAAATAGAACATGAAGTATAATAACAAGAGAATTTTGTAATGAAAAACATGATGCACTAATTTCTCTACAAATATTAAATGTATTTTTTTTAATTTTAAATGCCCAACTTAAATGGATGATTAGACCTTAATGCATAAATCATAAATTCTTGAAAATTTCCAAACTAATATAGTAGGTTACCAACAGCTCTAGGAAGTACATAAAACCACAAGAAATCTCAAAAAGTTGGTTTTTGTAGGCCTCCAAGGACTCATTTTCCCAAGGGTGAATGGGTCCCAGTACTTGTTTTTTTTTAAATTGAAAAATGAAATTTTTGAGTTATTAGATGTGTCCTCTATTTTAGGTTTCAGACTGGTATTTCTATAACAAAATTCCCTAGAATTTGATGTGTAGATGCAAGTAAAACTAATGACAAATGATGAACTATGTGAGACTTTTTGAAATGCAATTTTCATCATATTTTTTAATATAAATGATGAAAAGTACACTAATATGCAAACACTATGCAAAATGAGTGTAATATGCATGCAAAATTTTGAATTTTTCATATTTAAACAATGCAAACATGCAAATTTAAACCCCTATATGCAACACAAGCTAATGAAAAATATAAAGAAACCTAAATGTAATATAACTAATGAAAACCTAATGCAATCTATTGCATAACTTAGATCTAGGGTTAAAAGGACTCCAATTTTTAGAAATGTTGTACAAGTTTGGGTTCACCAAAATGAAACATAGAAAAATAGGATGTGGGGAATTTCCCAAAGTGAAAAAGTGGATCCAAAGAGGGAAAAGTGGTCTTAATTCTCTAATTTCTTTAGGAAATGAGATCCACACCAAGAATTGACCAACAACCCTTAGGTGAGTCAACCCAAGATGTGAACCTACTAATTTCCCTTTTTTGCTACGACGGGAGTCTAAGATAAATAGCACTTTGGGGAGAAAGATTAAAAATAGCAAACAAACTCCAAATTGTGATCTATAAAGTGAATTTAGAAGATTAAACATAAAAATTATGGAAACTATAGAATTTATGGAGAATATGGAAGGAATAAATCTTGTGTACCTCTCACAAAAATTTCTTTTTCAAGGATAACTGGGGACTCATTCGCCCTATGGTGAATGCATCATGGCTAGGGATCTTGAAAATCTATTTTTGGGTTCTATTCTTTTGTGTCTACACTCCTAGATTCTCAAAGTTTATAGTTCAAAAGTTGGAAATAAATTTTGTATATCATTTTTTGCGAAATTGCAAGAATGGTGACAACTTTGACAAGTTTGCAATTTTCGTTCTTCAATAGATCTTCCACCTAAAATCTACAATCACACATCAAGAGAGAAAAATGTTGTTTGTTAGGTGAATGGGGGTTTGTCTTTGTCAAACCCTGTTTTGGTAATTAAACCTTGTAATGAAATGAAATAGCATGAAACAAATGATGAATGAACAACTATATGTACACAACTCACCAAACCCTTGTTTAAACCTTTAACAATGGAGGTATATAATTTGCATGTAATGGCTCCCATGAATGTGGATCTTCAATTTTAATCTTTTCTTGAAATGATACTTTGAATGCTTGATTGAATCATTAGACCTACATCAACATATTAGCTCCAAAAACATGCATGACTCCACATAACTTTGACATAATGCTTGGATCTTGATTGCTGCAAAAAATAATGAAGAAATATTCCCTTAAATTCTCTTGAAATCACTCTTGATCATATACCTTTCTCTAGGATTTGAAAACTTGAAAATATTGGAAGCTCTCTTGAAATCTGAGGTGAAACATAGTGAAATAACCTTATATTGATATGTATGTTGCCTTAATATCCCAAAATTCAAATATCACAAGCCAACAATGAATTATGGATTTGAAAATGTTAAAATACCACCAAAAAAATAGTTTAAATTGGGGTCCTAGGTCTAAGTGAGGACCCATTCACCCATCCTTGGTCACTTACCTAGGACACACATTCCAAAAGGTTGAGTGTTATGTTCTGGAATTTATGAATGTCGGATTTTCCTCTTAGGAAAATGCAATTAATTAGGCTTGGATTTGAATTAAAGAGGCCAATTAAGGGAAATTAACTTCAATTAATTAATAAATCCCTAGATAAGTGTGAAAGTGTAAAGGTACACTTTACAACACCATAAATAAGGCACAATTAAGTCCATTTTATTTAAAAATTCCCTAAACTTAATGTGAATATGTAAAATACATATTACAACACTAAATCAAGGAATAATTAAATTCATATTAATATTAATTATTCATTCCCAAATTAAGTGTGAAAAGGGCTACTTTTTCCTACACTATACCCTTGATTTCAAAGGGGAGAGAAGCATATATGTGTTTCCATAAATGAAAAAGGGGGATATTATTGGAAATATGTGTTGTAATTGATGTCAACCCATTATGGGCTATCATTTATGTATGATATGATGTTAAAGTATTTACAATCTCTGGTGATAGCTACCATATTGTGATATTAGTTTTAGAGCAAGTTTGTTGAGCTACACAAGGAAGAATGATGATCAATATGTTAACTATGTGTGTTGTGGAGGATGATACTCATGTTATGATGTGTCCATAATATTTATATATTGATATAAACACAGGTTGATGTACCAAACATAAATATATGTTTCAGAAGTTGTGCCAAAGCACTCACGAGGAATACTTTATGGCAAAGTCATGATATGGTGATCCACATTCTTCTATAGTGAAGTATTTTTCCTTATGGTTAGAAACAAGATATGTTTGTGTTATATAGTTTCCACATCCAAGACATCAAGTTATCACATCTTCAACAATGAGAGTTGCAAGTATTAGTATTTTGGTATGTACCCTGATAAATGAAAGCAATGATGGTAGCCTGGTGGAATGTTGCACATCCTTCTAGAAGTAAAGGGATGATCTTTTGATTCTATAAAAAAAAATTGTAATGTTAGAAATATACTACTTAATAGTGTCAGTTAATGTGATGGTCTGAAAGTTTAGTTTTTGAATAATAGTGTGCTATAGCCTTTCGAGATTGCTCTATTTTTGTATATTTAGTGGGTTTGTCCTCTTGCTTAAGTTCATTGTGATTAGATTATTGAGGAGGTTTAATGAATATCATGGGTACTCTACAATTCCTAAATCTCATTATGCACATGACTTTTGTATCTACTTAGCTATGTGATGTCAAATAGTGATGGTGTTAATGGTATTGATACTTTTGGGCTGACATGACTTGTTTCATTCTTTAAATGGTTGATCTTGATCAATTAATCTTATCTTGAAGAATGTGTTGTGATACACTTTAGTATCAACATAGTGTATGATGATCCATAGCTAAATCTCTTTTATTTAAGACGTGTTTTGGATTTGACCATTGCAATATCAATTGTTTCTTCTAACAATCATCTTGGAGATAAATTATTTATAATTTTATGTTATTTCAAAGGATATATAGAAGATCAAATTCATTCATGAATGTGATGATTGCAAGTATAGAGTGAAAAAGTAGAAATAAATAGATGAAGTGTCTAAAATCAGTGTACAACATGTGTGAGATGCTTCTTCAAAGTAGTTCATAATCATTTTCTTATTCTAAGATTCATGTATCCTGCTCTGAGACAATGAGTCTCATCAGGTACATTGTATCTTACTCCAAGGAAGTATACCTTAGCTTGTAATTCCATAGGAAGTGAGCCTCAAAAACTTTAATTTCTTGTTAGTAGTGAGCTACATATATTGTCAGTTAATCCTCACCATGGTTGTTTGCTCATTAGGCTTTCCACAAAAAATATTGGTGTCTCTATGTGATGCATGTGTTCTCTTTTGATAATGTGATGTGTTTTTAATCTACAAATGAAATTGGTTAAGATTTAATATATGGTGATTCACCCCTCCCCACTCTCAACACATCTTTATGTTCAATAGTTTAAACCACCAATTAGTTTTAGCGGTTATAGATATGTAGTTATATAGTTTCAGTTGCATCAACTATAACTATCATTTATAAGTTATTGTGCTATTAATTGAAGTGGAGAAAACCCCCAAGCTTATTACATCTTGTTGAATGTCTACTCTTTCAAGTATGAAGATAAAAAATACATTATTGAGAAAGTAGTCAGCGAATTGGTTGATTATAGATGAAGCCATTAATGATGATAACTTGGTTATTTTCTTATGCTTAAAAATAATGGAAAAAATACAATTTTTTTGTGAAGACATAATCCATATTAAGGCAAATACGAGGAAGGATACAATTTATATTTCTCTAGAAGATGAAACTAGAGTGAACAAGTTTGTGCATTCAAATGTGATGATTTGTATGGGATACATGGTTTTTGTTTACCAATATTCTGATGTTAAGTATGGTAAGCACATTCATGTTCTTTCTATTGATAATACCATCAAGAGTATCAGTAGGATTTTTTTTTATGAATATTTATATCTCTATTAGTTGGAAGCTTAAATCACCTAGTGAGAAATGAGATCTTTTATTTATAATAAGTGAAATACATAGAATGAAGATCAAAGCAATCTATCTTCTTATTATTGGTGTTCAAGAGTGATGCAATACAGAGGAAGACAAACAAATCAACTCACTTTTTTCTTGGCAACAAACCAATTTACCAAACTAAAGCTTTCACTGAGACAAACAACTTCCAATGCAATTATGTTTTTCAAGGCAATTTTCCTTTACAAATCCTTGATTCAAGGCACTACAACTGAGACATAAGACTCAAACCACTTATTGGTTCACAAAACACCTTTAGGAAACATCAAATAGATGGAATCAAACTCTTTTCTCAACACCAACTCTTAACCATGTGCATTTACAAAGGTGACTTGTCCAAAATAGCAATTAGGCCTTCTAGGCCACATCAACAAATCAATATAAATTACCCAAGCCCAAATCTTTCTACCAATACCTCAAGAAAGTGTGATTATATATACTCAAACATAACATACCTTCTCCCATCTTTTATTCATGATATTTTAACAAACTCTTAGATCGAACCTTCATTTTAGTCTTCAAAACAAGGCTATCATTAGACTGGTATGCAAGAATCAACCTTCAAATGATCACAAAACCTTTTAAGCTTCTCAAGCCCCATTAGTAAAAGGCTTATTTTACTCCACTGCAACCTTTAGTATCACATTCATCAAGTATAACATCATCAAAACACAAAAATAATCATTGTTCACTATCAAATTCAGACTGTCATAATAGGACAATAACAAATAGGATTCCAAAACCTTGTAAAGTCTCCAACCCAATTATTGCAATGGATTCTTAACACACCTTAACACCTTAAAAAAACAATATCATTCAATATGGATTCAAAAACCATAGAAAAAATTCACGAAAACTTCACTGAACACCATTCTTTTACCAGTCTGTTAAATATTTTCAAACCTAGGCTTATTGGATCTGCTATCTCCCAACATAGATACTCTATCCCAAGGCTTCAAATGTTTGTTATTTGACCTGTAAAAACTCAAAATTCTATTAGATATCCATTCCCATAAGCATTTATACAAACCCTAGGTGCAATTCCTTTTGTAAACTCTGTTTGATAGACTGTGTACAAATTTCTAGTCCTAAATCTCAATTCTTCACCCTCTTAACTTTATATATTTTCCAAAAATCATTTTAATGTGAAAGAATATCCAAATAATAATCCAATCACCAAAAACCAAGAGATATCATCATGGAAAAAGATGAGAAACACAATTTTAGAGATCCTTGTTTACCCTGATAAGGGTTTTGATAGTTTCACAAAATTTTCTATAACTATCTCAAAAATGGATCAAATTGCATGAAACAAGAGTTAAATGGAAGGTGATTGACCACTCATTCACTTAAAATCAATTTCACATGGATTCCTTCCCATACAAGTCTGTACATATCAAGGAAACAATGAATTTCTGAAGAAAATATATGGAAATTAGTGTCTTTATTCATTCATAATCAGATATTCAATCACCCACTAGTTGAAAATGTATAAAAAATCCTTTTTAAAGGCACCCAAACTGACTTTAAACCTTCCAACTAATTACTAATTACCTATCCACACCTAAAACCAAAGTGACCTTCCATATTCCAGGTGTTGCTTTGTTGCAACTTTTCATTTTTTGCAATTTTTGACAACCTTTAACATATTTTTACATTTTTATTTACCAAAACATGAAATAATGACCTCCTAATGTCTTAAATGAACCTTGAGAAATGTTAAAACATAAAAAAATGATCAATGTTCATGAATTTCCAAAAGGAGGCATGATTTTGTCAAGGTGCTCCTGCACCATACTCCCAACCAAATAAAATTCAAGTCCACTTGGATATGTAGTTGTCAAAAAATCTTCACCCTTTTCATGCTTTGCTTCTGATCCACCTTGAAACTACTCCTAATCACCTTCATCTTCACTTTTGGCTTCATCTTGTCCATGCAAATTAGTTTTCTTTCTTTCTTGCCAACTGAAATCAGATTCACTATTCTTTGTAGCATCTCAACACCTGGTTTCTCACTTTGTCCTTTAACCTTCAACTTGTTTCCTATCCAAAACATCAGCACAAGAAAGAAATGACACATTATCTTGATCACAATACCTCCATCAGTCCTCATCTCTTTGCAAATCTCCATAAGCAATTAATCCCTTATCATTTTTTCATCCATCCTTGTCACCAACTCAAAGTCTTCTTTCTCATAAATTAGGTCCTTAAGTAGTCTTTGCCTCTCCTTCATCTTCCTACTTGGGTACAGCTTTGTCTTCTTCATCTTTAAATTCTTCATTTGTATCTTCAAATGCTTCATCTTCTTCTTTCTCTTTTATCTTCATTTTCCTTCTTCTCCTTTTTGCTACCTTTTGAATGGGGCATTTAACTTTCTTTCTCACTTTCAAATGCCAACTTGTGGCTTGTCTATACAACTTCTCAATCATCTATTTCATCCCCATCATGGATTCCATGTTCAAACTCTTTATCCATCCTTATCATCTCTTGCTTTAATTATGCAACCTCTTTATCAAAATTTTCTTGCCTCTTTCCCCTCTTCCTTTCTTCCTCTTCCTAGAAACATATTCTTATCACTTCCATCCTTTCCTCTTCAAGCAAGCTTCCTCTTGCTTCCACCTTTCAAAACTTTCTGTTTGCCTTCTCTTGGCAGCAACCAGGTTCTTCCTAACCTGCACAACACATCACACAACCACAAAACCACAAAACACAAACCAATTTCCTTTTCCCAGAGCCTTCTAGCTGTGATAGGTCACTTTGATGTGATATAGAGGAAGAAAAACAACTCAACTCACTTTTTTCTTGACAACAAATCAATTTATGAAACTAAAGCTTTCACTGAGACAAACAACTTACAATGCAATCTCTTTTTCAAGGAACTTTTCCTTTACAAATCCTTGATTCAAAGCACTCCAACTGAGACATAAGACTCAAACCACTTATTGGCTCACAAAAAACCTTTAGGAAACATCAAATAGATAAAATCAAACTCTTTTCTCAACACAAACTCTTAACAATGTGCATTTACAATGGTGACTTGTCCAAAATAGCAATTAGGCCTTTTTGGCCACTTCAACAGATCAATATCAATTAACCAAGCCAAAATATTTCTACCAATACCTCAAGAAAGTGTGATTATATCTACTCAAACATAACATACCTTCTCCCATCTTTTATTCATGATATTTTAACAAACTCTTAGATCGAACCTTCATTTTAGTCTTCAAAACAAGGCTATCATTAGACTGGTATGCAAGAATCAACCTTCAAATGATCACAAAACCTTTTAAGCTTCTCAAGCCCCATCAAGAAAAGGCTTACATTACTCTATTACAACCTTTAGTATCACATTCATCAAGTAGAACATCATCAAAACACAAAAAAATCATTGTTCACTGTCAAATTCAAACTGTCATAACAGGACAGTAACAAATAGGATTCCAAAACCTTGTAAACACTTCAACCCAATTCTTGCAATAGGTTCTTAACAAACCTAAACTCCTTACAAAAACAATATCATTCAATATGGATTCAAAAACCATAGACAAAATTCACAAAAACTTCATTGAACACCATTATTTTACTAGTTTGTTACACATTTTCAGACTTAGGCTTATTGGATCTACTATCTCCCAACATAGATACTTTGTCCCAAGGCTTTAAATTTTTGTTATATATCCATTCCCATAAGAATTTATACAAACCCTAGGTGTAATTCCTTTTGTAAACTCTATTTGACAGATTGTGTACGAATTTCCAGTCCTAAATCTCAATTCTTCACCTTCTTAACTTTATATCTTTGTCCAAAATCATTAGAATGTGAAAGAATATCAAAATAAGAATCCAATCACAAAAAACCAGGAGATATCACTATGTACAAAGATGAGAAACACAATTTTAGAGATCTATGTTTACCCTAATGAGGGATTTGACAGTCTTCACAAAAATTGTTATAACTATCTCAAAAATAGATCAAATTCCATGAAACAAGAGTTAAATGGAAGGTGATTGACAACTCATTCACTTACAATAAATTTGGCATAGATTCCTACCCATACATGGCTGTACATACCAAGGAAATAGTGAATTTCTAAAGAAAATATACAAAAATCAGGGTCTTTATTCATTCATAATCAGATATTCAATCACCCACCAGTTGAAAATGTATACGAAAGCCTTTTTAAAGGAATCCAAACTAACTTTACACCTTCCAACTAATTACTAACTACCTATCCACACCTAAAACCAGAGTGACCTTCCATATTCCAGGTGTTGCTTTGTTGCAACTTTTCATTTTTTGCAATTTTTGACAACCTTTAACATCTTTTTACATTTTTATTTACCAAAATGTGACATAATGACCTCCTAATGACTTAAATGACCCTTGAGAAATGTTTAAACATCAAAAATTGATCAACCTTCATGAATTTCCAAATAGAGGCATGATTTTGTCAAGGTGCTCTTGCACCAAAGAGAGTGAAGTTATGATGGGATTTTAACTAATTTTGGAGAATTCAAATCCAAAGAGAGGATTAATCTAGCTATATCAAGAGAAATTACACTAGAAATAGAAAACATTATAAAGGTCATTGAAATTATAGTAAATGGGGCTATCTTTGCAACACCTGATGATGCCTCCAAAGTCTCATTCAAGACATCAAACAAATAAAGTGTAATAGGATCAATTGGAGGCTGGTGACATTAGAGGATGGAGGAATTTCCATGATCTCAAGTTAGATTCTCACTTTGACATGGTGCTTTGCATGAGAAGTCTTTTTCTTTCTTTCTTGTTTTTCCTTGTTGATGTTGATGGATTCCATGAATATATATTGTGAAGTCTGATTTTTTGATACAAGTAAGGGATCTGGTGTTGAACTCAATATGCATTATTGTCAAGAAATTTTATGAGATTGTGATTGAGAATATACCCTTATGATGGTCAAGAGACAACTTGATGTTTCCTTTTTTGTAGAGATCAATATAAATTATTATTGAATAATATGAGAATTAGTGATTCGAAAATCCAAGATAATGGTAGTCTAAGAACTCAATAATTCTAATCAAAGATACACCCTTATGAGGGTCACAAGGTATCTTGATGGAGTTCCATTTGATTTAGGATTTGTTTCTTCAAAGGAATATCTTCTCAAGAATTAATATCTATTTTGTAATTAGCAAGTTTTGTTATGTAAGCCTTAAGTGGGGTCCCTTGGAATAGTGAATTCTATGGTTTTAGGGGTACATTTATAGGAACAATGTCATAGCAGGGTGTAGAAACCTGCAATAACAAAGGATTAACAACAAACACTAATGATTTAGGAATGCAATGATATTGTATTCATCTTATTCTTGACAATGAGATCAAACCCTCATTATAAAGAATGAGGATGAGCAAATACATGCCACAAGAATAGGTAATCACATACCATGCATTGAGGAGAGAACTCTTCATTCTACAGTGGCGATGAGTTGCTCTTCTCTATGCAAGTGATAGGTCTCAAGAGGGATTGGAAGCCTCTCAAGATACCTCAACATCCTTAACACCTCATGGGAAATGAGTCAAGGGTCAAATCCAGCACCTAACTAGGCTTAAGTTAGCCTAACTAGAGTAGAATACACTCACACCCCACCTTAAGCATAGCTTAGGTGGGTATAGAAGAAATGGGTCCCAACTACTAGCCTAATGAGGTACCCATGTACAAACAACTTTCTCAAAAGGCAGAGAAAAGGAGAAAACCTAGTGGAACAAAAATCCTCTCCAAAAGAGAAATGAAACAAAAAAAATGTACAAGTGAAAGAAGAAGAAAGAGAGAAGGACTCAAGACCGCCCAAGAACTACTTCTATCACAAAAGTACAAGAGATATTCCCCCCATAGGAGAGAAAGAGAGAGACTAGAGATCACCCTCATAAGATGATGGATCCTATAGTCCTGAGTAATACTTGTTGAAGAACATTGAAATTGATCCAAAAAAAATGAAAACATGGCTTCTTTGTGAAAGAAGGAAAATTGTAGAAAGGTGCATAATATCTTCCGAAGTGAGAAGAACATAAGTCTTTGAATGTTGCACATAACTCAGAGACTACAATGAAATCTTTCGAAGCTATAGTGAAACCACTGTTGGAATCATAACAAAACCAGGAGATAGAGGAACACCATCCTCTAAGGTGATAATAGCATGTCTATCATCAAAACTATTTACCAACTCTATAAAATGGAACTCACTAAACAAGTCTGATATGCCTTCCAAGTAGTCATCCCAATCATCTGCATGAGTAACACATATATGTCGATCATGTTGTCCTGAACCATGAGAAACCAGGGATGATGGAACACTCAAAACTGACAAAGAAAGAGAAGAAGAAGATCTATAATATTAGTAGGTGTCAAAACCAATGAGGAGGATACAACTCCAAGGTTTGAAAAACCAAACTAAGTCTCCTTCTAAAGATTGAAGGTATTAGTGTCATCTATACTCATACCATCATCAAAGTTGGAAGAACGAAATCAAGAAAAATAATACACTCTAGAACCATGACCAGCATGTCCTATAGTAATGATGACCTTACTCTACAAATCTTTGATAATCACTGAAGTGGGTGTGAACTTATTTTTTTCCCTAAGATAGTATGTCTGATCTGATAAATGGAAAGGAGATTGGTGGATAAAGATGGAACATAAAGTACATCATAAAATGTCCCTTCACCAAAATTCATGGATCCCTTTCCATAAGCTGTCTTATATGTGTTATTCCCCTTAAAAATTGGAGGGAATGAACATGGCTCATATGTAGAAAACAACTCCTTAGAGGAAAACATGTGGTGTGAAGCCCCTCAATAAAGAAGCCACTTATGTGAAGTATGATGTGCTAAAGCAAGAAGTGCCATACCTTTACCTCTCTTTGATTTATTTGATGATGTAGATGCAACATTAGAAGAGCCACTTGCCTTAAGTTTGGACAATTCAAGTTGAGTTTGTTTAAGTAGATTCTTTAACTCATCTTGATCCTTTTTGAAGTATTTTCTTTCTTCATGTCCAATATTTTTACAATAAGTACAAGTAGGCCTTTCCTTAAAAATCTTCCCTTTCCCTTTTGAGGAGGAAAATGGATTCTCTAATTTGGTGTCTTTAACATGATCCTTAGGTTGTTTATGTGAATTCGATGGAGAAACCATTTGTTCATTTGCAATTGTACCCATTTGAATTAACTATGATTTCTCTCAGATGAGTGATGTGGCAAATTCATCAAGATAGCGTATTGTGAATTTGGCGCCCATAGCATCTTTAGTAGCATAAAATGTAGAAACAAATATAGAATAATCAGGACCGAGCTTGGCAAGTAGAGAAAGAATCAAATGTTCATCTTTCTTCTCAATACCACACTGCTTTAACTAAAGCCTTAAAGACTTAAGTTTTGTGAAGAGGTATTGGATACTATCAAAATTAGAAAGATTAAGACATATCAACTCATTCTCTAATTGATAACTCCTAAGTATGTCTTGCTTACCAAACATGAGCTCAAGATGGGCCCAAACTTCCCATGGAGTGTTACAAGATTGAATGTGAAACAAGAGATCAGGAGATATAAACATGGAAAGAGTACCAAAAGACTCATCACATCTACTAAACCATTTCCTCTTTTTTGTAGTAGCACCTCGTTCAAGCTCTGTACTCATGGTGACTCGATACAACCCCAAATTCTTCAGAGTGATTTCCGTCTAGGTTTTCCACTCAAGAAAGTTTGAGGAAGTGAGAAGAGTTGCATGAATTTTATCCATGAGATAAGAAATTATAGTACAAATTCCTTCAAGGAAAATAAATGCCAAAAAATAGAGAGAAGAGGTAAATCACATCCCCAAATCAAGAGAAAAATTGCAATTACCAGAGATTGCAATGTACAATTAATCAAGATGAGGACTTGTGGCTTGAAATGGACAAAATTGCGTCTCCTAAATTGATCTGCAAAAGCTAAGATTAATGTCTGCCTACAATATGCAAAATTCTTGCAAACAAAATTCAAGGGCTCCAAATAGTTCGGTAGCTCCTTGCAAAGAGATTCACGGTCAAACTTGGACAAAATATTGCTAGGTTGTGAGAGGATAGTCGTGCAAAATAACATGCCTTTTGCACATAGATATCACGACTTGAAATGGGTGGTTCATGCCTTGAGGGTCAAAGAAATTCCTAAAGCCTCCAATGAAAGGAAATTTGTGCCTTTCACAGGAGAATTGTGTGCCCAGTAGAGGTATTTATTAGCCTCAAATGAACATATTGCTACTGTAAACAATGAAATCCATTGCAAACAAAGAAAAATCAGTGCACACAGAGGAAAATCAGCCTCAGGTAGCCGAACCGTGGGATCAAATAGGAAAATTGGACTTCATGGATCTAAATCATTAGCTTGAGTAGGAAAAACTCGACCTCACAAATGCAGATCTTCCCTTCAAAATGCAAAAGATGCCTCCCACTACCTCCAATCAAGCCAATAAAGGTGGATCCAAACCTATAAAATATTATCAAACACAGGTCATTTGGAAAAGAAACAAAATGCAATTCAACGAATTCATCTTACGGCCTCTTCAAATCCTAAACTGCTCTATTACCATGTAGAAACCTACAAGAACAAAGGATTAACAACAAACACTAATGATTTCATAATGCAATGATATTGTATTCAGGTTAGTCTTGACAATGAGCTCAAACCCTCATTATAAAGAATGAGGATGAGCAAATACATGCCATGGATTGAGGAGAGGACTCTTCATCATACAGTGGTGGCAAGTTGCCTTCTCTATGCAAGGGATATGTGTCAAGAGGGATTGGACACCTCTCAAGATACCTCAACATCCATGACACCTCATGGGAAATGATTCAAGGGTCAACTCCAGCTCCTAACTAGGCTTAAGTTAGCCTAACTAGAGTAGAATACACTAACATGGGGGAATGTTAGTGTATTATGTATTATTAGCAAGGGTGGTTGATGGTTGATTTGGTTATTACAGTTATTACAACTACATCCAAGAATTATATTTGCATCCACTTTGTATAAATATGATTGATGAATATCAAGTTATATTGAGTATTTTACCCCCTTCAATCTCTTCTACTAATTTTTTAACTAGTTTATTATCTTATTTTGGTAATCAAATGGCTCATATATCTTCATACAATCATTTAAATAGGAAAAATAAAGTCATTAATAAGTTTTCGGAAGGGAGTTTATGTTGCTTCCCTTTAGATAATAAATCTCAATGGGCAGATTGGATATGACTACTAGAATTGTGGTATCATCCTTCCTTCCATTCTTCTTCAAAAAAATTTCCATATATGAGATGATATGGATATTGTTTCCTCCTATTATATTATCAATGAAGGTGACACACATAGTATAATTTGTAAAAGACCACTTGAATAATCAATAAAATACACTTTTAGGAATCAAGGAGAATTTTACAATAGAATGAAGTAGAATTAAAATACATGCTAACCAAAACTATAGTGAAAAGAGTTTTGAAGTAGTCAATTAGGTTTTCTTGAGATTAGAAACTTATAAGAAAATACTCTTGAAGTAATTAAGTAAATCATAATAAATTATCACCATCATAATATAGCCCGTACTAATAGAAGATATGTATTGTAGCCATTAAGATTGGTTTAACCCCATCAAAAATATACATATAGAATTTTTATTTTCCCAATTAAAGAAAGTGATTTTTTGGTGGATCCCTACACAAAAATATTACTAGAACTAGATGAAGAAGTAAGAATATTTTTTGTGTAGAGTGAATCCTATAAAAACGTAGAAGGAATTTTAGGATTAGGACAACCACTAAGGATCTCATTTAGTGGAAGAATTTACTAATCAAATATGCAGTAAGGGAAGATTAACATTTTATGTGTCAAAATTGACAATTGATTAGAATTTAGATCAATACTTCTCTAGAGAGGGAGACATGATATTCCCTTAAACCTATAGTGTACATAGTATTATGAGTAGTGAATATATTGCTAACTTAACTCTTAATCAATTTTTATGATCATGATTGTCATTGTTTTTTAGATATCGAGGTATGTAAGTTGGCCTCAATGACATCCAAGACACAAGAAAGACATATATAGGAGCTATTGGTTGCTTTATTATTATCCTATTATAATTTTTATTCTTATTGGCGAGTTTTAGAGGCTTTTGCATATGAAATGGCTTATTACTCTCAAGTATTATAAATTATTTGTAGCATATTTCCTATTTTACACAATTTTTTTATTACAAAATGCACATAGGCCCATGTTATGAAATATTTAAGACTATATAGTTGGATAATGTAGGGAAGCTAAGGTAGTGGAACAACTTCCTGCAATAATCTTGAGAGGAGAATACTACAAAAAAATTATAGATCTTTAATAGTTACAGAAACTTAAATAGAAATAAACAAAAATATCATGCATACGACAACACAATGATTTATGCGGGGAAAACTCTTTCGGGAGAAAAACCCCGCACTCAAAAAGTGACTCAATATATTATTTAGAAATCAAAAGATTACAATATACTTGTAGAGCAAGATTCTCATAGGAGCATCGCCATCAGAGATCAAGAGACAACAAGACCACTATCAGACTCTTAGAATACACGCATGTCTACGTATATCCCAACTACTTATAACAAAAAATTTGGAACCTTCTAGAAATTAGGGTTTTACAAGGTCATTTTTCATTTGACTTGTTAACGAAAAAACCTTGATGTGTTAGAGGAAAAAAAACCTTGACATATCAGTGGGAAAATCCTTGATGTGTTAGCGAGAAAAAACCTTGGCGTGTTAGTGGGAAAAAACCTTGACATGTCAATGAAAAAATGTTCGGGGTGATGCCCCAAACCCCATATCTTGTTATGAGTGTACAGTATTTGCATGATCAGTTGCCACATACCAACATACATTCTATCAACAATAAATCGTATATAATTGCAAGGTTTAGACACATTTTCCCAACATATATTATAATTTTTGGAACATATTAGTTCACTTCTTTCAAAATTTAAGTGGTTTTATGCACAAAAAATTAAAAAGTTATTGTAAACATACATGTACTATTTCTTCTTCAAGATTTTTAGCATCTATAATAGTATCCCCATTATTTGATTGAGCATGGTCTTGAAAGGGATTTAGATTTAATGGCTTCATTTTTGTGAATAAATAAATGGTTGCCTCAAAATTTTAGTACATCCACATGAATCATGTTATTATGTATAAATTTATTTCAAAACTTAAATATTATCATTGTAAGCCTTATAGATTTTACTTAACATCACATTGAAAATAAATCATATATTAGTACAAGAGAAAAAGACTCAAAGGTAAGAGGGAACCAAAAAAAAAACTATGCAAGGGTAGATACAATTGCACTAGAGTGGGACAAAACTAGATACAATCATGTTTGATGCTAGAGTAGACATAAAATATAAAATATTTATAAATATCATATATTAGGTCTAACATAAAGATTTTAGAATTATTTGTCAAATACACTTATTCAATCCAATCAAACATGTTGGTAATTCACATCATTGAAGATGGAAGAGATCATAACCTTATATTTACTCAATACATCTAATTGTTACATTGATTATTTATTTTTTATTAGGACTCAATATACCACGCATTCCTTAGTAGGATTTTATTTCTTTCCCTAGATTTTTTATCCATTACCTTATTGTAAGGCTTGAACCTTCTAATTTAAAAAAAAAAATGATATAATTTTTAAGTTCTCATAGCTTTAATTTTAATATAAATTTTGATTTTGATTACATAACTTCACTTCATTTAATAGTGCATTTTTCATATAATGAGGCATTGACAAGTCTTTCATCTTCCACTTTGAAGAAATCTCAAACTATAGCCAACCATTGCCATGGATCAAAATGAAGGTCCTCTTATTGAAGAATTATGAAACATTAGTTCACTTGAATTAAAAGGGTTCCTTTGACCATGAGGCATATCTTACTACTATGGAAAAAGGGATATTTCTAATACAAATCATATGCTTAGGGAGGATGTTGGAAACCTTGACTATAATACTAATTCTTTAGGCCTAGATAATTCCCTTCTTAATATTCTCATGTATAAATCTTATGGAATGAAAGGTCATAAAAATATAGGTAAAAATAAAATATGCTCAATCTATCTTCATAATATTTCAATTTCTCCTCAATTATAAGATTCATCATCCCTCACTACCTCCCAAACACAACACCTCGCATTTTACCTTTCACATTATATTTCTCAACTTTCAACTATTTTCCTATAAACTATGCAAAAGCATTGCCCATCTTGCTCTAGCACTTTTCTCCTCCTTTTCCCTACTTACAATATACAAATAACCTTCTTATGTTCCCTCATAATCTTCATCACTTTCAGTGAAACTCATCCATTCACTCCATCTCAACTTATTACTACACATATTCCTGCCCCTACCTCCAAGATCACTCAATCCACCCTTGACACTATTATGAAGGGACTTGATGATGTTCAAATTAGATTGAGCACCTTCCCTTTAAATACAATGAAGGAAATTGCTAATGAAATTCTGATTAATTCTTATTCTTGTGACATATTAGCATATCCACTTCTCATGGGCAATATGGCACGGTTAACGCTGTTAAACTCAGACCTATTAAAGCTTCCAAACATATAAGGCATAATTAAATAATAAATATGCTGATACAATTAAATCCTAAATAAATAAGTCGAGATCGATAAGTGAGTTGGGATTGCTTGTATATTTTGTCACGATTAGAAGTTTAATCTTTTCTGAATCTGTATCTTCAAATCAATAGTTTTCATCAGACATACATTCTGTTCATGGTATACAAACAGACTTTAATCATTTACGGTTTTGAAAAACTGTTGGCTTGTATGTGATCTCTACAACTTTTTGTCTTTCCCAAATTCTCTGTGGAACTCACTGACAACACATTAAAATATTTGTTTCTGTAGCAACATACCAGAAGTACTTTTACTTGAAAGCTTCTGCTCGGGCGGTATTTTGAAGACAATTATTCACTGTTAACTGAGATCACCAAGAATTAGTAATCATTATGGAAATAGCATACCTTCAAATTTGCCGTACTTTGTGAAAGAAAACGCTTTTTATCCACAATCAGATGCATTTTGGTGGCAAACAGACTGTAATCTGGGAAAATACATTCCAGACTACCTATTTTACGCTTTAGTATCTTACAGATTTACACTAAATCATTACACCCGGTTATGGGACTGCTTTTTCCCGCCATAGAAGCCGAACGGCTCCTCCGCCTTCCTCTTCCTTTCACAAACATTGCATTGCTCATCCACTTTACTAGGTGGAAAAAGATTCAAAGTGGTGGGGGGAGAGGATTGGCTTAGATTGGCACCAAACAGCATAACACCAGAAGAGGACGAAGAAGAAACAGAACATTCCCTCACAATGCTCTGAGAATGCAGAAGCGACTGATTAGCGTCATGTGACGCTGATTTCTGTAAACAATAGACAGGAGAGATTTTTAGGGTTTCCCAAGGAAGCGAACTGTGGACAAACTGTAACCTAATGGCGGTCTGGTGAACCGGCGGCGGGGAGGAAAACATCGGCACTGACTGGCGGGAACGTGCGAGTAGGCCAAGGAATTGCGAGGAATGAAGATAAGCACCGGGTGCTGCCGGTTTGTGGGCGTCCGTATGAAAATCAGTAGACGTCCTTCGGCAGAAGCTGATGTAAAGCTGCCCAGAGGTGACAGTGGTCCGCTCGAATCTAACGACATCCCCGGCCTCCAGCCGTTTCTCCTTCACGAAGCAGTTCCAGCCTTTCGTGAAAACGTAGCTCTGGCTGCTGTTCCAGTACGAGTACCGGAACCGCCATGTTTTTCCTGTGGAATCCTGGAATTGAAGCAGGAGGCCTTTCCCGTTGGAGCTGTCGCCGAGAGGGAAATATTTCTCGGCGTGCTGCTTTGGAATCACGAGCCGGTTCAGCTTCCCCACGTCACTGGGCGTCAAGTTCTTGTTGAACAGGTGTTCACGAGGGGAATCTCTGCCCGCTTCCGAGGGACTCAATCCGGCCAACTTGGTGTCGTCGGAAAGAGATGAAGAATCCCTTCCATTTGCGCTGCTTTCCGTGATCGACTGCAGGCGCTCGTCTTCGTAAGTGTGCTTCCGGAGCATGTCAACTATTTCTGGTTTGGAGTGGCGGAGGAGGAAAGTGGCCTCTGGATCCGCCTCGTCGAGAGAGGCGAAGTTGGTGATGGCGTCACGGCCACGGAATTTGAAGGCGGCGGTATCGTATGCACGGGCGGCGTTTTCTTCCGTGTTGAATGTGCCGAGCCACACCCGCTGGTGTTTCTCGTAAATCTGGGCGCCCCAGCTGCCGTTGGGCTGCGGAACGACGCCCTTGTATTTTGACGACGGGAGCTTCCCCATTTCCGTCCGCTTAGAGACCTTCTCCACACGGATGTTCTTGTTGCTATTTTCTGTGTCAGCCGAAAGCCCGCTGATTCCGCTGCCCATGCGTTGCAGCGCAAATGAATTATGTAGCGGAGTAGCGTTCGTAGAATTCGTACTAGACGATGGGCCGTTACAGTCCTCATTGATGCAGTCACTTCTTCCCTCGTCTTGCTCCGCGCAGTCTTTTTCATCAACTACGCAATAATTTCCATCGTATCTGGAATTTAATGAGCTGTCAATCTCTCCCACGGAAGAGCAGCTGCTAAAACTCTGTCCCATGCCCGGCCTGAATATCACGTCCGTAACCCATCCCTGAATACAAAAAAACACCAAACATCAATTCAATAAACAGGAATTTTCTAGAGTTATGCATAGATTTTTCCATTTTATTGTGTAACATTTATGATATGATTTTTTAAGATCATATTCTATGATCTATCATTAGAATGAGATAGAGTTAGAGATTTTCTAGTTCTAGATTTTTAGATTTGATTGTGTATCATTTTTTGATAAACTTTGAGATCATACTCCATGATCTATCATGAGGGTGAGTGTCACGGGGCTAGCGGGCTGGGTCAACTTTTCACTTTTCTGACACCAAGAAATCCAACCCTCGTGCGGCACTGCCAAATCATACGCACGACTCCCTCTTTGGTCAAGGCCTTTCTGATCCACAGACTACGCCTTCCACCTGGTGCAAGTCCCTCATTCAGAACTCGACTTTACACATGCACCGCGGAATGATGCACGCGCGGCTCTTCACATGAGCCCTGGCTCCAGAGTGTCCCATACCACCCCTTCAACGCCTCCTCACTCCCAAGCTCCGACTCAACTCATATTGTCTCCTCGGATGATCTCCAAACTCTGCCCCTTCCTGGGCTTCCTTGAGAGCGACCCCAACTCAGCTCGCCTCGCCTACACCCCAGCTCCACGCCCTTGGCGCTTCAACGCTCCTTGCCTCCAGCTCACCTGCTCCAACTCTTGCCTTCAACACCGATCCGTCCACTTACTTGGACCATGCTGCACCCCAATGTATAGACTCTTATGGGTTAACTCGAGTCCTCATCATCTCCGCCTTCCATATGGCTCCAACTACTAACTCGCCCACCTTGATCTAGCTCAACTCTGCTCCAAGCCCCGAGCTCCCCTTGGACTGGCTCCAAACCAATGCACACATGACCCCGTTGGTGATCCCCTTGATCTTGCACTCCCCGAGCACTCCTGACCAACCCATGCATACCCAAGCCCAGCTCTACACTGCATCCTCATCTTGCTCCTGGAACACACCTCAACTCCTAAGCACCCATCACTCTGCACTGCACCCAGATACCCCATTGCATCCCAACACAATGACCTACTCCTACATGAGCTCTCCACTTGGTTCCCACAGCACCCCCGATCCGGACTCACCAGATTACCTCAATTGCACGCTGAACTCATGTCAACTCGCCTCTGTCTTCATTGACTCCGCCTAAGCAACCCCTGAGATCCCTCCTGGCTACCTTCCTCGACACAGCTACAACCAACATTCCAATCCCTTGAGGGTGGTGCGCTCAACACACCCCGACTTAGCTCCCTTCGATTACCCAACCAGATCCGACTCATCTTCGAGCTCTCCATTGGACCCTGTCCTCCTTGACTATTCCAACATCCTGGGCAACCCAGCACCAACCCGGGTTCATAGCTCACTCATACGTCCCCTGCTCCTCATCATTGATGAGTCCAGCATCCAACTCCCTCTGCGACATGCCTTAGAATCGACCCATGATGAGTCCCCAGCTAATTTGCTTCACTGGGTTGGGACTCGTCCACACACTTGCCTCGTCCATTGCGCGACGAGCTCCAACACTCAACTCTCTCAGTGACTTGCATTAGAGCCGACTTGTGCTAGACCTAGCTACCTGCATTTCACCAGGTGGCGGGACTCCGAACTCACCAATGAACCACTCTGCTTTTTCCCATGGCGAAGCGACACTTCGTCACTCCTAAAAACCATGCAGCACACCAGCTCCCCTGAGTCCTGGTGTCAGGGTTACATCTTCTTCACCCCTCGCAAGGGAAGAGACCCGAGTCACTCGTCCATTGCGCGACGAGCTCACATTTCCAACTTCGACTCCCGATGCGTGTTCCCCACAAACACTCCCGCAACACACTATGTCAAGCACTTACAAATGACATACCCTCGCTATATAAGCTATTTGTACGAATCCCAGCATACCGTAGGAAGACACCAAGAATTCGCCCGATCCCCCACATACTACCCTTCCGACTCGCACAGCCAACAACCCTCGGCACACCCTGTGTGACTAACTTCATGCATCCTGGATACACCTCACTGCAATTCTATAGCAACCTGTGACGCCTTACCACATGTAAGCTCGCCACCTCAATTTCGCCTCGGATCGGTCCTTGACCAGATCCTACACCCTGAGCTCTGCCTTGTGCAAGCTCCCCATTATAACACAACCTGTCTCAACATTTAGCCGCACCAACACTCATAATGATCTCCTGGGCGGACTCGGCTTGGTAGATCCCTGCTTGGACCCTTGAACCAAGAGCACCTGACTCGGCACTAGCACAAGCTCCGTGAGCTTGGCTCCATCGAATGCAACATCCCCTTACAGTGAGATAGAGCTCAAGAATAACCCATCATTACGATGAAATAGAGCTAGAGATTGGTGGATCATGGAATATGAACCAAGACGAATGTCTAACTCTTTCTCATCTTGATGATGGATTATGAAATATGATCTGAAACATCAAGATGAAATAAAGCTAGAGATTGATAGATCATGAAATAAGATCTGAAATGAATCTCTAACTCTATCTCATCTTAATAATAAATCATGAAATATGACCAATTGCTAATCAATTGAATTCTTTTCATAGCATATAACTTGAAAAAAAAAAAAAAACTTGACTCAATTACCAAATATATAGTATGAGTTATAAAGATCTCAGCGATTCACACACCTTGAAAAGGGGAAGCAGAACACACAAGGCCACAATGATTGTGAACATATTCTCTTTCTGAGGTATAAGATAGACCAACACTCTTTCAAATTACAAACATTGTTAATTTATGTAGCTTGGATAGGTGTCTCCATTCCCAATAAATGTTTATTTAATTATTTAATTATTTTCTGGAGACTTCTAGAAAAGAGTTAGTTGTATAAATAATTATTTAATTAATTAATTAATTCCTCTAGAGACTTTTAGAATCCAGTTAGTTAGGGTTGTTACAGTTTATTTAATCTTAGCCATTGATTGAGATTAAATCGTGGCCATTGGTTTTCCAATGAGAAAAGTATAAAAGGGGATCAATGGGCATTTGAAGAACACACACTCAAGTAGACTTGCAGTGATAGCAAATAGACACACTTGAGAAAGACTTGTAGTGATAGCAAATAGATTTGCAGTATTGAGAGCAAATAGTCTTGTAGTGACAGCAAGGGCGCAGTGATAGCGTTGGGAATAGTAGTTGTGGAATTTCAGCAGGGGAAATTGAGAGAATAATTTCCAGAGAAGAATATTGTCAGAGCTCTGCCAATAAGAGGCAAGCAGTTTATGTATCTCTTTATTTGCTGAAGTTTAATAAAATTCTTCATCTATAATAGTGGTTTTTCCTTCGGGGTTTTTCCATGGACAATTTGTCCAAAAATATTGTGTTCATTATTGTGCATGTTTTCTTCTTTATTCCTATGAGTTTATTTGTAAAGTTGCAGTTGTGTTATTTTTCGATATTTGTTGTGAATTAATTTTTTGGAATCAAATAATCTATATATTAGATAAGAGATTAATAATCAATAACTGCAATAGAATTTTAAGAAGACAACCCCTCACCCTAATTAATAGTGTCGAAGTTTAGATTGAGCTAATAGATATTAGCTATGTGTACGCTAATATGCACATAAACTAGTCCAATGATGAATTCAACTCAATACTTACATATCGCCCGATATCATGGGGGAATCAACTAAATGGGTACATATAAAAAAAACAGCCGGAAATATCCAACAACCCTCTCTGGCCTCACCATGGTCCGGGGAACTCCAACCAAGCATGAGATCTTTGTATTAATTAATTCAACAGTTAAGAGGTCAACAACAAAATCCGCCCACGGTACTGCAATTCAGGGTATCAAAATTGAAACATCGTATGTAGCCTTGTAACACAATGTACGAATCCAGAGACAGTCTCCCACACCTTGTAGGATATGTGGAGCCTACATTAATGACTCGAAAACCGATGACGAGCATGATTTAACATGTTCCTTTCGAGACATGGTAGCTGGCGAGGGCCTATCCACTTGGAGAGCCTGTACCCAGCACATCGTTTTGATTGTTCCTTGCTGCTGGATTTTTTTATTTGTTTTTTGGTATTGAAACCTGGCGGCCCAAACTACTAGTGCATTGCACCTAGGCTTTTTTGATGATTACGACACTGGTATAGTATTATTGAGCTGGTACGTCAGACGCTGTTTGCTTTGCTATTTTTAACTTATAACTTTATCCTTAAGATTTCAATTTTCCAATTTCAGTAATCACTGTTAAAGATTGTTAAAATCCCACCTTGTGGGAAATTCCTGTATTGTAAATCCAATGTAGGCCCTTTGAACATATAACCCTCGTGGTAAGTTTGTCCACCTCACTAGCATATCGTGGATTATTTTGATGCCTAAATTTTGTCGTTATTGTTTTCTTAGCCATTCAAAATATCCTAATTTCAAAAAAGGTTCCTAAAAGTGGAAATATTTTTTCTTCATCAATTCACTGCTCTATTCTGATATGGGTGGATTCGAAAAAGTATTCTATTTTCCTAAAATTTCATTCTTTTACTGACATTTACTTGGTCGTGTTTTGCTTATTCAAAACATACTTCATAATCTAGACACTAACTAATCTAGTCATAACTATTTGATTTATTCTAGGCAAGCTTATTGAAATAGCTGAACAAAAGTGAAAATATTTTCATGACCATTCATAATCATCCTCTGTAGTTGTCGCATGCGCAAAATTGTCACACCAATATTATAGGGCTGCAAATCTTTAACTACTTTAATACATTATATCAAAACATATTTTCTAAGGGTGTAATAAATACAAACTACTTTTCTCCCACTTTTCCAAATAGAAAGGCATAATAATATGTAGTGTAAATGTCAATAATAGTTAACTTCTACATCTAGACATATAAAGGATTTGATTACAATGGTACGCCACATTCTTAAACCTAAAAGAAACTTTTCCACCTAAAAGAAACTTTTATGCTTATAAAGACACTTACTCCTAGAAAGAACCTATCACATATGAAAATAATTTTATTATTATTAGGACAACACCATATTACCAAGTGTCATTTCTAGAACTTCAATTTTCCATTTGATTTTGGCTCTCAATTTTGTGAGCATAATACTTTCACAGCTATTGTTTTGATTATCATCACTATTCTTGTAATTGATCTCTTCTCAAGATGCTCATTGCCTTCTGCTATTTAACTATTTTAGTTTTTCCTTGCAATTTTATATTCATAAGGCCTAGTTCAATTTTCATCATTTTGAGCCCTTGATAAATTTTAATCTAACAACCTCTATATCCTTAGGAAAAGTCAAAATATGTTGTTAGCAAAGTGATAAGCCAACTATATGTTGATGCTTTGATCTAATACCTCATACACTACAAAAACAATTATTAGCTTGAAATCTAAATATTATTCTTCTATTAGCCAAAGGTTCCATGTCACCCAATTACAGGTACAATTCCTATATTCTTAGATGAAAATAATCGCATGAGAAATAAAAACATCAAGGGGAATTTTACAACATTCTACAATTTCAAATAGTTTTCAAAACTAAAAAGTGTTAGCATGTGTCATCCCTTTAATCTCTTTAATTTCTAGCACCTACCATACATCTAAAGGGTTTCTAGTAGTGTTGTATTTTCCTTTATGCCACTACTTGGTAGATTGAGCAATTTTTAGTATTACGGAAGGCCCCTCCCTTTCTACATAATGGTCATAAATAGATAAAGTAAATAGTTAGCAATCATAAAGCTTACATGATATGTCCATGCATCACTAGAGAGTTTTTAGTCTTGCAATTTATCTTCATTGTTCCATTATCTAAAATATTTTAGCTTTTCTAAATAATTGGACCCATCACAATAAAAAATATACTCAATGATCACACTCTAGTACATAATTAGATTACACTTCATTTAGAGGCTACGGTGATATTATCTTGATCATTATGTTGTAATGGTTGATATATCTACATCAACAAAGTGTAATCTCATCTAGTTATTCTTTGTATTATTCTCCATACAATAATATATAAAATAATAATAATTAATTATCTATGGGTGTGGTCACCATATTTTTGAAATTCAAGTAATCCTTTAGAGATCATGTTACAACATTCAAGATATATTCAAAATCTTGTCTCTCAAGCATGTGACTCAATAAATCTTAAAGACTTGGGCCAAAATCTATGGATAACTAACGTTGACAAAGGTGATGGGTTGGACTTATGATCATATTATAGCATGAATCAACCAATGGTATTTTGATTATAGTGGAACCTTGGTTGATTGGATGCGAGTTTGAATTCCTCCCATGATATTTTTCACTAATTGACATATGGATAGAGCCAGCATAAAAGAAACAATAATGTAGCATTTAATTCATTACCTAGTTGAAAAGGAATAGCTTAAGTAGAGAGCAGAAAGAAAAAATAAAAGTATTTAATTCTTAATAGGTTGAGAAGGTTTTTTTTATTTACATAGAAATATATGGAAAATGATACCATCTTATTTTAAAAAAAGATTCTTTATCTTACTTTAAGATTCAAAGTGAGTAGTCTAGTAATAAGGAAGAAGCCAAATATGTAACATACTTCTACACTCAATCCCACCAATCCATCTCCATATTTCAACCCTCTTCTCCTTATTACACAAATCATAAAAACTTAGGCCAAAATCTATGGATAAGTAATATCGATAAAGGTGATGGGTAGGAATTATGATCATATTGTAGCATGAATGGACTAACGATCATATTATTCTTCCATTGGCAAAAGGTTCCATGTCACCAAATGACAAGTATAATTCCTATTTGATTGGATGAAAATAATCCTATGAGAAATAGAAATGTCAAGGAGAATTTTACAAAATTCTATAATTTCAAATAGTTGTCAAAACTAAAAAGTGGTAGAATGTGCTATCCCTCTAATGTCTTTCATTTCTAGCACCTAGCGCATGTCTAAAGGGTTTATAGTAGTGTTATTTTTTTCCTTCATTCCACTACTCGGTAGAAAGTATAATTATTAGTATTATGGAAGGCCCCTCCTTTCTACCTATATGGTCATAAATAGATAAAGTAAATAGTTATGACATTGTCAAGGTTACACAACATGCTCGTGCATCAATAGAGAGTTGTTAGTCTTTTAATTTATGTTAATTATTTCATTAGATAAAATTATTTCTCTAAACCAAAGGAAATAGGGTTCCACCTTTTAGGAGATGGAACTAAAGACCTATTTCACTCTTAGTTCATTAGGGAACCCTAGAGACTTCAACCTAATGATTCAATTGAGGGAAGGAGACACAAGGGGAGTGGTTTCCTTATGTGTGATTAAAAGGGGGTTTGACCATTAAAATGAAGCTTCAAAGGAGAAATACAATCATGCACTAAACCATAGAAAATTAAAACATGAAATCAGATTACTAAATAAAGATCAAGAAAAAAGTACTTGGAGGATAGGAGATGTATAAACAAGATCTAAAAACTCAAAAAATTGTTGCTTCTGAAGTGCATTGGGACTCACATGTCAGACTGGGCAATTTAGTCCTAGTACAAGAATCTGGGTAGAATCTAGAATCTTCAAATGGAAAATCAAGATCTATAGAAAATTGGTGAAAAGAGGTATATTGGGACTCATACACCTAGAGAGGCAATTTAGCCCCAATACTAGGGTTTGATTGAAACTTCTGGAGCCTCAAGTGATCTTTTGTAGCTTTCATCTTGTCTAATCTCCTAGTTGGAAAGTCTGAATTACAATTTGTATGTGAGTTTTTGTGAAGATGACAAGTTCTTGACAACTTTGATAACTTTCGTCAATCTTGCAACTTTGTCTTCAAAGGATCTTCAACCTCCAAATCACCTAGATATGCAATCAAACATGAAGAGGGAAAAATGTTGTTGTGTTAGGGAATAGGGGTTTGCCTTGGTCAAACATTTTTTTGGTAATTAAACCTTGACATGAAATGAAAGAACATGAAGGAATGATGACTGAACAATATGCAAAGTTGCAACTCACCAAACCCTTGAAATAAAGGCTACAAACTAGTGTGAAATGGCTTCAATGGATGTGGATCTTGACTCTTGATTTTGATATGAGATAATGTCTTTGAATGCTTGCTTGAATCATGAAAACCTATATCACAAATGTTAGCTCAAAAACACACATGATGCATGATGACTTTGACATGATGCTTGAATCTTGAATGCTACTCCAAATGCTTAATAATTTGATATTGAATGCTCTTGTAAAATTCTCACTTGAATTTACTACATGACTTGTAAACTTTCTTGGAGAAAATATGTGAAATGACCTTGTATTTATATTTTTTTATGCCAAATTTCTTGAAATTACAACACTACAAGCCAACATCAAATCTAGGAGAAGAAAATCCCACCAAGAATTTGACCTAAAATAGTTCCTAGTTAAAGTGGGACTCATACGCCAGTTAGGGCATAAGAGTCCTAGTGTCTTAAACATGGGACATAAACTCCAAGAAGTGTTAAATTCAATGCAATATTTAAAATCAGGCCCCATGACCCAAGTGGGACCCATATGCCCAAGGTGGCGTATGAGTCCCAAACCACTAGATTTGGAACACACAACCTCAAACATTCAATAATGATTTTCCATTTGTTAAATATCAGGTTTAACCTTATAAAAATGCATTAATTAAGGCTTGTGGATGTAAAATAGGACTAAATAAGGCATAAATAAGCCTAGTTTTAGTAAGGAGGGCCCAAACAAGTGTGAAAATGTAAAGGGATACATTTTTGTACACTACATTTAGCCCCCACTTTAGTGAGAGGAGGAACCTACTTCAAACTCACACTAAAGTAGACAAATATGCATCAAGAGGGGTCCAAGTGAACCAATGCTAGTGAGATAGGACAACAATGATCAAGAGGGATGATCAAGGCCCCAGGATCAAGATCCTATGGAAAACCAACATAGGCACAAAAGAACATGCATGAGAATGATGTATGAAGCAACAAAAAGGCTTAAGCATACACTACCAAAGACATAAAGAAGAAAAAAAAAGAAAAAAAAGAGGGTGGATCAAGCTTTGACAGTCTATCAAACATGATGTGGACCAAGTCTAACTTGTTTCTCCAAAAGAATTTTTTTACAAGTGGAAAGGAATGTCCACTATGCAAACAAAATTCACACTCACAAGGGTTAGTGGAACCTCAGGCCGCCTACTAGGTGAGCCCCCAGAGACACATATGCACGTAGCCGATATGTGCTCACACAAACAAGCAAGTGGCTATGGGAAATTCATGCTTAGGTTAGCTCCCATATGATAACCATACCAAAGCTATATTATACCTCCTGATAAATTTGATAAGCCACCACACAACATGAACATCAAGATTCATGAGGCAAACAAAACTTCGTATGATAACACCCATGAACAAATTGGATGGCTCCATAGGCAAGCAAAGTGTGTTATGCAAGGTGGCCATATAATAATTATTGTAAATGTAAAATAGTCTAAGGTATGTTCAAAGGGGTTTTTCTTAATTCATGTAAGGTATTAACATAGGGAACATCATGCCTAATGTTTCCAAGAGAGGACCAATTGAAGAATACAAGATTCACAACTTACGTGATGCAATGTGTCACATCAAGCCACTAAGAGGAATATGATATGCTAAGAGAGATCACACTCTTGAAGGACATCACACCCATTGTCATCACCAAGAGAAAGATGCATCACATGAAGTAAAAAGAGCACACAATGAAACATGAGTTGTAAAATGCAAAAGAATAATGCCAATGTATGCCCCCACTTTCAAGAAATTACTAAACACCATGCTGTGAGCAATTACTTTAAAGTAGAAAATGATATTTTTGCTAACAATAAAAAGGACATGAGAGCTTATTTGGAAATCCCTATGCCAATTCATATGTTTCCAAATAAAGCTATGTCATGAAAAGGGGTTGCCCCCAAAATGAAATCCCAAAATCACATAAGGGATCCATGGATTCGAGGTCAATATGTCTTTGCTACAATATTTTTAGAGAGCTTGGAAATGACATCATTCCCCAAATACTCATGGAACAAGGAAGAATGACACAAAGAGAGAAAGAAAAAGAAAATATTTTGGGTTAACATGGAAGAAACCTAAATGTATCAATGCCTTGAATCATCCCCAAAAGGAAAACTCAAGACAAATAAATGATAACACGTTTATGACATAGAGAAGAAGGTAGATACAAACAAAGGAGTGTCACAAAGAGAGAGAGAGATACATCAAACATAATAGTATGGGGGGATCACATTATGCACATGCAATTAAACACATAACATGAAAAAGAAAATAAAGGCAAGACTAGTAAAGCACATGTGAGTCAATCTATAGCAAGTCATCTGCATCCCAATCTTATTCATCATATACAAAAGGAAAACAACTAACCAAAATGACAACAACAAGTGTGGTACTAGGAGCATCACCAAGTTCAACACTCTTCTTAGGAGAATTACCATGTAAGCACATAGAAGAGGAAAATAATTAATTCTATTCATTATGCAATTCTTCCTTAGTTTTAGCAATCTCATCATCATCATCTAGGTTAATCACAATGGGAGGTCGAATGATAATGTCTAAAGAAGGTGCTAGTCCTAGTTATGGTTGCAATCTAGGACCTTTTTGTTGCAACGAGGAGGGAGACTCCTCATGTATTGCTTCACTTTTGTTTGGATGTTGATTTTTGTTGTTGTTTTTTTCAAATGTTTAACCTTCAAGAAATAGCACGACGTCTATGCCTATACTCTCTAGGATTTCTATTTCTTTTTGTATGATTTTAAAGTTTTGTTTGTGTAGGAGCGGGTTTATCAAACATAGGTTTATTTCCTTCCCTTAGAGGAGGAATAGAAGGAACCATGGGAGGATGTTCAACCACTTTCTCTTTAGCTTTGTAATTTTTTTTTAATCTTAGGACACTGTGATAGGATAGTTTTGGTTGTCTCTTGGTCATTTGTAGGAGATAGGCAAAGTATCAGTCTTGGGTTGGTCTTGGGTTGGTCTTGGGTACTTGGAAGGTATTTTGGTTCTATCATGGTTTCATCAAGGATAGGAGGCTCAATCATGGGTTGAGGCATGCTTCAAAGGGATAATTTTGCTATGCGTTTTTCCTTAAACTTTTGATAGGATTTGAAAAAGAAGTCTTCCTGAGGTTTTATAGGTTCAATAGGTTCGGCCAAAATAAATCTAGTGAAAAATTTCCATGGAAAGACAAAATATTAAAGCAACTATGGTGTATAGTAAATACGTCATTGTCACAGGGAAACTTTAAACATTTATGCATGACCAATGAGACAACTTCCATGGAGTGTAGCCATGGATAACCAAGCTTCACATGGAATTGATCCGACATTGGGATGATGGGGAATGAGACATTAAATTGTTTGGGTCCAACTTATAAAGGAAGGATGATCAAACCTATCATAGGGAAAGAAAAAACTTTATGCATTTTTATCCATGCTTTCGGTTTATCATTGTATACACCTAAAAAAAGTCACATCACAATAGTGTGGTAATTAATTAAATATTTTTAATATTTAATTAAATCTCTGAGTTCAATATGTGTATAAATGAATTTGAATAATTTATTTATATTGTTCATTCTTTCATTTCGATTAAATAAATAAGTTTATTTAATCACTTTTCTTATCCATTTTCTTAATTAATTAAATAAAAAATTTGATTTATTTATATTAATTATCATATATAATCTTGGCTTGAATATTTTATTCAAATAAAGATTAAATATTCTTCTCTTCTAAATTCTATTCACAATTAAATATTCCAAATATTTAATTAATTCTTCTAAAGTCTATTCACAATTAAATATCCCAAACATTTAATTGAGTCTTCTATAGTCCTGAAATCAAATATCATAACATATAAAATTAAATAAATTTATTTATTTAATTTGGATTATCTACAACAACCGTGAAATAACTTCAAAACAAAAAATCAATAAATTTCTCTATTTCTGAGCAAAGTTGTTCCCGTGGGTTGAAGACAGACCTCCATTCTTCTCTCCAACCTCCCAACATTTTCCATCTTCCTCTCAACCTCTCCATCTCTCACCATTCAAAATTACCAGACAATCTCACAGCCATTGATCTTTGCCAGCCAGGCTCTTTCTTGTAAAAATCTATAAAAAGGACTGTCAGGTCTTTGAATAAAAAAAGAAAAGAAGAAGCTTGCATATAGGAAAACTATAGTCAATCAGCCTTCTGGCATCCATAGCCTCTAGAATCATAGCATAGCATAGCTTAGCATATTAGCAATCCATATCATGGCCTATCATCCTCATATCATAGCTTCAATAGCATTCATAATCCACAACCCCTATGCATATCCGTATACCAATATTTCACTCCACCAGCATATAGGATAGAGAAGTACTCTCCCTTTGCATACTCGTTGTGTAGGTTGCCATTCTGAGAAGCTTTGCTTATACAATCTGAGAGCAACAACTTCAAGCGAATTACTGGAGATAGAGGACAATGGAACAATTCTGAAGAAGCTCTGTTTGATTTCTTTGATTTCATTCTATTTAGCTTAAATCTTTAGTTTAATGTTGCATTGGTGTGTTTTTGTTATCTCATTTTTATACTAACATTTCTCACACACATTTTTGGTGCCCACCGTGGGGCAACTACTCCAATTTTTAATATTTTTGTGTAGATTTTTCTGACAGGTTACGGCTGGAAGAGCGTATTAGCGCATCAAACACGCTTCAACGCATATCACACCCAGTTTAGTGCTCTTTAACTCTATTTTAGTGCTTATTGCTAGTTCTTCAGTGCCCACAGAGGATTCTACAATGCTCTTTGAAAATTCCACAACGCTCTTTGAAATTTCTATAGCGTCCTTTAATGATTCTATAGTGCCATTGAATGATTCTGTAGCACCCTTTAATGATTTTGTAGCACCCTTTAATGATTATATAGTGCTATTTGTTGTTTCCATAGAGAATTTATGTTTTAGCGCTCTTGATGTCTATTTTAGCGCATTTCTTTATCTTAGCATAGAATTTGTAAGTCTACAACTGTAATCTGTGACTTAAGTAAAATTTGACTGGATCTGACGCGACTGCGGCCAGTAAGAGCTTTAAAAAAAAAAATGAACTAATCCTAGGATAGTCACTTAATTCAAAAATAAAGCAATCCTAGGATAGTCACCTCATTTTCTATTTTGGACTAAAAAGAACTCCATGTCTTTGTGCAGCAACATCTTCACCTAGCATAGAAAACTGTTTATTTGGCCTTAAAATTGAACTCTTGCTTGCTATAATTAAACGATGTTAGGCCTCTGCTCTCCCCTTAATTGGGTGATCAAAATTTTAGACTCATCTATTCTATTTCATGCAATTTTAAGCTTTGTTAAAACCTTTTAGAAGGCCTATCGTAGTGGGAAAAAGTACTCACCCTACAGGAAGGACCTAAGTGGGAACAACTAAAGCCAAGTTTTCCAACCCACTTTAATCAAATGTGGATGGTTGATGAAAATCCCATTCGACGGTAGTGTGCAAGATAACCATCCCCAAAGCCATTGTTCTAAAAGTTGGGAGGTCTCCTGAGGGAGTTTATTATTGTTGCACCGAACAAAAACCCTTACTACAAACTTAGTGTAGTATCTAACCAAAGTTAGTTTCCAAACATCATAATAATCACAGTGAATGGGAGGGAAGAATCTACCCCCAAGATACTCAGCATATAACTGCCAAGGACCGTTTGCTCAGGGGATCCGATATCCACTTCTGTCACTCTGAGTACGCGCCTGGAAAAGACAAAAACATGGGTGCCCCTTCGGGGGTGACACGACTTTGTGAGTCAACACAATTCTAAGATGTGGGTTGTTGATTATTATGGTGACCTACCTGAGTACTAAGAGTGAGTCTACTTGAACTATCTGTCATGTGTAAAACCTGTGAAAACAATTTTTGAAAAACATTTTGATCATACACTTAATGTTTAGTATAGGACTTAAAAACAACTATTTTCAAGGTGTTTGTTGTGTTTTTAGTCACACTAATTTAGATAAAAGATCATCCAAAAACTCACAATTACATTGATTACTCTCATGTTAAGAGATTGGAAATCCACAACCTTTGTTAAGAAATTCATTCTCAAATGAATCAAAAAGCCAAAGAAACCACTTAGCTACAAGAAATTATTGAAGAAAAGACAATTCTTGTACCAAAGTCGAAAGGTTTTACTTAAAAATAGAACCTTTATCCATTGATATCATGACTTTGTTAGAGGTTTCACTGACGATTATGCTATACAACCGTTATACTCGCAAGCTTTCTTTCAAAGAAGAGCCCTTTCTCAAAGGCACAACCACAGTCAATGTATTCATTCTTATTATATTCCCCAACCTGCAATTGAATATTCTACTCGTCCAAATCAATTTCTGCAATAGAGAACTCAATCACATTAGGTATTTCTCACAAATCCATTTTTTTACAAAGCTACGATCAGACTTCATAAAGTGCAAAATCATTTTTTCTTGATCTTTTTCTTAAATTCCGGCAAACAGGATTTTCATCCTTTCAATTAGGGAAAGCATGATCGAAAGACTAGAAATCTTTTAAGTCATAGAATCTTCATTCTATCTTGACTTTCATATCCATCAAAAATTGCACTGTTTCATCCTTTTGATCAAAAGTTAGTAGAATTTGGGGCAAAGCTTATGCCTGTTGTCATGAGATCTCAAAAGCACATAGAAAAAGATGAAAGAGAAAGTACCACAAACAAAATGGGTGATAATAATGAGAAAGAAGAGAATCCATTTCATACTAAAGAGATAACAGAAGAAAAGCTTCAAGAAGTAGAGCAGGATCCACAATTCCATACTTTTCTGGAAAGGATTTTAGAACAAAACAAAGAAAGATATTTCCTTTCATTAGCTAATCAAGGAGCTAAGTTACCTGCCAATTTTGATATAGAAGGGATTAAAGAGAATCCTGAAACTCCTCCTAATGATTTTAGTGCCCTTACTCAACAAATAAAAGAATTACAAGGGCAAATAAAGGAAATGCAAGGGGGTGCAACAAAGAAGTATGTTTTGGATGACATATCTCCTAATCCATTTTATAGGATTCTTCAAATGATCCCTTTTCCAAAACATTGCGAAATCCCTAAATTTGATAGGTACAATGGAAAAACTGACCCCGTTGAACATGTGAGATATTTTCGAAATATGAGTCTAGAATTCGCTTATGAAGATACCTACTTAATGTGATTGTTTCCATGAAGTTTGGGTGGAAAATCCATGGAGTGGCTTTCCGAGATCACTCCCCCCATCAAAACCTTTGAGGAGTTAATAAATCAGTTTATATCACAATACACCTAAACATCCAACACCAGATAACCATGCTTGATCTTTGTAAAGTGAAACAAAAAGTAGGGGAATTTTTCACTACGTTTTTGCAAAGATGGAGAAGATTGTTTGCACAATATTCCCATCCTGTTCTTGAAAAAGAAAAGATGGATATCTTCATCAATAGCCTAGATCAAGAAGTAAGCTATAGGCTTAATCTTCATTGTCCTCCTAACTTTGAAAAATTGATTGAAAATGAAATTATCATTGAAGGGGCCTTGGTCAAAAGAGGAGTGATAAAACTTGATAATCCAAGTTCATCCAACCATAACAACAATGATAAAACAAGGTTTTGAAATAGAAATAAAAATGTTGTCAATGATGGTATAGGGGATGCAAACAATCTACGAACAAGACCATCTATCTTCAACCTATCAAGTGCTCCACGAAACAACCAACAAGGAAATACCACCCAACAAGGAAACAACAATCAACAAGGACAAAACTCCAACCAAGAAAGAATGAACAATCAAAATACCAAGGATAATCATGGTAATTTCAATAAAATTTTTGGCAATACCCAAACATCAAATCCATCCAACCCCCATTCTTTTCAAATCGACAGAATTTTACCACTAAGTTGGGTCAATCTTTTGAGTCTACTCTCAAGGATCTTCTCGATAATAAGGTTATCACCTTACCACCACAAAGATATTATGAGCCACGAGTCAAACCACCATCATGGAATGACTCGTATTATTGCAATTATCATCAATGTAAAGGTCATAGAACAAATAACTGTTAAGCCTTGCGAAATCTAGTACAAGATTTAATTGACAATGGAACCATCACAATTGAAGGACATCATACCAATGACGATCATCAAGCATTCAAAGATCCTTTACCAAACTATCAAAAGGGGGAAACATCAGATACCAAAGCAAAAAGTATAAATAATGTTGAAGACAACATAATCTGCCACATCTATGCAGATGATCAATGGGTTAATGTTATCAAAATCAAGGAAAAACAAGAATATCAATAGGTTAATGTGACTACGAGAGGACAAGCAAAAGTTGTCCTAAAAGGTAGTTCATCTAAGGAAGCTATTCCTCCTCCAAGTCATTATAATCTAGTTGATCAATTGAGAAAAACATCAGCTCAAATTTCCATCCTTGAACTTCTCAAAATATCCCCCGTACACAAGAATATTTTGGAAGAATCTCTTGTAAACACAACTGTCGATACTAATCTAGATGTAGACAAATTTCAAGCCATGGTGGGACATTTATCTTCCCCCACTTGTCTCTCATTCTCCGAAAAATATGATGCCTCCATGACACATCTGCATAATTCATCGCTTTATCTTGAAGTCATGATCCATCAACACCGAATCAGATGTGTCTTGATAGATGGAGGAGACAGTTTAAACATTTGTACCTTAAAGCTAATACATGCCTTAGGAATATCAAAAAATTCCATTGATCCATGAAGGAAAATAACTATCAAGGCATATGATGATGAAGAAAGAGCTTCTAAAGGACTAATAATGCTACCTATCAGAGTGGGACCTGTTGTGAAAAATACCTTTTGTCAGGTTCTAGATCATGATCTTTCCTATAACATACTTTTGGGTCATCCATGGATTCATGATATGCAAGCAGTACCATCAACGTAATATCAGTGCCTCAAGTTTCCATATGATGGACAAGAAATAACTATACAAGCTAACTACAATAGCACCCAAACTTGTTCAAATCTCCGAGCAACTGAAGACATTTTTGTGCCGCAAAATAGGGAGGCTTTTATAGCTTCTTCTTCAAATCTACAAGGCCAATTGCAAGAATTGACAAAGAATCTTGACACCAAGCTACATTTAAAATACAATGGAGTAGGCGAATATTTGCCATGCCTTTCTAGCTTACCTCCTTCTCTGAGGTCACATGGTCAACCAACCCTATTAAATCAAAAGATTGCAACAGTCTCTACATCCCAAAATTTTGTGCCAATCACAAAGTTTGATGGACAATTTATTAAAGCTAACACTACCGAGGAAGAAGCTAAAGATAGGGACATCCTAAGTTGGCTATACAAAGATGAAGATGAATCTCTCTTGCACATCAAGTTACCTACCAAACAATATGGTAAAGGGTATACTATCATGCAAAGAATGGGCTGTGAAAGAAATGGTCCTATAGGAAAAAGAAAAGAAGGAATCATTGAGCCAATTCAACCTATTTCAATACATCCAAAAGATAAAATAGGACTTGGATATGGTAAGGATACAAAAGAGTCAACTTCACAGCAAGCACAACAAACTCATGAAGGAGAATCAATTTCAGATAAACCCCATGAAGATGTCACTCTACAAAAATTTTATGGATCAGTTTTCCAATTGTAGAACAATTCAGACACTAATTCCAATGAATATGAATGGGACACCATCTATAATGATGAATTTTGGAGAGACAAACAAGTTGATACCATACACAAATATGCACCCGTTCTCATACAAGGAGAAAGCTTAGGAACACAATCACTTGAATTTGAATCATGATATGGCGATGACTCAACTGAGGATGATTCAGATTTTAATGAGATTGATAATCGACGAGAGAATACCATCATAGATCTTGTCCATCATGAAAATGACAACCATATCATGAATTTGACAACTCAAGACCTTACTTCACCTAATGATCCCATACCTTTAGTTTATCTGGAACTTATTGATTGGGACAATGATGCACCTATCCATATCCCTACATTCCATGATGATGAGGATATTGTAAATTTCCTTTGTTCATCTAATAAAGAAAACAAGTGTTCCATCAAAGAATCTCATACTCAATATTTTGATCTAGGGAGGGTGTCAAGTCTCTTAGCTACAAAATAAATGAAATAAAAGATAGATCTATCGGTGAAAACCAAAATATGGCAGTGGTAGATCATAACAAGAGAAAAATAAAGAGCGAATCCGATGGTGAAAACCCTTTTGAGGCATTGAAGGATGAGAAACTTGACACTCTTCCCAAACATTATCAAGAAATATCTTTTGTTTTGATTGAGCCAATAGAATCAATCAACATAGGTACAACAGAGTAGCCAAAAATCTTGCAACTTGTGGCATCATTAACAGTAGAAGAAGTACTAAAATTCACAGATTTCTTAAAGGAGAATCAAATCAATTTCGCTTGGTCATATGCTAATATGCCAGGGTTAGATCCTAATATGATAATGCATCATCTATCTATAAACACAAGGGTAAAACCTATGAAGAAAAAACTCGGAAAAATGCATCCACATGTTGCATTATTGGTTAAAGAAGAGTTAAATAAGCTTTTAGATGTTGGATTCATTCGGTCTATTGACTATGTAGAATGGATCTCCAATATCATATATGTTTCAAAGCCAGATGGAAGGATTAGAATTTATATAGATTTCAGAGATTTGGACAAAGCATGTCCCAAAGATGACTTCCCTTTGCCAAACATAGATATGATTGTTGATTTAACTGCTGACCATGCAATGTATTCATTAATGGATGGATTTTAAGGATATAACCAGATAAAGATTGCACCAGAGGATCAAGATAAAATAGCGTTTGCGTGCCCTTGGGGTACCTATTGCTGGAACGTAATGCCATTTGGGCTTAAAAATGTAGGAGCGACTTATCAAAGAGTAATGACAACAATTTTTCATGATATGATGCATACATTCATGGAAGATTACGTCGATGATCTCCTTGCCAAATCTAACACCAGAGAAGGACATCTAGAAATCTTGTGAAAGATCTTTATCAGAATGGAGAAGTTCAATGTTCGACTCAATCCAAAGAAATGTGTCTTCGGCGTTAAATCTGGAAAACTCCTGGGATACATTGTTTCAGAAAAGGGCATAGAGGTTGATCCATGAAAAGTACAAGCTATAATGGACATGCTACCACCATGAAATATCAGTCAGCTCTAATCACTGCAAGGACGACTACAATCCATCAGGAGGTTTATAGCTCAACTGGCAGACAAAAGCTTACCATTTACACATCTATTCTATAAAAATGTCCCATTCAAATGGGAGGAAAAGTGTGAAGCAACATTTAATCAGATCAAGTAATATCTCATGAATCCACTAGTCCTAATTCCACCAATTCCAGGAAAGCCACTCTTATTCTATATTTCAGCAACAGAAGTATCTTTGGGAGCGTTACTAGCACAGAAGGATTCTACAGGAAAAGAAAGGGCCATATACTATATCAACAGAACTTTAACAAGTCATGAACTAAACTACACTTTCATTGAAAAAGCTTGCCTAGCAGTAGTGTTTGCTTCCCAAAAGTTGCGCCACTATATGTTGGCTCATATAGTTAAGCTGATAACCAAATCAATCCACTAAAATACCTTTTGAGAAAAGCTACCTTAATAGGAAGATTTTCAAAATGGGTAATGATCTTAAGTGAGTTTGACATTCACTATGTAGATCGAAGAGCTATAAAAGGATAGGTCATAGCAGATCAGTTGGCTAAAGCACCTTTACAAGAAGAAAACCCAATGCACATTGAATTTCCTAATGCAGACGTCTTCACAGCAACAATTAACAAATTATGGACATTGTACTTTAATGGATCTTACACGTAACATGGCTCGAGGGAAAGGATTCTTTTTGTCACACCTAAAAGACATACCATTCCAAAATCATATCGGTTGATGTTTCCCTGCACAAATAACATATCTGAATATGAAGCATTGCTCACAAGAATGAAGATAGCATTGGAATGGTGGATTACAGAGCTGCAAGTCTATGGTGATTCACAACTTGTCATTAATCAAATCAATGATGATTATCAAAATAAAGATGATAAGTTGCTACCTTACAAGAACATGATGGACAATTTTAAAAAGTATTTTGTGGCAATCAAGTTTTCACAAATCCCAAGGATTGATAATAAAGTTGTAGATGCAATGGCTACAATTGCTTCCTTGTTACAATTATCAGAAAATAAAAATGGTATGAATTCTTGGTGGAACAATTGTTTTCTCCCGCCTATGATAATCCTGAGACCCAAGTCATATGCCATTTAACCAGTTCTGATTCACCTTTATATGGAAATATTTATACCTACCTAAAAATAACATCTTACCTTCAGACTTATCTCAAAACCAAAAAAGGAATTTCATATGCCAATCATCCCATTATACCTTGATCGCCGATATCCTTTATCACCATGGTCTTGATGGTACACTCCTACGATGTCGTGAACGTGATGAATCTGAACAAGCCTTACAAGAGGTTCATGGTGGTATTTGTGGAACTCATTCAAGTGGTTTAACCTTAGCCAGAAACTTGTTAGAATGGGATATTGTTGGCCTACCATGGAAAGAGAATCTTTTACTTTTGTCAAGAAATGTTCTAAATGCCAGATCCATGGGAATCTTATTCATGCACCTACACAAGAACTGCAGCCTTTCACTCCAACATGGCCTTTTTCTCAGTGGGGACTAGATCTTGTTAGAAAAATTCATCCTTCATCATCAAATGGGCATAAATTCATCATCATAGCTACAAAGTATTTTACAAAATGGATCAAATTTGTTCCTTTGACGACCGTGACCGGTAAACAAATTTCTTCATTTATCTTGAATTACATCATCTGTCGATATGGAATTCCTAATTATATCATCACTGATAATGGGAGGCCTTTCAAGAATCAGGATGTTGATGAACTTTGTGAAAAATTTCACATCCAACATAGGTTATCTACACCTTACTATCCACAAGGAAATGGTCAAGCTGAAGCTTCAAACAAAACAATCTTGAAGATCTTGAAGAATATAGTAAATGATGTCGGTCGTGATTGGCATGTCTAGTTAAATCCAACTTTGTGGGCATACAGAACCAGCATTCGCACACCAACAGGAGCTACCCCATATGCCTTGGTATATGGAGTAGAAGTGATCTTACAATTAGAGGTTGAAATACCTTTGCTTAGGGTCTCACTCAAAGGATTGATAAATGATGAATACTACCGAGTATCTCATCTATAAGAGCTAAAACTGTTAGATGAAAGATGTCAACATGCAGCTGATCATTCGAAGGGTTATCAACAAGTTATGTCCCATAGCTACAATCACAGAGTTAGACCACAAACATTTCAAGTAGGTGATTTAGTCTTGAAAAAAAATCCACGCAATCAGCAAGACAGAGAAAAGAAAGGAAATTTGAACCAAATTGGCTTGGTCCATTTGTCATCATTGCAGCCTATGGTTCTGGAGCATATCAGTTATCTACATCAGAAGGGGCCCTGTTTAAAGAATCGATCAATAACATTCATTTGAAGAAGATCTACGTCTGAATCATCAAAACTCAAAAAGTCCTGAAAAATACATAAAAATTAGAAAAAGTTTTGAAAAAAAAAATCATAAAAAAATCAGAAAAGAAAAAAAATTAAAAAATTCACATGATCTACAAAAGTGCAATAAAAACAAGTGGTGAAAACCTGGAAAATAGGGGCTACTTGTGATCAAAATGGGCTCCTCTATCTATTAGTTTATGTCTTGCATTCGCTTTACAACATCATCTATCCATTTCTATCATCTATACATATCTATCATATCCATATAATGCAACAAGAATCCTTGTGTTTCATCATGGCTTGAAGAAATTTGTACATATCCATAATATTTAGGTTGTGTTTACACTGGGGGTGGGAACACAAATTAAACAAGAGAGGGGCAACGAGCTTTTAGAACATCACAAATGAACAAATGACGGTTTGACAAAACACAACATAAATTGACACATCAAATCAATCACAACACCAAAATGATCACTCAATGCCAATGAAATCAAACAACATGGTTAAAACAACATTAATCAAAACAAAAAAACATCAATGTTGACAACCAAGTTGGATGATCTTAATTTGAATAATGTTTGGAATAATTTAGGCAAAAATTTGAATTGTTGGTTGATTTTCTATCATATCTCTAGATCAAATCGATGATGTACTGAACTAGAAAAGCAAGGAAGGAGTATTATTTTTCTTTGTCTATTGTTTGTGAGTGAATCATTAGTACTATGAAAATTGGTCGCAAGACATGCTCTACTAAGTATCATTAATGACATTTCGGAATTTTCATGGGAAACGGGTTAACTCTTGTTTGTTTATGCAAGCGATACTCAGACCATCTTGGTTCAATTATACCTAGATGATTGTATTATCTTGCTATATCAAAATTCATGAAAGCAATACTCAGGTCATCACTGGTGCTAACATACCCTTTGATGCTTGTATTATCTTTCAACATTTCAATGCTCTATGATGACACAAAAAGCACAAATAAGCTCTCAGAATGGCAATATTGTACAAATATCCTACATGGTTAGTATAGATTACATTCATTTTAGAATCTGCATTTGGCATTTATAGATTTTTCCCAAAAGCTGGCAAAGTATAAAAGTTTCATATCTTTCCAATAAACGACTAAGTATATTTGACATTCACAAAAAAAACATCATCATATTCATTTTTCATAACATATCATTTCATCATATGTCACATCATAAATCATATCATAAACATCATGCATATAGAAAATAGAAGGATTCATCACATAAGGAATCATCGCTGTATATCATATTATCTCAAAAATGAATGTCAAAATGTATAAAGATGTCAAATAATATGCATCATAAAAAATGGGACCATATTAGTATGTATTCAAATGTCTCAACAGAGTATCAATAACACATCATATAAATGCACTACGAAGTGCTATCCTCTAATGTTGCCGGTCTCAGCTCTGTTCCACCTACTCCTGATCAAGTAACGAGGCCAGTCTGCATGCCTTGATCACATCTCTATCCGTCTGTCCAAGCTGCGGAATCAACCTCCATGTCTTTGGGAATCGCTCCCGTAACTGGAAGACGCTCAATCTATCCTATTGAATAGGAAGAATCATTTAAGTCAAAGCGAAATTAACATCAACTCATCATGACAAATCAATCAAATCTGAATACAAATTTATCAAAATCCTATTTGTTTTTACAACTTTAGAAGAAAACTTATCAACAAACTATTTGTTTTTCATCATCATGAAAAGCAAATTTATCAAAATCTTGTTTGTTTTTAACAACCTTAGAAGCAAACTTATCAACAAACTATTTGTTTTTCATCATCATGAAAAGAAAATTTATCAAAATCCTATTTGTTTTTAACAACTTTAGAAGCAAACTTATCAAACAACTATTTGTTTTTCATTAACTTGAAAGAAAATTTATCAACTACTATTTGTTTTCCAACAACCTTGGGAACAAATTTATCAGACAAACATCATCAAATCAGGGCAATGCAATAAGCAAACAATCATAATTTTTGAACGATGAATTGACATCTTAAAAATCATAAAAATTGAAAACATTCCAACAAATCTAAAAATTCAAAAAAATTCACAAAAATTTCAATCTTATCAATTCATTGTCCAAGGGGGCATATACCTATCAACATTTGGCAATTAGCATATGGGGAAAATTTCAAAATTCTTTGAAGCAATGCGTAAAACACATCACTTCAAAGAGGGGAAAAATGTATACACCTAAAAATGGTCACATCATAATAGTCTAGTAATTAATTAAATATTTTTAATATTTAATTAAATCTCTAAATTCAATCTGCGTATAAATAAATCTAAATAATTTATTTATATTGTTCATTCTTTCATTTTGATTAAATAAATAAGTTTATTTAATCATTTTTCTTATCCATTTCTTAATTAATTAAATAAACATAATGATTTATTTATATTAATTAAAATATAATCTTGGCTTGAATATTTTATTCAAATAAAGATTAAATATTCTTCTCTTCTAAAAATCTTCTAAATTCTATTCACAATTAAATATTCCAAATATTTAATTAATTCTTCTAAAGTCTATTCACAATTAAATATTCCAAACATTTAATTGACTCTTCTATAGTCCTAAAATCAAATATTTCAAAAATATTTTAAATCCTCAAACTCACATTTAATTAAATGGATTATTTGCAACAACTGTGAAATAACTTCAAAATAGAAAATCAAACAAATTTCTCTATTTCTGAGCAAAGATGTTCCCGTGGGTTGAAGACAAACCTCCATTCTTCTCTCCAACCTCCCAACATCTTCCATCTTCCTCTCAACCTCTCCATCTCTCACCATTCAAATTTACCAGACAATCTCATAGCCATTGATCTTTTCTAGCCAGGCTCTTGCCTATAAAAAGCTATAAAAAGGACTATCGAGTCTCTAAAAAAAAAGAGAAGAAGCTTGCATACAAGAAAACTATAGTCAATCAGCCTTTCGGCATCCATAGCCTCTAGAATCATAGCATAGCATAGCTTAGCATATTAGCAATCCATATCATGGCCTACCATCCTCATATCATAGCTTCAATAGCATTCATAATCCACAGCCCCTGTGCATAATCTACAACCCCTGTGCATATCCACAAACCAACATTTCACTCCACCAGCATATAGGATAGAGAAGTACTCTCCCTTTGCATACTTGTTCTGCAGGTTGCCATTCTAAGAAGCTTTGCTTATACAATCTGAGAGCAGTAGCTTCAAGCAAATCACTGGAGATAGAGGACAATTGAACAATTCTAAAGAAGCTCTATTTGATTTCTTTGATTTCATTCTATTTAGCTTTCTTTAGTTTAATGTTGCATTGGTGTGTTTTTGTCATATCATTTTGATACTAACATTTCTCAAAATCAATATCAAATCATCACGACAAATCAATCAAATCTAAATATCAAATTTATCAAAATTCTGTTTGTTTTTAACAACTTTAGAAGCAAACTTATCAACAACCTATTTGTTTCTCATCATCATGAAAAGAAAATTTATCAAAATTATGTTTGTTTTTAACAACTTTAGAAGCAAACTTATCAACAAACTATTTTGTTTTTCATTTTCATGAAAGAAAATTTATCAAAATTATGTTTGTTTTTAACAACTTTAGAAGCAAACTTATCAACAATTATTTGTTTTTAACAACTTTAGAAACAGATTTATCAGCTACTCTTTGTTTTCCAACAACCTTGGAAACAAATTTATCACGAAACAATGCTGGTGGGTAGGAAGTGCCATCTTTCTCACTCTAGAGCTCAAAAATTATAATTTTTACTAGGTTAAAATGGAAAAATGACATGGAAAATGACATTTTTAACCTATTTAAAGGCAAAATTGGGGCATTTATCACATTCTATCACTGCAAGGGCAATTTAGGTAATCAATTTTTCATCTCATGTTTTTCCACGTAAATTTCTTCACATCATAATTTTTCGAATGATGAATCGACATCTTAAAAATCATAAAAATCAAAAAATTTCAACAAATCTAAAAATTCAAAAAAAATTCACAAAAATCAAAATCTTATCGATTCATCGTCTGAGGGGGCATATACCTATCAACATTCGACAATCAACATTTGGAGAAAATTTCAAAATTCTTTGAACCAATGCGTAAAACACATCACTTCAAAGAGGGGCAAAATGTATACGCCTAAAAATGGTCACATCACAATAGTGTAGTAATTAATTAAATATTTTTAATATTTAATTAAATCTCTGAATTCAATATGTGTATTAATGAGTTTGAATAATTTATTTATATTGTTCATTCTTTCATTTTGATTAAATAAATAAGTTTATTTAATCACTTTTCTTATCCATTTTCTTAATTAATTAAATAAACATTATGATTTATTTATATTAATTATCATATATAATCTTGGTTTGAATATTTTATTCAAATAAAGATTAAATATTCTTCTCTTCTAAAAATCTTCTAAATTCTATTCACAATTAAATATTCCAAATATTTAATTAATTCTTCTAAAGTCTATTCACAATTAAATATCCCAAACATTTAATTGAGTCTTGTATAGTCCTGAAATCAAATATCATAACATATAAAATTAAATAAATTTTGATTATCCACAACAACCGTGAAATAACTTCAAAACAGAAAATCAATAAATTTCTCTTTTTCTAAGCAAAGTTGTTCCTGTGGGTTGAAGACAAACCTCCATTCTTCTCTCCAACCTCCCAACATTTTCCATCTTCCTCTCAACCTATCCATCTCTCACCATTCAAAATTACTAGACAATCTCACAGCCATTGATCTTTGCCAGCCGAGCTCTTTCCTATAAAAATCTATAAAAAGGACTGTCGGGTCTTTGAAGTAAAATAAATAGAAGAAGCTTGCATACAGGAAAACTATAGTCAATCAGCCTTCCAACATCCATAGCCTCTAGAATCATAGCATAGCATAGCTTAGCATATTAGCAATCCATATCATGGCCTATCATCCTCATATCATAGCTTCAATAGCATTCATAATCCACAACCCCTATGCATAATCTATAGCCCCTGTGCATATCAGTATAACAACATTTCACTCCACTAGCATATAGGATAGAGAAGTACTCTCCCTTTGCATACTCGTTATGCAGGTTGCCATTCTGAGAAGCTTTGCTTATACAATCTGAGAGCAGTAGCTTCAAGCGAATTACTAGAGATAGAGGACAATGAAACGATCCTGAAGAAGCTCTGTTTGATTTCTTTGATTTCATTCTATTTAGCTTTCTTTAGTTTAATGTTGCATTGGTGTGTTTTTGTTATCTCATTTTCATACTAACATTTCCCACACACAATCATATGTACATCTTGATAGATTTCATGCACAAGTAAGAATTTTTTAGTGATCACATTCTCTCCATGGAAGAGATCAATTAAGATCCCATTAGTGGGCATGTCATTGATTCAACCGACTATGTAAATAGGACCATCAAGTGCATGTTTAAGTATGCATTTTTGTGAGAGAGCGATATCAAGATGCATTTTAGTTTGGCCCTTATGAGGTTGAATTTTGATCAATCCAACCATACTATCCATAGGACTTTTTTCATCATTCGTGTCAACATTCATCGCATCATTCTTCTTAGTTTCACTAGCTTTGAGAAATCAAATATTATGATTTGGCATAGGGTTGGTAAATATTTGCAAGTTTTGGTTGGGAGGGGCAATAGACTTCTTACATTGATCATTGATACCTCCAATTTGAATACGATTAGAATCAATGATGTCTTGCACAAGATGTTTAAGATGCTAACAGTGTTTTGTATCATGTCCATTTTCATGGTGAAAATGACAATAGGAATTTGATCTAAAGTTCGAAGGTAATGGATTATTAGTATCATGAGTTCTAAAGAGATGTAAGGAAATCAAGTTCTTTTCTAGAATTTGTAACATGGTGTTATGGAGGGTATCAGGTAAGGGAGTAAATTGTTTAGCCAGATCCCCAAATGTAAAAGGATTTGTCTTCTTTATAGCAGCCACTTGGGTATCAACATGATGGGTTGGTTGAGGGGGATTTAGTTGAAGAAAGCCTTTCTTTTGTTTCCTAAAAGGTTGGTAATTGTTTTGAGTTGTGGATTAATTTTTTTTTAGGATGGCTAGAGGTTGGTTTTGTTTCATGACTATTAACTGATTTTTGATAATCATGAAGGGTGGTACACAAGTGTAGAAAGGAAGGAAATTTCATCATGCCAAGCTTATATTGTATCTTAGTTTGTAAGTTCTCAATGAACATTCATTGAAGGTGAGGATCAAAAATCTTTATGTTGATTTGGGAATAAATAAATTGGTAGTGTGAAATGAAATTAGTAACCTTTTCATCATCCTTTTGCTTACATCTCATCAAATCAGCTAATGTCATCTTAGGAGTCATGCAATTGGAAATGGTTGATAAAGGCCTCAACAATTTCATTGAATGAACAAATTGATTTATTTGGTAATGAGGAAAACGATTCTAAGGCAGTATCTTTCAAGGACCTAGAGAAAAACTTAGGTAAGAGCTTATCTTCAAGGATGAAATCACTACATAAGGCGGTGTAAGCGAAAACATGTTTAGAAGGATCTCCTTTCCTTCCATATTTTTCAAACCTAGGAATATCTATACCTTGTGGTGTTGGCATTCTTAATATCTCCAAGGATAAGGGATTTCTTTTGACATAGTATGAAGGTTGGCCATTTTGATTTTGGTTGATGGTGGATTGTTTTTTCTTTAAGGGATGAAACATTTTGTAAGAGTTGGTTAAGGATGGCATCATTGTTTGTATTTTGAGATGGAGGTGAATATGTTGGAGGTGTATATGTGTTTGAAGGGGAAGTGAATGGAATGCTTATGGGAGGTAAAGTGGTAGGAGATATGACATGAGATGCCACAAAGGTATAAGGATTGCTAGTAGAAATACCCAAGGTAGGAATGACATTACTAGTAGGTTGCATCGTTGTGGTAACTTGAGGGTTGGTATAGGTAGGAATAGAGGAAATGGATGTAGGAAGAGGAATTTTTGTTCCTGCTTGACTTTGAGCATTGTTCAAAGTTTGAGCATGCACAACAAGTCATTGAGTTAACATGTTTGCCAAAATCTAAGCTAAGTTGCATGCAATATCTATTCCTTTTTCACTTCCAATCATTTAATGTATGTTATCTATTTTAGGAATAGTAGTGTTGGAAATTTTTTCTATACTTGCTAGGTTTTATAGGTTTTCCAATTCTTCATGGATTTGGATTATGTTTTCTTAAGGGACACTAGCAACCATTTTTTCAACAATTGGCATACTACTTGAAGGTAAAGAGATGTGAAGGGTATGGTCCATACCTAGTGAACTAGTGTCAATAATATGAGTGAAAGAGCTAGATAACCCAAGATCCATGATGAGTGTGTTATTGTGGGATGACATGAGTCTCGAACTACATCTCACTATAGTATTAGCAATAGGATACGAAGTTGTAAAGCTTGTGCAAAGGAAAATCAATGAATGCATGATAAATGCAATGGACACAAGATAAATGATATACTTTAATTCTAATTCTTATGTTTAAAAAATAACTTAAAATAAAACCAAATTAAGTGAAATCTAATGAAATGAATGAAATAGAAAATCAATAGATTGAAACAAAGATCTGATAACAAAAACCTGAAGCATAGAAATAAAGTTTTTAATGTTGTAAAATGCAAATTCAGGTATGATACATGACTAAATCACACAGATGGGAAAATGAGTCCTAGTTAGGGTTTTTGGAAGGTTCAAATACTAAAAAATAAACACCATAGAATTCCTATAAATCTGGAAAAACCAACTGTACATGGACTAAATTGACTAGGTGGGAAAATGAGTCCTAGATTAGGGTTTTTAAGCCAAACTCAACAAATTTTGAGTTGATATTAAGGTTTCTAGATTGTATGCTCAAATTACTATTACAATTATAGTTTTCTAGTGAAATTCAATGATGCAAGATGCAAAAACGCAACCTATATGCACTTTTCCACTAATGCAAGATTTAGAAGCCCTAAATGCAATTTAACTAATGTAAAGTTAACCTAGATCTAAGAATTATAATGTTCTCCAAATCAGAAACATGGAAGTTTCCAAAAGTCAGGTTCACCAAAATCAACCAAAGGAAATAGGGTTCCACCTTTTAGGAGATGGAACTAAGGACCTATTTCACTCTTAGTTCATTAGGAAACCCTAGAGACTTCAACCCAATGATTCAATTGAGAGAAGAAGACACAAGGGGAGTGGTTTCCTTAGGTGTGATTAAAAGGGGGGTTTTCCATTACCCAAAATAGGGGACGATGCCTCTCCAACAATAGCCATCCTATCCTTGAGGATAGTAGAAGGGGAATCAAGCTTAACTTTCCTTGGCATGTCTACAACCTTATCCTCACTACAAGTTTCGTAGTCCTTCTGGATAGGACCCGAGGCCCCTTTATCCATCATACCCACCACATGAGGTTGTTAAAACACTTCCATGGAAGCCTAAGAGTCTAGAACATAATCTGTATCCTCCTCCATTTCAGACTCCACATCCGAGACTTTAGAATTCTTTTTCTCTTTCACAATGACTAGCTCATATTCAAAGGCAGTATCATAAGATTTCCTCAGCCAACTTCTTTTGCTTACCCTTAGGAGTGATCGCCAGTGGCTTAGAGACCTAAAAGGATTTTAAATTATCCAAGATTAACAAAATAAGGCCCACATGAAACACCAAATTTTTAGGGTTCTTTTTATGGTCCTTCAAACCACACTCTAGAGAGGCTAGGAGATAAAAAGGAAAATAAATTTTATTTTTATTGTGAAAATGGTTAAGGAGAACAAAATGGTAGATATTAACAAGAAAAAAATGACATTCAAGAGTTATATAACTCATTAATTCCTCTGCTACATCCCCCAGGAGAGATTTAAGTGATTTTCGTTGGTACCCTCCACTCTTTTCCATCTTCAAATCTTTCTCTTTAGTTCCCTTGAAAAAATTATCCATGGTAGCCTTAGATTCTTTCTTGTCCTTGTACACCTTCATCCCTTTTGTAGAGAGCCCATTAATATTAGAAATAAAATCCTTAGTGACATCAAACTCAGTACCTCCCAGTCTCAAAACCCTATTGTTCCAGCCCTTGGCAAACAAGGCCATAGCCTACGGGTTGTTACCATGCAACCTTTCTAGATAAGGTGTAAGCTCACTTTTCTCCAGGATAGCCCACACCTATTTTTTTTTCTTAGCAACATCATATGAGAATGGTTATGCATGATTTCTATCACCTCCCATGGCACTTGGTTTAGCAGAACTTAGAAGTTTTAGGAACTTGCAGACAATAAGAAGAATTCTCAAGAAGGAGAGCCAAAAAGTGCCCAAAATCCATGTGGCAACGGTATTATGGAAGAGGGGAATTATGAACCTAGGGCACTGTCCCATACATAGATCAAAGGAAGTACCATCAGCACACTCAAAATCTAACTCCCCATTACACCATATAATTCTCTACCACGTGAAGATAGTCATACGAGCCCTCATCATAATGAGGTGAACATCCAAGTTAGCAATTTTGGATATTATGATTTGAACAAGTAGTGGCCTCCAAGGGGAGGGGATCGTTAACATCCCACTCCCTAGAAACCTTCACACCAAGGTTAGCGAAAACATTATCTAACCCATTTCCTTCCCTAAATATATGAGAAATATAATACTCATCAAAGGACTTTAGGATATCAATAGCATCCCTAATGATAGAATCAATACTCCAAGTAGCAATTGAAGACCCCTTGAGGTTATTAATAATATTGAGAGAATCCCCCTCGAGCTACACCTTCTTATACCCTCTAGAATGAGCCCTCTTCAACCCATGATAGGCTACAATTGCTTCCACAATGTGGTTCATTTGGGTTCCCAAATTGCCTTACTTTGTTGCTAATCATTGCCTAAGTCCCTTTTTGTCCTCAGTTTTAGTGCGAATGCATACATTGAATATGGTGAAATCCATATTAGATTTGAAATCTATAACTCGACATTCCATCCAATTTGCATTTGATTGAATAAAACTTATTGTGATATTGATATTATTCCATAATATTACAATGCCACCAATTGATGGGTAAAAGCACAAAATTGTGTCACACTTTCGGATTGAATAAAACTTATTGTGATAATGATATTATTCCATAATATTGCAATACCACCAACTGATGGTAAAAGCACAAAATTTTGTCACACTTTTGGCCAAATAAATAGTTCTGAGTGAAATATTTTTGCTCAGAAATGTTTCAACCGAATAGGTTTCGACCAAAACCATGTGAATAATACATGGCACATAGGGTTTTGACCAAATAGGTTTCCGTTGAAACCAATTTTCTTTTTCCCTTTGCTGCTTTCAAATTGGCTTATTTTATGTGCAAGGTTTCTATAGAAAGGGTTTCGGCTGAAACCCTTTCTATAGAAACCCTTTTGGCCAAAATTGTCTAGTTGGAAGCCAACTCAACTTTTTTCAAAAAAAATTGTATCTTTCAACTTCAACTAAGTATTTCTTTAGTTAGAATGATGTTTAAAAAAAAAATTAAAATACCCTTTTGTAGACCTCGGAATGCTAAATCCAAATATGTAATTTTTTAATATTTTGATTAGTTTTAATATATTTTATTTCAGAAATAATGTAAGTAGGTTGTTAAAGTTAAAAAAGAGGTTGATTAGAAATTAAAATAAAATAGTAAAACATATTAAAAAGCTTAAAAAAATATATAGGGCACAGGAGGAGAGAGTCTTCTTCAAAAGGGTATAATTTGTTTTTTGAAAATGATTAAAAAAATAGACAATAGTTGATGGCCTGTGAAAACTATCGAATTCTGACAAGTTTGACTTTAAAACATTATTATGAGAAAAATATACATCAATTTTTTTTATTTTTTTTTCCATGCACAAGATATTGAAGTTAACTATTTGGAGAAAAAAGAAGAAGGGAGAAATGAAGTTTTTTTCAATTTATTTCTTGACGGCCCTTGAAGTCACTTTTTTCTGAAAACTTCAACATTCCAAAATCTATTTTTAAATTGATAAAAAAATTAATGAAAACAATATTTTAAAAAAATATAAAATATTACAAGAATAAACTTCATCAAAAGTTCTACATTTCATTAGTTTACATCATTTTGAAATTCAAAAAATAAAAATCACTTTTATGTGGTTGAAGTTCAAAATTTTTTTGTTGTTGGCCAATTCCTTTATAAAGTGTGACACAAGATTGTGTTTTTACCTTGATCCAATGGCATCATAGAAAAATCCTAGCCAAGTTCAATAATATTTCAAAAATTTCTCCACCTCGGCCATATTTAGTTCGGTTTCTTGAAGTAGTACTATATCTATTGATATTTTTTCAGGCGACACTCTATTAAGCATCTCTTGTTAGGGGTGTTTAAGCCCCTAACATTCCATGAAGAGATCTTCATTTTCCTCCAAGGGAGGCTTTAACTGAAAGGAAACTTGTAGCCACATAATGACAATTTCCACATAACCCAAAAGAGAAATCTATGCAAATAAGTACTTAGAATCCACATGCAAGAGAATAGACAACATACCATCAAAGATGACACAAGATATAACCAAGGAAACCCTTAAGAAGGAAAAACCCAAACTCCAAAAGCATCCATCACTCATGTATTATTCAACAATAAACATACATCTTCAAAGTCTCCATGAATACCATTGAAGCATCAAGTTGTCTACAAGAAATCCATGTGAACAAGCATGTAACCACACATCCAATTCTTTTTCCTAGAAATAATATATATTTTCCTAGAACCAAGGATGAACCCCTGCCAACATTTGTTGGAACTTGGTGCCAAAGCTTGCTAGAAAACCTTGGACAAAACTCTTATGCAATTCAACAATTTTTCATAGTAAAATATTTTTTTGTAATTTTGATCATGTTTTCTCTATTTATTTTTCAATTATTGCTACCATTCTTTAGACATAATTAGTTTTTTTCTTTTATATTTGGTGTTTGATAGTTTCAAAAATATTTATGTTGTTTTAATTGACTATACTAATACACAAAATATTCATTAGCTAGAGGATCATGCAATGTTTAAATTTATATTAACAAGTTGATCATAAAGAATAAAATGTTCATTCATAAATGAAAACATGCTAAAAGTAAATTATGGTATTTAATTAAGCCCCAATTAGTCATTCATTCAACTAACATTCTTTTTAGCATCTAGATTCAAATTTTGTTTAATTTTTTCTTGGCATTTCACAAAATATTTTGACTAGCTTGTCCTTAAAAGTGTTTGTATACTCTATATGCTACTTAACTACCCATGAGTGGAGTTTAAACTTCCCATTATACTTATGCAATAATTGTCCTTAATAAAGTTTAAAATGCATATAATTGTTTTGGGAAGGCTATCTCACTTAACATGCTACTGTTCTCCTAATTTATCTTGCAAGAAAACTTGATCTCTTATCTAGTATCAAATTTTCAACTTGTTATATTATCTCTATAATCTATGTTGTTAGGAATAATTGATGTTTTATACTAATTCTACATCTCCTTTACATTAGATGATAATGAAATATGGTACAAATTGTACGACCAAGTAGCACACTACGATGAGTTTTCAGTGAACAACACTTCAAGGAAGAAAAATATCAGCAATATGTTTACTATTTAACTTCTATTTACCATGAAAATTTTGATTATTATTTTACTTTAGTGCATGTGCTATGTTAATTTTTAGGAATGTTTGTTTTAGAGGGCTTTCCATTTTTTGAACTTGGAACTTGTTGCCACACAATAGGTTATTATAACTTTTTATGTTACATTTCTTAAAAAGTTTTATCATGGTGAAATATCTTTGACAATTTGAATTCAACATCTAGTTGATTCCTATAGATATTAGGTGCTTATTGTTGAATGATTTCTTTCATTGGAATTCTTATTATAAATTATTAGCTCCTTTAGCATTTTCATCTTCTTCATAGAAAAAGTAATGCTCAAAGACACAACCAACAAAAAACACTCTCGAATTGCAACCACAATAATTGTCACTGCAATTGGAATGAAGTTTACTATAGAAATTGCATACTTAAGCATGATACATTAAGAAGGTCATGGGGCTCGTCATTCGTTTTTTTTTTTTTTGGTTTTTCAACCTTCATGTACTTAAATTTTCAACTGTGATCATGCTCCAAGATTCATCATACTAGTGATAACTAATCAATGAAATCTTATGTTATCATATTCCAAATTCCCTACCTGAGTCATGTTAGATTATTTTCCCACTATAGCTTGTTGTGGAAATGTAAAACCCACAAACTTAAAATACTATTGCAACGCAATTTAGTTACAAATAAATAATGAAGATTATAAAATGGAACAATAGAATAATAGACAAGACACAAATTTATGTGGTAGAACCTTGACAATATGTCAAGGAAACATCCACGAGGTAAAGTATCAGTATTCTAATTGCTTAGAGAAATTGATTACAATCTTCACACAAATGTTGTTCTTCAATCACAATTCATTACAATTATTTTCTCTTCAAGGCAACAAGATATATATAATATCTTCAACCTATGTCAAACTTAGAAAAAAAATGGCTTTGTTTTTATTGCTTTCATTATTTTATATTTTTGTTTTAAATCTTTATTTATATTTCTTTGTTGTCATTATCCAACAATCTCCACCTTGACAAAAATTTACTTGATACTTGCCCATGCCCATTCATCACCTTTTCTACAAGCCAAGAGAATTCAAACTCCACTTCAACTTATCTAGTTGTATTGGTTTTGTAAACATGTTTGTACAATTTTCTAGTGTATGAACTTTCTCAAGAGCTACTCCACCTCCATCAGTAACATGTCTTATAAAATGGCATTTCATTGCAATATGCTTAGTCCTATTATGATAAGATAGATTTTTAGTCAAGTGTATAGCACTTTGACTATCACAAAAAAAAACACCTTTTCTTGCACTTTTCCAAACTCACCCAAAAGACCCTTTAACCAAATTTCATCTTTACATGCATGTAAGAAACCCATATACTTTGTCTCAGTTGTGGATAAATAAACTATTTATTGAAGCTTTAACATCCAAAAAATAGGTCCTCTAGTGCAAGAGTAATAACTTGATGTAGATCTCCTTTTGTCCAAATCGCTTACAAAATTTGAATCAACATAACCACAAAATAAACCACTACAACCATTAAAGGTGATACAATAATCATTTGTGCAAGTCTAAGATATTGAAGCAATGATTTCACTACTACCCAATCCTCTTTACTTGGATTTTCCATGTATCTACTATGAACAACACCTGCATGTGATATATTTGGTCCTGTACATACCATCGCATAAATTAAAATTCCTACTACATTGGAATATGGTACATGAGATGGGTATGTGCAGGATCATCATGGAAAAAATAGGCCCTTAAGTGGCAAAAAAATCAGAAAAATCAGAATTAGGCAACTTGACGTAAAAATTTGAATAAGTTATCTATATTATATCAAAAATATGTAAGAATAGAATTTGTAGAAAATTGAATGTAGTTTATAAACTACTAGGTTTCTTTAAACACAATAAAAATATATTTGGTGAAAAAATGAAATTTCAATGTAGTAGTACTTAAATTTCAAGGAAAAAATAAGAAGTAGGTGTCTGTCTAACCACCCTAACCACAATAAAATGATAATATTTTTTTATGATATTTTAGATATAAGTAGAGGACTCATGTCTCAATGTGATGCATATTTTTTTGTAATTATTTTCCAATTAAATAATTAATTATGAATTTTTTATTACAACTTTTAAAAAATATAAAAAAATCGTATGTCTAACCACCTTGACTTGGTCAAAACTTCATGAAATTCAATTTTTTTTTTTTAATCCTATAGTATGTGAAGCATAGAATGTGATGCTTTTTTTGGATTTAAAAAATGTGATATTGTTTGAAATCTATAGATGTTTTTCAACTAGTCTATTAATCAGGACTTTAGTCAGAATTTGAATAGAAAATGAATAATAATTACTTATTAAATTCAAAGTAAAGCATAATTTATATTGGTGGAAAGCTAAGAATCTCCTTTAAAAACCCTTTTCGTTTCATCAAATTTGGGTGAAAAAAGGTCATTAGCCACATACCCATCATATTGCCACTTTTTGGCCCATCATGATCCTGCATATGTATACCCAGACATAATCCTTTTTTTCTTTATTACTAGGGCATAAACCTGAAGAAATTTTAAAATGAGAAGCTAAAGGGATATTTATTGGTTTAAAAATATTCACACCAAGTATTACGAGGATTTTCTCCACATATTTCTACTGCAATAACCAAAGCTTACCACTTTCCTTATCTTCAAGTGTATTTTCATGCCCAAAATTTGTTGTGGTGCTCCTAGATCTTCCCCTTTTTTATGGATTGACCCCTAACCACCACTTACTCTAATGTGGAGGTTTCTATGATATATTTCCTCCATGCCTCTTCAAATAACAAAGCTCCAACAAAAAAATAAAATTCAAGGGTTTCAATTGTGCTAAAGCTAATGAAAGTGACTAAGTGATTTTAGGATTCAGACAATGAACACAATAACATAATTTTCTTGTATTCATATTCAAATTTTACACTCATACTATCTAATTGACATATAAGAGTATGGAAAATATTTAAATGATCAACAATTTTTATACCTTCTTTCATTTGCAAACTATACAACTGCCTCTTCAAGTAGATTTGATTTGTCAAGGGTTTTGTCATATAAAGACTCCATTTTACTCCATAGGCTTAATATTGTTTCCTCTTCAATAATATTGAAAAGAAAATCATATGATAAAAACAACTTAATTGTGCTAAGAGCTCTTGTATCTAGATCCTCCCAATCCTCATCAGTCATATTTGTAGATTTCTTTGACTTTCCTACTAATGCTTTGTGCAATCCTTGTTGCACTAACAAATCATGTGTCTTAAGCTTCCATAGCTCAAAATTATTCTTCCCATTGAATTTCTCCACCTCAAACCTTGCATTCTAAACTATTATGGTGTAAATTTTCACCTAGTGCAAATTCCCATAATACTACCTCACTTTAGCCTTATAAACCCGACAATGCAAAAAATATGCCACCTTTCCCTTTCCTTTCACATGTCCTTTTGTCATTTTTTGTTGGTGAGATATTTTTTTGTCAAAGAATCTCACGTGCTATGCAAATGTTTGCATGTCACACTAGCATCTTGACATGATTCATGGGTCAGTGGATGTTGGAGGCCTTACATTCTCTACCACCCTAGAAATTGTAACATCCCTTGCAAACCTTGACCACCTGAAAACACCCTCTTACCTCCAAAAATAATTTTAAACTCCATTCTATCGATTAGATTTACTATCTCTTTCAATTCATTCAATCTATCACTTCTATTCACTCAACCTTCATTCTCACTCTACACCATCGTGTTGCTTCTACACCATTGTCTCTGGCTCTCTTCCTTCCTCTCTCAACTTCTCCAAGTGTGTAGAAAGGAGGGTAAAATATTTATTTACTTACATTGTCTTGTTTATAGAATATAATTTAGATTGTATTTGCATTCTATAATATATGTCTATTTCCATTTCTTTATCATTTTCTCTATAATGTAGTCTATCAGTTGTTGTTTGACTAGGGAAAACTCCAAAATACAACCACAACACTTTTTCATTTCCATGTGTGTAAGATTTTCTTGTGAGGATCTTGCAGGAGGATGGACCTTTTGTAAGTTCGTTTTCTTCTTCCTTTCCCTTTTCATTTTGTTATTAGGTAGTTAATCTTCCAAGTTATATTATTCTTCTTGTTGTTTCCTTTCATTTTATGCATTTCGTAATTCACTATTAAACTATTAGATTAAAACTCTCAAGTTGTTAACATGCCCTGTGACTTTCAATCTATGAACTCTACTCTTTGACCGTATGAGACACTAGCATGCCTTTGAGATGATAGTACCCCACGCTTTCATCTATCTCATGACACACTATCATCCTCTAGCCTAGAGCCAATTAGTTTCTAGACTGAGACCATTGTGATTTGTTCACCCATTTCCCAAAAAATTCCATCAAAAAAAATAAAAAGAAAAGCTTAGCTTTCCATTCCTTTTTAGCCTATTTCCTTTTGGGAGTCCTGAGGTAATTGAGGGAAATTTTCTCCATGCTGACTCTTCTTTGTTATAGAGACACAGGAGTAGCAAGTCCCCTCTACATTTTGGTGAACTTGATGTGAACTTTCCCCTTTGGGCAAGTGCATGGATCTATGACACAATTTTGGCTCTTAAGGTACCACTTTTTTTTTAAATTTGCAAAATTTGATTTGCATGAGAAAATGAAGATAGTTACGCTCAAAATTTCAAGATACAGCTAAAAAAAAGTTGAATGCTCCGAGTCTAGTTGCTAAGATACTAATTATTTTTGAAATTAACGAAGATTTAGGGTCTCAAAAAGGGGGGCCCCAAAATAGGTCCTTTTTTTATTAAAAAAAATAGCATAGCGCCTAAGGGCTCCCCCGTTTTTTATTAACTTTTTCTTAGAATTTCAAAAATCTGAATGGTGAGAAATTAGCTAACACCATGTAGTTTTTCCTCATTCTTTCGGATAATTTTTTTAATATTTTATGAATTTTGAAAGTGGACACATCCTGAAAAGTTGAAATTTGAACATGCTCCCCCCTAATTCTTTTGAAAACTAATCGAAAATTGAATTTTTTTCATCACGTGTAGAATGGAGTCTATTTTAAAAAATGGAATTTGTTTCACGTTTCAATGAATGAGTAAAAATCTATCCTAAAACTAGCACATGTTGGTTTTTGACCAAAAACAGAGGTGTTTACAATAGAAGGTATGGATCAAAACCTTAACTAAATCAAAATGAAAAAAAAATTATATATTTAGATAGTGAAGAGAGAGGGTAACACTATCACATTTTTTTTTATAAACTTGCATTGAAAGACGTGCAAATGTGACAAGGAGCACAGACAAAAATATGAGGAAATTTGGAAAATATTGTCAATTAACATGTCCGAAGCAGGTCATTTGGAGAGCACCACATTTGGAACTCACCAAATGACCTACTTTGAACAAAATGTAACTTTCCCCTTTCTTTGGTCAACCACTCTGATAATGCTGAAAGTGCACGACTTATGATCGTAGATGGATAGTTGAGGTTTTACCTTTCATATCCTCTCTACCTCATTACCCTAACTAGATAACTCTCTATCCCTCTAAAGTCTTTCTCTCTCTCAGGTCTCACTCCCTCCAATGCTACCTAGATTACTCTCTCTCACTCCAAATCCCTCTTAGGTCTCGTTCCTTCCCACCCTACCTAGATAAATCTCTAGCACTCCAACACCCTTTCTAACTCTCCCTATCTCTCTCCCCCTCTAGTATTTTTGTCTCTCTCACTCTATCTCCTCTTAGGTCATTATCTTTCTCTCTCTGTGTCTCTCTCTCAAGTCTCTCCCTCCTACCCCCCCTCTCTCTCTCAGGTGTCTCCCTCCCCCTCTCTCTCTCAAAAACACACACACTCCATCTCTCTCCCCCACTCCCTCTCTCTCACTCCCTCTATCTCTCCCCCACTCTCTCTCCTCTCTCTCTCGTGTCTCTCCTCCCTACCCTCTCCCTCTCTCTCTCTCAAGTATCTCCCTCCCAAAACCTCTCCCTCTCTCTCTCCCACTCCTTCTCTCTCTCACTCCCTCTATCTCTCTCCCACTCTATCTCTCTCCCTCCCACCCCATCTCCCTCTCTCTCTCAAGTATCTCCCTCCTACCTCTCTCCCTCTCTCTCCTTTTCAAGTCTCCTCCTCCTAACCCATCTCCCTCTCATAGTCACTCCCTCTATCTCTCTCTCACTCCCTCCCTCTCTCCCTCCCTCTATCTATCTTCCTCTCCCTCTCCCTCTGTCTCAAGTATCTCCCTCCCACCACCTCTCCCTCTCTCTCTCAGGTCCCTCTCTCTCACATGCCCTCTATCTCTCTCTCACTCTCTCTCAAGTATCTCCCTCCCACCCCCTCTCCCTCCCTCTCTCTCTCTCTCTCTCAAGTTCTCTCCCTCCCACCCCCTCTCCCTCCCTCTCTCTCTCTCTCAAGTCTCTCCCTCCTACCCCCTCTCCCTCTCTCAAGTCTCTCTCTTTCTCTCTTAATCACTTCCTCTATCTCTCTCTCACACCCTCTCTCTCTCTCACTCCCTCTCTCTCTCTCCCTCTCTCTCTTTCTCCCTTTCTCTCAAGTATCTCCCTCCCACCCCTCACTATCTCTCTCCCTCTCTTGCAGGTATCTCCTCCCACCTCCTCCTCCTCCTCTCTCTCTCTCTCTCATTTCCTCTCCCTCATCCCTTTATCTCAGTCACTCCCTCTCTTTCCCACCCACTCTCCCTCTCTAAAGTGTCTCTCTCAATACTTGTATCTCTCCCATCCCTCTATCTCCCACTCCCTCTCTCTCAAGTCTCTCCCTCTCTATTAGGTTTCTCCCTCCCACCCTCTCTCTCTCTCTCTCTCTCTCTCTCTCTCTCTCTCTCTCTCTCTCTCTCTCTCTCTCTCTCTCCCTCTCTCTTAGGTATCTCCTTCCCACCCTCTCTCCCTCTCCCTCTCTCTCAAGTCTCTTCTTCCTACCCCCTCTCCCTCTCTTAGGTCTCTCTATTGCTCTCTCACTAAATCCCTTTATCTCTCTCCCACTCCCTCTCTCTGTCTCTCCCCCCATCTCTCTCTCTCCCTCAGTATCTCTCACTCCCTCTATCTCTCTCCCATCCCTCTATGTACCACTCCCTCTCTCTCCCCCTCTCTCTATTAGGAGGGAGAGACTTGAGAGAGAGAGAGAAAGAGGGTTGATGGTTCAGGGTTGAGTGTTCATGTTAAGTGTTTATGGGTTGAGGGTATAGGGTTGAGGGTTTAAGGGTTGAGGGTTGAGGGTTTAGGGTTTAGGGTTGAGTGTATAAGGTTTATGGGTATAGGGTTGAGGGATTAGGGTAGAGAGGGAGGAATGGATGGAGGGAGAGATAGAGGGACAAGTGAGATAGAGAGAAGGACAAAAGAGGAGGAAGGGATAAAGATAAATGAGGATTGAGGATCCAATGTATAGGTTAGAGGGTTGATAATTGAGGGCATAGGGTTGAGGACCTATAGGGTTGATGGTTTAGGGTAAAGAGAGAGAGAGGGAGAGGATTTAGGGTTGAGGGTAGAGGGTTTAAGGGTTTAGGGTTTAAGGGTTATGCATGCCTGAGGGATTAAGGGCTGATGGCTGAGGGGCTAGGCAGGCTCTGAGGGCCTACAATTCCATGGTTTTACACCCTTAAGGCTGGGGTGCTAGGTTTTAGGTCAGAGGGCTCCATGGTTAAGGGTAGAGGATAGAGGGCATAGGGTCAGAGGTTTTAGGGTTTATGGTTTTAAGAATAAAGGTTAAGGGTATGAGGGCTGAGGGTTAAGGGTTTTAGGGTTTAGGATTTAGGGTTTAGGATTTAAGGCTGAGGGTTTTAAGGTTTAGGTTTAAGGGTTAAGGGTAGAGGTGCAGAGGGTAGAGGGTTGCAGGCCGAGGGTAGAGGGTAGAGGGCTGAGGCTTAAGGCAGAGGGTAGAGTTTAAGGTTTAGGGTTTATGGGTTAAGGGGTTATGGCAGAGGGGTGAAGAGAGGAGGTTGAGAGTTTAAGGGTTTAAGGCTGAGGGTTGAGGCAAAGGGATGAGGGGTTGAGGGTTGAGGGTGATGCAGAGGGTAGAGGATAGAGAGGGCTGAGGGTTTTAAGGGCTGAGGGATATAGAGCAGAGGGTTAAGGCAAGGGTTTTAAGGTGTTTAGGGTTTAATGGTTTAGGTTTAATGGTTTAGGTTTAAGGGTTTAGGGGTTTATGGTTTAGGTTTAAGGGTAGAGGGTGTAGGGTTGAGAGAGAGAGATAGGGGGGGTTGGGGGTTTAATGGTTGAGGGTTGAGGGTAAAGTGTTGAGGGTTGAGGGTAGAGGGTAGAGGGTAGAGGGTAGAGGGTAGAGAGAGAGATAGAGAGAGAGGGTTGTGGTTCTTAGGGTTGAGGGTAGAGAGTAGAGGGTAGAGAAACATAGATAGAGAGAGAGAGGGTTGAGGGTAGAAGGTAGATGGTAGAGAGATATAGAGAGAGATGTTTGAGCATTTTAGGGTTGAGGGTAGAGGGTTAAGGGTTAAGGGTAGAGGATTTAAGGGTTTACGGTTTACGGTTTGAGGGTTTAAGCTAGGTTTAGGGTTTAAGGGTTAAGGGTAGAGGGTAGAGGATTGAGGGTTGAGGGTTGAGGGTAGAGGGTAAAGGGTAGAGGGTAGAGGGTAGAGGGTAGAGGGTAGATGGTAGAGGGTAGAGGGTTGTGGGTTTAGGGTAGAGGGTAGAGAGAGACAGAGACAAAGAGGGAGAGGGTAGAGGGTTTAAGGTTTTATGGTTTAGCATTTAAGGGTTTAGGGTTTAGGGTTTATGATTTAAGGGTAGAGGTTGTAGGGTTGACAGAGAGAGAGAGGCGGGTAGAGGGTAGAGGGTTGAGGTTAGAGGGTAGAGAGAGAGGGTTGAGGGTTTTAGGATTGAGGATAGAGGGTAGAGGGTTAAGGGTAGAGGGTAGATGGTTTAAGGGTTTAGGGTTTGAGGGTTAAGGGTAGAGGGTTTAGGGTTTAGGGTTTAAAGGTAGAGGGTGTAGGGTTGAGAGAGAGAGAGAGGAGGGAGTTGAGGGTTGAGGGTAGAGGGTAGAGGGTAGAGAGAGAGGTGGGGTTGAGGGTTGAGGGTTGAGGGTAGAGAGAGAGAAAGGGTTTTAGGGTTTAATGGTTTAAGGGTTGAGGGTAGAGGGTAGAGGGTAAAGGGTAGAGGGTAGAGAGAGGGGTGGGTTGATGGTTGAGGGTAGAGGGTAGAGGGTAGAGGGTTGAGGGTAGAGGTAGAGAGAGAGAGAGAATAGGGGGTTGAGGGTTTAAGGGTTTAAGGGTTGAGGGTTGAGGGTATAGGGCTTAAGGTTTTAGGGTTTAGGGTTTAGTGTTTAGGGTTTAAGGGTTTAGGGTTTAGGGGTAGAGGGTGTAGGGTTGAGAGAGAGAGTTTTAGGGTTTAGATTTTATGGTTTAACGGTTGAGAGTTTAGGGTTTACAATTTATGGGTAGAGATTTTAATGGTTTAGGGTTTAAGGGTTAAGGGTAGAGGGTAGAGGGTTGAGGGTTGGGGGTTTTAGTTTTTAAGGGTTGATGGTTTATGGTTTAAGGGTTGAGGGTAGAGGGTAGAGGGTTGAGGGTTAAGGGTTGAGCATAGAGGGTTTAAGGGTTTAGGTTTTATGGTTTATGGTTTAAGGGTAGAGGGTGTAGGGTTGATAGAGAGAGAGAGGGTCGGGTTGAGAGTTTAAGGTTTTAAGGGTTGAGGGTTAAGGGTTTATTTTTTAAGGGTTGAGGGTTGAGGGTAAAGGGTTCAGGATAGAGAGTAGATGGTTGAGGGTAGAGGGTAGAGGGTAAAGGGTAGAGGGTCTTCCCCTCCCACTCCCTCTCTTAGGTCTTCCCCCCATCCTAACTAAATAACCCTCTCTCCCTCTCAAGTCTCTCTCTCTCTCTTAGGTCTCACTCCATCCCATGCTACCTAGACTAATCTATCTCACTCCAATCCCCTCTCCCGCACTCCCTCTCTATCAGGTCTCATGTACCTCACACCCTACCTAGACAAATATATTTTACTCCAACCCCTCTCCCATTGTCAGGTCTTTCCTCCTACCCTAACTAGATAAGTCTCTATTCCTCTCAAGTCTCTATCACTATTAGGTCAAAATCCCTACCGTGCTACGAATGTATGCTTGATCTATCACCTTTTTTGTCAGATGCCATGTTTTTGTTGATGATATGTATTTTTCTTTGATGTCAACACTATTAGCATTATTGTATTGAAGGTTGTATATGTCGAGGATATTGAGAAAATTGTTAAAAGAAGAGTTGCAGGTTGCTAGTGGAACAATGAAGGTCATGAAGGTATTTTGTTCTATACATTGAAGATCAAATGTTGTGGACTAAAGGGTTTATTTTTTAGAGTATCTAGTTCATCTACCAGAAGTTTTAGAGTTTCGTGTGAAGATTTGATTGTGCTATGAACAATTGTGTTCTGACAATGTTTATGTGGTCTTTGTTAGTGTTCCTGATTGAATTTTGTGTAATTCTAGTTGTTGTGGATGCCTCTCTATTAGTTTCTGATGTTTGTGGATGTTTCTAGATCATTCTCCATTTTTTTACGTCCACATTGACTAGTGTGCTCGTGGTCAAAGATTTTTCTTGTGCATGTTCAGGTTTTCATATTCCTAGCTGACATGTTTGTGGTAACGTGTTGCTGATCCTTGGAGATTGAAATTTGAATTTTGAGCATGCTCATGGATATTGTTTTGGTCTGCATCATTGTGTTGGCCAATAGTGTTTAATTAACATTGAAAATTTAATTGTTAATTTGGGTTGACATTGTAAATATGTTTTATTTTTTTTGGTTGACTAAGTGGTTGATGTAATTCCATGATGTGGATATATACGAGTGATTGGTTAAGCGAATCAGTATGTGTGGTGTAATAAAAGCTAGAGATAGTGAAACTGTGCGAACATTGATCTATTCATTCGATTGCAGATCAAAGTGAGAGTGAAGAGTGAAGGAGTTTTTCTATGCTTAAATGGAACTATAATCAGGGTTGTGTAGAAGCTATTTTCTTAGTTCATACCCTATGGATTTAAACCTATTTTTTATTGTTGGGTAGTGATCCCCTATTGTATTTGAGCAGTGAGCTCTAGGCAGTGTGCCTAAATGCATGTGCATTCCCCTTACTATTTTCATTACACTTTTAATAGGGTATAATATTGTGGACTAACATTCACCGTGGATTTTCCCCTAATAGGGTCTCCACATAAAATTTTTGGTGTTCTCTCTGTTTTTGATGTGTTGATCATTTATGGTTTATTATTCATTCATCATACCTGAGATTAAAGTTAAGTAAAGACTGAAAATTTTAATATTATGTGACAACTGATTCACCCCCCTCCTAGTTTTTTGTCCTTGTTTTTCCAACAATTGGTATCAGAGCAAGTTCCTCTGAAGAATTTTAAAAGCTTGAGGTGATTCATGATGAAATCATAAAAGGACAATCCTAGATTCAATGGAATAAACTACTCACTATGGAAAGCTAGGACGGAGTGTCATTTGATGTGTATTGGTGAACCCTACTAGAAGATTTCTAAGAATACATATGTTATTCCTCAAAAAGGTCATTCCACTACTGATGAGATTAAAGAGGTTGAGAATAATGTTGGGGCTATGGAATCTTTACTAAGTGCTCTAACAGATTCGAAAATGAAAAATATGATAGGTCTAAAGACAACTCATGAGATTTGGAAAAAGCTAGAAACTTTGTATGAAGGAGATGTACATGTAAAGATGGCTAAGCTATAGAGTTTAAAAGGAAAGTATGAAAATTTGAAGATGGGTGAAGATGAAAATATTTCTTCTTTTATGTAGAGAGTAAGTGAACTAGTGATGGGTACTAGATGTGCCAGTGGTACCCTAGAAGAGGAATAAATTGTAGCTAAAGTGCTCAGATCATTGCCTCCCTCTTACAAAGAAAAGGATCATACTATTGAAGAAACCAGATCATTGATGAATATGACAAGAGATACACTAATTGGTAAACTTGTTGCCTTTGAATTGAGTGAATTTGGTGAATTTGTTCCCAAGACTGAAACTACATTTAAGGCTACTATATCTGGAAGAAACAAGCAAAGATATGATTTGGGGGAATCTTCTAGAGATTCATTTAAGTATGAGGAAGAAATTTAACAGCTTGAAGATGAAGAAAGAGAAGTAGATGAATTGGAAGCACTAATTGTGAAGAAAGAAGGCAGAGGACAAGACAAGTATAAATAAGTGTTGCCTAATAAATGAACTTTTCCCACAATAAAATAGGTCATTTTGCATCAAGATGTCCTGAAAGATTTCCTAGATCTAAGCCTAACAATTCTATATTCCAAAAGAAATGTTACTATGCTAAAGAAGAAGTGACTGATGATGAGTCGGATAAAGAAAATGGAAATGAAGATGAATTGGTTTTCATTGCTACCATTGAAAATAGTCATGTGGCTACTAAATCTACTAAAGTTGAGAAAGCTCTTGCAACCTGAATTGAAGATAAGGATGAGTAGGTTATTGACGGTGGATGCTCACATCATATGACTGGTGACAAAAGAAAATTTGCATGTCTAGAAAAGTATGAGGATGGGGTTGTAAGATTTGGAGATAACAATGTTGGTGTGATTCGTGGCAGAGGATCCATTTGTCTTGGTGGTAAGCATAACATTGATGATGCTCTTTATGTGGAAGGGTTGAAGCACAACTTGTTGAGTGTTGAACAGATGGTGGAAAAGGGTTATGATCTTTAGTTCAAAGATGGAAGATGCTGGATACTTGGAAGCTTTGGAAAGGTAATTGCTTTAGGTAAAAAGACAAAAGGTAATATTTTTCACCTGAATACTGCTATTGAAAGTTGTTTAATTACTCAAGTAGATGAAAGATGGTTATGGAATAGGAGGCTATATCATGTGAATTTTGATAATATTATCAAATTTAAGTTCCACTCAAGCAGTAAGAGATCTACCTAAGCTAGTGAAGCTTGCTAACACAATTTGCATGGAATTTCAGATGGGAAAACAGACTAGAGTCTCTTTCCAGAGCAAACAACATAATACAAATGGTTTGTTGGAGCTGGTGCATACTGATCTCTATGGTCCCTCTAGAGTCAGAATTCTTCATGGTGAATGGTACTTTATGTTTCTTATTGATTATTACTATAGGATGATATGGGTAGCTTTCTTAAGAGAAAAGTGTGAAGCATTAGAAAAGTTCAAAAGTTTCAAAGCTATAGCAGAAAATGAGAAAGGTCTGAAAATAAAATGCTTAAGGACAGACAAAGGTGGTGAATTCACCTCCAGGGAGTTTAATTCCTTTTTTGAAGAGCATGGAATCAAAAGATAGTTATCTACCCCCCGAACTGTGTTGGAAACAAGAAACACTGAGAAGGGGGGTGAATCAATGTTCTGCAAAAATTAGCTTTATTATTTTGATCTTTAATCCACTTAGAACATTCAATCAAGAGTAATATGCAAAAATAGAAAGAAAACAACCACAACACCATAAACACAAGGATTTTTACGTGGAAACCCTGTTAGGGGAAAAACCATGGTGGATGACCAATCCACAATATAATTTGAGTATACTCAAAAGAAGTTTACAATATGGGAATTCACTTGCATTCATGCACACTGCCTAGAGCTTACTACTCAAAATGGGAAGGAACAATTCCTTACAAAGATTTGGATTAGATCCAAGAGAATGAAATGAAGAAATAGAATCTACAAATGCTTGATTATAGTTCCGGTTAGGCTCAAATGTCAATATTCTATCCTTCTGACTGATACTGATCTTCTAATCTACTCTGCTCTGACTTGCTTCACAAAATATTTATGTGCAATTAAAACTGCACATAAAATCGCTCTAACATTCTTTTGGTATTTGCAATATACATCGACACATCATGCACACACACTAAAAATATATAAGAGATCATACATATATATCTACGACTAGCAATTTAATCACAATATGTTGGCTCAAATAAAACTTGAAGATATTAGAAACTGTCGGCTTAAATCATAAGAATTATGTAATGCACATCCACAATGGTTGACCACAACTTATCTCAAACCCAAAACAAGATGAGAAAGCACAAAAATATTTGATAAAACATTCCTTGGATATCCGCAACATATTACATCAACTTTGTCGGCCCCAAAATATTGATAAACAAAGAATTATCAACCCAATCTCCAAAATCACACAAGAATCAATACAAGCCACTAAGATTTCTAGACAACACATTATATGTACTGAAAAACCTCCTATGAGGTCCACAACTCAAAATAACAACTGGATATCCATAAGTGAGTCAATGATCACCAAACTATCAGATGTTTTGTTCTTCATGTCTAACTTCAATCTAACTACTGGTATAAGTAAATGATGTTATGCAAATCTACCACTGACTAGGGTTTCCATCAATGACAACACCAAAAAGAATTTGTAGTGTCCCTTTCCAACAATCTCCCCCTTTGGCATTGATGGCAACACTTAGTGAAAAATGACTAAGTGTCGAATCAAAACCAACATGAGCTACACTACCATTTCAAAACTCCAAAAAGAAACTTCAATCTTGGGAAAACAACTCCCCCTATGATGAATATACATTTTTCACTATACACTTCTCCCCCTTTGACATCAATGACAAAAACTGGGGAAATGGAAACAAAATTTCAAAACTGTATAGGCATGAATTTGTAACTAATAGAAGTTTGAAAATGTCTACAAATTTTTTCTTCAACACTCTTAAGTTATCATCACAAACCTTTTTGATACTTTCCAAAACTATTATGTGACCACACATTAAATAGGATTGAGCCTTTGCAATTTCAAGATTCTCTGGGTCACTAACTACTACAACAACTTTTGCTTCCCTCAAAGCACTTACCATTATTTCAATCTTCAGAAAAATTTGTCCCCTGAGTTCACATACTCTCCCAACAATTCTATCATTTTCATTCTTTAAACATCTTATTTTTTCAGGTAGAGTTGTTACTTGACCTTCTTGCTAAACCACATCACCAGCTAAAGGATCAAAAGTAGCAGAAATGGTAGCTAATTGATTTTCCTGATCCTTCCCCTTTTTCTCATTACCTTCAGTAAACTTGGACAGAGCTAAACAAGACTTATAGGCTTTTCTAGCTTTAGATATAGAGCCTTGAATGTTCTTTATGCAAGTAGCTAAAATAATCTTATCCTTTGCAATCACTGCCTTCAACTAGCTAACTCTTTTCCTATTAAATTCTTTTTGCACTTTATCCTCATCAAATTTATCAAGAGACTAAAATTGAGTACTTACAGATCTAATACCAATTATTGGAAACAAGAAAAAATGAGAGGGTGGTGAATCAATGTTCTGCAAATTTAACTTTATTATTCTAATATTTAATCCACTTAGAACATTCAACCAAGAGTAATATGCAGAAACACAAAGGAAAAAACCACAACACCATAACACAAGGATTTTTATGTGGAAACCCTATTAGGGGATAAAACCACGATGGATGGCCAATTCACAATATAATTTGAGTATACTCAAAAGAAGTTTACAATATGGGAATACACTTGCATTCAAGAACACTTCCTTGCAGATATTTGGATTATATCCAAGAGAATGAATTGAATAAATAACATATACAAATGCTTGATTAAAGTTTCGGTTAGGCTCAAATGTCAATCTTCTATCCTTCTGACTAATACTGATCTTCTACTTTGATCTGCTCTGACTTGCTACACAAAATATTTATGCGCAAGTGAAATTGTGCATAAAATCTCTCTAACATTCTTCTGGTATTCACAATACACATCGAAACATCATGAAGACACACTAAAAAGATATAAGAGATCATACATATATATCAGCGACTAGCAATTTAATCACAATATGTCAGCTCAAATAAAACTTGAAGATATTAGCAACTTCCAGCTTAAATCATAAGAGTTATGTAATGCACACATCCACAATGGTTGGCTACAACTTAGCTCAGACCTAAAACAAGATGGTCAAACAAAAAAATATTTCATAAAACATTTCTTGAATATCTACAACATATTTACATCAATTGTGTTGGCCCCAAAATACTAATAAATAGATAATTATCAACTGAATCTCAAAACTCACACAAGACTCAATACGAGGCACTAAGATTTTTGGAAAACACATTAGATGTATTGAAAAACCTCCTATGAGGTCCACAACTCAAAATAACAACTAGAAATCTTCAAGTGAGTCAATGATCACCAAACTATTGGATGTTATGTTCTTCCTATCTAACTTCAATCTAACTGTCGGTATAAGTAAATGATGTTATGTGGATCTATCACCGACTAGGGTTTCCATCAATGACAACACCAAAAATAATTTTTAGTGTCCCTTGCCAACAAACCCCACAATAGAATGGAGTTGTAGAGAGAAACAACAAAACTGTTCTAGATGTTGCTAGAACAATGATGATAGAAAGAAATGTCCCTCAAATCTATTGGAGTGAAGCTGTAGGTACTATTGTGTACACTTTGAACTTGGTAAATGTTGATGGTAATTCTAGTAAGACTCCTTTTGAGCTATGGTTTGGCTATAAGTCTACTATTAAGTATTTCAAGATCTTTGGAAGTAAATCCTACATTAAGAGAGATGAGGATATAGGAAATTTTGATACAAGAAGTGATGAAGGAATCTTTCTAGGTTACTCTACCAAAAGCAAGGCCTATCGATGCTATAACAGAAGAATGAGAAAGATGGTTGAGAGTGAAAATTTCATAGTTGATGAGGACGGTGCTAGATCATCCAGATATTTTGGATATGATTTGGATGAAGACAATACAAATCAAGGGAAGAATGCTTAGACACAGAATCAACTTCAGATTGTGCCATATATTCTAGTAAAACAACTTCAATTTGTTCCAGTAAATCAAGTAAGTCAGGAAAGAGAGACAAGTACAAGTGTAGAAGAGAGAACAAAATAACCAGAAGCTCGAGAGAGTCCTAAAGTTCCAAGGTATGTAAAGCTAAACCATTCTAAAAACAAAATCATAGGAGATAAGAGTGAAGGTGTGCAAACTAGAAGTAAGATAGCAAAAGAGTATTTCCTGATTTCCAAGATTGAACCTAAAGATATCAATGAAGCCTACAATGATGAAGACTAGATGGAAGCTATGAAAGAAGAACTAATGTAGATTGAAAAGAATGATACATGGACACTTGTTCGAAGACCTAAAGATAAAAATTTGATTGGTACTAAATGGGTTGTTCGGAATAAGCTAAATGAAAAAGGTGAATTGGTCTAGAATAAAGCAAGACTAGTATGTAAAGGGTATTCACAAATGGAAGGTATTATTTTGAAGAAACCTTTTCCCCTATTGCTAGAATTGAGGTTGTTAGATTATTTCTTGCTTATCTTGCATATAAGAACTATTAGGTCTATCAAATGGATGGGAAGTCAGCCTTTCTGAATGGAGAACTAGAAGAAGAATTTTATATTGAACAACCAGATGGATTTCAACTAACTGATAAGGAAGACATGGTATGTCGATTGAAGAAAGCTCTATATGGACTTAAGCAAGCCCCCATAGCTTGGTTTGCTAGACTGGAAAAATACTTACTAAAGCTTGGATTCAATAAAGGTACTGTTGATGGAAACTTATATTTCAAGTTAGATCATGACAAAGACTTAATTATTGAGGTCTTTGTTGATGACATTATTTTTGGAGGAGATGATAATCTATGTATGAAGTTTGCTGATGAAATGAAGAGTGAATTTGAGATGAGTATGATTGGATAGATGAAGTTATTTCTAGGATTACAAGTTACTCAGTTAGACAAGGGCATCTTGATATCTTAGTCCAAATATGTGAGAAAGGTGTTGAATAAGTTTGGCATGGAAGATTCAAAACCTATTTGTACTCCCATGGTAACCAGATGAAAGTTAACATAGAATGATGATTCTCCTAAGGAAAATTAAACAAGATATAGATCAATGATTGGTGGATTTATCTATTTAACTTAGACTGGACTAGACATTATAAATTTTGTATGTATGGTTAGATTTTAGGCTGATCCAAAAGAATCTCATGTGACTATTGTAAAGAGAATCTTCAGATATCTGAAAGGAACAATTGATTTTGGACTGTGGTATCCTAAGGATGATGATCTTACTTTGAGTGCATATACTAATGTGGATTGGGCAGGAGATGTATATGATAGGAAAAGTACTAGTGGTGTTGCCTTCTTCCTAGGGAAGAAGCTAGTGTCTTTGTTGAGAAAAAAGTAGAATTCCATTTTTCTATCTACTATTGAAGTAGAGTATATTGTTGCTGCAAAAAACTGTACTCAAGTAATGTGGATGAAACATATGCTAAAATACATTAGGGTAGTCTATGAGGAGCCTATTGCCATATACTCTGACAATTCAAGTGCAATAAATATTTCAAAGAATCTGGTCCTACACTCTAAGACTAAGCATATATCCATCAAGTTTCACTTCTTGAGGGAGAAAGTAAATGAGAAAGAAATCAAAATCAAGTATGTGCCTACCAAAGAACAGGTTGCAAACATTTTCACTAAGCCATTACTGAAGGATCTACTTTTGAGTATCTCAGAGAAATGCTAGGGGTGATTACCCCTCCTGATAAGAACTAAGAGATTCATTTACTTGCATCAATCTGAATGCTTCAACGCTATATTTCTTGATCCAGATTGATTTTTTCATGGTTGCTACGTGGGGGGAGTAGTTAGATGTGTAGATATGTGGTTCAGAGCTTGTATGTGGGAAGATAATGCTTATCTTCACCATTGATTTTAAAGGGGGAGAAGAGTTATGTGAAAAATTGTTGCTTATCTGGGGAGAAGAGCCTTGTGTGGAGAAGACCATGTAGAAGAGGTCAAGGAAGAAGAGTCAGAATCTAAGGGTGTGTAAGTGCTGATTGAGAGTTGTGTTGATGGCGTTTTTCACATCATGTGTTGCCATCAATGCCAAAGGGGGATATTTTTGGATGTCATGGTTGTGTTGTTGATATGTGGTTTTCATTGATGTCAACACTATTAGCATTATTGTATTGAAGACTGTATATGATGAGGATATTGAGAAAATTGTTAAAAGAAGAGTTGCAGGTTGCCAGTGGAATAGTGAAGGTCATGAAGGTATTTTTTTTTGTACATTGAAGATCAGATGTTGTGGACTAAAGGGTTTATTGTTGAGAGTATCTAGTTCATCTACCGAAAGTTTCAAGGGTCCATGTGAAGATTTGATTGTGCTATGAATAGTTATGTTTTGATAGTGTTTTTGTGGTCTTTGTCAGTGTTTATAATTGATTTTTGTGTAATTCTAGTTGTTTCAGATGCCTCTCTATTCATTTATAATGTTTTTGGATGTTTCTAGATCATTCTCCATCATTGTTGTACATCCGCATTGATCTGTGTGCTCGTGGTCAAATATTTTTCTTGTGCATGTCCGGGTTTTCATGTTCCTGGCCGACATGTTGGTGGTAATTGTTGCAGATCCTTGGAGATTGAAATTTGAATTTTTAGTGCACTCATGGATATTTTTTTGGGTTGCATCATTGTATTGGCTGACAATGTTTAATTCGCATTGAAAATTTAATTGTTAATTTGGGCCGACATTGTAAATATGTTTTATTTTATTGGTCGACTAAGTGGTTGATGTAATTCCATGAATTGGATATATATGAGTGATTGGTTGAGTGAAGTTAGTGTGTGTGGTGTGAGAAAAGCTAGAGATAGTGAAACTATGTGAATATTGATCTATTCATTCGATTGTAGAGCAGAGTGAGAGAAGAGTGAAGGAGTTTTTCTATGCTTAACTAGAACTGTAATCAGGCTTGTGTAGAAGCTATTTTCTCAATTCATACCCTCTGAATTTAATCCTATTTTATATTGTTGGGTAGTGATCCCCTATTGTATTTGAGAAGTGAGCTCTAGGCAGTGTGCCTAAATGCATGTGCATTCCCCTTACTATTTTCATTATACTTTTAATAAGGTATAATATTGTGGACTGACATCCACCATGGTTTTTCCCCTAATAGGGGTTCCATGTAAAAATTTTGGTGTTCTCTGTGTTTCTGATGTGTTGATCGCTTATGGTTTAATTTTCATTCATTAGATTTGAGATTAAAGTTAAGTAAAGATTGAAAAGTTTAATATTCTATGGTAACTGATTCACCCCCCATCTTAGTTGTTTGTCCTTGTTTTTCCAACACATTTTACCACCAATTTTCATGCTATACAATGTATATGAAGATATTTTAAAGTTTCGACATCATTTTGCATTATCTCAGGTAATATATTTATTTTGGTAATATTGATATGTTTATATTTAGTATATTTGTTTTTTTTTTACAATAAACTAAATTCCTTTTAATGGTTTTATTAATCATAACAATTGGACATAGAATTCAACATTGAATTAGATGAGAGTTGCATAAAAATGATTAATTTTTATGAGTTTGAAGAAAAAAATGAAAAAAATGACATAATTTAGATGAATTCACATTTAAACTTATATAAACGACATCAACTTAACACAAATTTTCTTATTAATTCTATTTGTATTGCTTATAGTAGTCCATTTCCAGTATGGCTAGTGGAATTCAATCTATTTCATTTTAGGTAGATGTTTATATTCAATTTTTTTGTTTTGTTTTGATAATTTATAGACCATTCATTTCATGATTTTATTAACCTTCATTGTTACACACATAATTCAACATTAAATTCGATGGATGTTGCATGTAAAAGTTTCATTTTTAGGAGCTTGAAGATATAAAATGGAAAACATGACAATAGATTCAAATTCATTATTAGTGATGGTTGTGGGAAAAAAATATTTTTAATTAATTTGGAAAACCTAATAGCTTTCATTAAGGTTAATGCAAGTTTCAATTAATTTATTTGTGCCATAAAAAAATCACCTTCATCATGAGCTTAGATAAATTCAAGTGACTCAAGACATAGTTGGTTTAATGCAAGTTTCCATTCATTCATACCATTTACCTTTCTAAGAAATAAAAAAAGGGAAAATTTTGTTCAATTGAAAATGATTTTTTTCTTTCTAAGTTACCTCATTGCCAAAGAAATACTGATTAATTCCAAGATATAGCATCACAAACCCTTCTTTGAATTCATGTTCTTCATGACTTGGTTGATAATCACAATTTGGTTTTGACAACAATAAGTACAAGATTCTCTAGTTTCCAAAGGTGGTGACAACTTATTCCCTGGTTTTGACACAAGCCTTTGTTGCTAAGCACTTTTCCACACTCCAAATACCCCCCTCAAATCATTCTTAACATTGATCAACACTTACATAAAGCAATTTTGTACAAATCCCTCAAAGTACTAGGTTTTACATGTAGTATAGTTGCAAAAAGAAACAAACTGCCCTCAATAACTCACACAAAATGATTATTTAGCAACCCTTCTATTGACAACACATGCATATAGGCCTACAAAAAATTAGTACCAAGTTTCATATATTTTCCCTAGATGCATCAAAAGTTATGGGTTTTTTGAAGCTCGCTATAAACCCTAGGTTGGGGACAACAATGTTTTATAAGATATGCAATGTTTCATAAGTCATATTAGTTATACAATGTAAATCAGTTCTTTTATTTTTAAAGATATGCAATGCAATGTAATTAGTGATATCAATATGTTTCATAAGATACTTGGTGTGTTTCATAAAATGCAATGTAATCAGCGGTATGCATAAGTTTGAAAAAATGCATTACACATACTTTTCTTGTGGTATGGAGGTAGATGTGTGTATCAAAAATGTTGTAGCATAGACATTTTTGATAATTCCAAACAGCTCGCTACCTTCTTTCATAAAATGCTTTGGTGTGTTCTATAAAATGCAATGTAATCAACATTATCAATATGTTTCATAAAATGCATTACTTTTGTTCTATGTGTGTTTGTGAACATGTAGCATTCAACGTCATGCTGAGGAAATGAGAAAATCCTCTAACACTAGAAGAACGTTCATTTAAAAATGGAAGGAAAAGACAATACAAAATTGTAGCTCATGAAGCAAAGGAATTGCAGCCCATACAACCAAAAATTCTCGTGCAATCTATGAGAGATGTCCAATTGGAAAAACAAAGGGAACGAATGAAAAAATATTGTGGAAGTCAACCATAGGTGAAGTTCAATGCACATCTCTAGTTGAAGAAACACCAACAAAAACATTTGGTTTTCCAAGTACATCAGAAATAACATCTCCAATTGAAGGCACACCATCAACAAAATTGTGTTTCGAAAGTACATCAGCAAACACATCTCTATTTTAAGGAACTCCACAAAGGACATCTCAAGTTGGAGGTACAACATCGTGTACATGTCAATCTCAAGGTATGTCATCAATTGCACCTATAATTGAAGGTATGTGATCTATCCCCGATGTTGTTGACATTCCTAACATTGACATAAATTTACATTTGAGAACTCCTCCTAGAGATTTGCATAGAAAACCTATATTTTTTTATTGATATTGATTCCAATGTTTTGAAATGGATACTTGATAAGATTCCAAAACGTACATGTCAAAGATATGCACAGAGGATATGGAGTTTATTTTTTGAGAAACTAAGTGAGGGTGGAAGATGCCAACTATTTTTTGAAATGATGAGGCAACTAAAATTTAGGCCCACCATAAAGGCTCTTGGGCTAAGAGTTTTGAATGACTCAAGTGAAAATTCCATTGTAAAGAACTTGATGAGTGCATATGAGAGTGTGGGTTCTACCTTACGCATGAAGGATAGTTGTGCCATATGATGTGTGATGACAACACTGTTAAGCAACCAAACATGGAACAAGGTGAACCTTACAAAGAAAAGCAAGTCTTTGAAGTAGATCATCTCTAATGAGAGCCAAAGGAAGGCGTGAAAGAGCGGAGGATCCAAATAGCAATGAGTTATGGGCATTCTCGAGATGAGTGCCATGGAAAGATAAAATAATTGCTCAAGGCATGAGATATTTAATAGTAGATTATTGGAAGGATAACACAAGGACCTCTCCTAATCAACGAGATGTTTTAAGAAGTAGAATTAGTAGTAAAATCTATGAGCCACATCCAAAGCATTATTTGGATACCACTCAAACCCAATTTTTTGTTGATATTGTACAAAAGTTTCCTGAAATTAAAATATGTCAAAGGTATTTTGAAATGTTAAAGCCTTTTTATGTCAAATTAAATCACACACACACACACTACTTCCTGTTGTAGAGTACATATTGAGTTTTCTAACCATTATGATGTTTATTGATGTATATGTGTAGATATGCATATTGACAATGTTTTGTAGGAATGTAACATAAGGCCTCCACCTAAATCCTCAAGGGAATTCTTATCTTCCATTTTATGTGAAAGAGAGGATGGTCAAATTTTTTATAACAAGTCATGTTTGAATGGAACATGTGATCATTGTGGTGGCATGCAACATTTTCCAATTTTCCAACACATGGCTAGTACACACACAATTGGAGACAAAATTGTGGAATTTGGGAAATACAAGACAGTGGCCTACAGTCTAAAAGATGAGAAAGAAGCAAAGAAATGTGAATTGGTCAGTGATAAGATTCCATTGTATTAGTTTATGGGAATTTTCCATGATTAGGTGGTCTATGAGTATGCAAGGCATACACATAGAGCTCAATGGTTGGACTCACAGTTCAAGTTATGCAAGGACACGTTTCCACTCCATAGCATTGTTTCAGTTGTCGAATTCAAAAAGAACTAAACACTACAACCATAGAATTAGGTGCAATCATAGTACTACAACTCCACACAGGTTGCCATATTTGTGTATATAGAATTCATTCATGCAAATGATAGTACAAAGGAAAATAGGAAAGTATTGAGGGAGTGATATCACTTTTACATCAGTGATGATCACACACATTCTACAAATTTTGTGCAAGGTTGCTTTCATATGTTCTATGATAATCTAGCTAGTAGGGGAATATCATTCAGTCAACATATCATATGGTCAGCTAACTATACCTCAAAATTCAAAAATTCCAGAACATATTACTAGTTGAGCGAGATGCATAGGATCAGTGGTGTTCAACATATGTGGAACTTCTCAGAGGTTGGGCATGGAAAGGGGGAGCATGATGGAGTAGGTGCATGTATCAAAAGAGCCCTAGCATGAGAAGAGTTAAAGTACAAAAATAGTGTAAAGTTGACAAATGTAAAATCAATTGTGCGTGATCCCACAAAGCTGGTTTACAATTTCTAGGAGATTCTATTTTTTTCTAAAATCACATATTTTTAGAATATATAATGATTTCAGCCTTAAAAATTTCCATTTAAAGCATTCTAGTTGAAGAGGGTTTGCTCAAACTACCTTAGATCAAACCCCCTTGGACAAAAGCTTGCTAGTTTTAAACCATACCTATAATGAAGTCTCCTTTACACCTATCAAAATGTTGATAAAAAAACACTTTTGATTTACCTTTTGGGGGATCAAATTAATTCATTTAAAATTTATTTTTTGTAATTATGTAGTCCTTATTATGAGCTTCCCAAAAAGTATAATTTTAAATAAATTTAATTTTATTATTATATATATTTTTTATTTTCTTGTGAATGTCACCAAAAATCAAGCTCTATGTTCTGCATATGTGGAAAAATAGAAGATTATTAAAAAAATGAAAAATATGAGTGTACGAGATATTGAAGTCCTTGATCCAACAAAGAAAGAAAATGAATTTCTATACATACAAAAAAAATTGTTTTATACGGTCTACCTATGTCTGAATTGTAATTGGTTTGACTTTGAAACTTAATTTAGGAAAAAATATTCAATAAAACACTATGAAACCAATTGGAATCACTAGATATCGTAGTTAAAAATATAAATTCAAAAAAAGAAAAAAATCCTTCATGGAAAAAAAGTTGTGTTATATGGTGAGCGTCAATCATTAAAAATGGTGTTTACTGAGAAAAACTAGTTTTTGAAGGAGATGGAAAAAGAAGTGCAACCTGATTCCAAATTTTTTGAGAATTTTTTTTTTAGAATCTACAAACAAAATTTCACAAATCACTAGTTTGCATCATCTTCAAATTCCTCATAGTTTAGCCGCTATAGGTGCCCGAAAGTGAAGATTTAGTTAGAAAAAATTAGTTCAATGTCTAGTTTGGCCAAAAATTGTAAACTAGTATTATGGGATCACCCTCGTCCAATGGTGCAATCATGAAATGGGTCTAGGTAGTGAAGGTAATTCTTTAGTTCATAGATTTTTTCATTTAGTAGATGATACTAACATTGCAAAATATGAGAATTGTTGTACACTAACAAGATTGAGTGAGCTAAACTCTTTTAGAACCTCTAATGTAGGTACATGGACTATCCATATACAGAAGATGGCATGATTTTGTTCTCCATGTACACTTCAAGCATGGAACTATTGCAAGTCAATAGAGTGGGTTGACAAATGGTCTGTGGGTAAGTGCACCAAGATGGTTCCCAAAAAGGGGGCTTAAGTGGCCATTTTTTTTTTGAAATCAAGAAATGTTGACCTTGGACATGAAATTGAGAGGATAGTTACACTCAAAATTTGTAGATGGAACAAAAACAAGGATCGAAGTGCTCCGAGTCTACTTTCTAAACTACTAATTTATTTTGAAAATGGTTGAGATTAAGGGGTTCAAAAGAGGTTCGTACAAAAATTGGTGCTATGTTTGTTAGAAAACATAACATAGCAACTCTTGTATGACCTGAGCATGGTGAAATTTGTTGTAGTATATTTAAAATCGCTACAGTCAAAAGTTAGCTAGCAGTATCTAGTTGGTGCATGTTTTTTCTGATAATTTTTTAATGCATATTTCATTTTTTACTAATTTTCTAAGTGGGCATTTCCTAAAAAGAAAGATTTTGGCTGTGCTCCCCCTAAAAATTTTTGAAGGTAATTGATCTTTTTTAATTTTTTTTTTTAAATTGTAGAATAGAGTCTAGTTTCTAAAAATGTAATTTATTTGAAAATTTGATGAACGGTTAATTTATAACGTAAAAAAAAAACAAACACTGCTTTTTGGCAAAAAAGAGACATATAAACAAAATAAATTATGGATGAAAGGCTTACCATTGTCAGAAAGTGAAAAAAATTACATCATTGGATAGCTAAGAGAGAACCTAACATTACCCAGATGTTCGATTTGTTTGATATTGAACCACGTGCAGTCCTGATGGTGAGCACGAACCTGAATATGTGAAATATTGTAGAAATTGCAAAAACACATCTCTGGTCATTGGGAATGCCCTCAAAGCCTTTGG
>VDFB02271358.1:898199752-898213602 GCA_007258455.2 Sequoia sempervirens
TTCCTTTGGTGTCACCTAAAACTACTAATTTTTTGAAGGAAAAGGGAGAGAGATAATGCATAAAAATGAAAATTAAACTCTAAGGTGATGCACCGAAATGACAGGAACAATGAGATGCTCGAGCTACACTTGAATACTGGTGACAGCCATGGGACTGCACAACAAGATCCTGTAGATCACACATTCAAAATGGTTTGACATGCACATGCATTCAAGAAGGAAAGGAAGATTTTTACAAACTAGAAGCTCATATGTAGGATTGAATAAACACAGTTTGTAACCTACATGATACGAATTTTGCAAAGAAAGGCACGACATGAAACAAAAGCTATAAGGAAAGAGAAAATTTCACTAACTAGCTCAATGAATCAAAAAAGAATGCACAATACTCCACAAGAATCAGAAGGCAAAAAGATGGACCATCAATGCTAACCAAGGTAGATTTTGTATATCATGTTCCAAATTGAGTTACAGAAATGTGCTAGTCTGAGAGAGGACTGCAAAAGGGTCACAAACTTATGAGAAGCATCCATCAGAACTCTCTTACAAGAAGGCAATAATGCCATATATATCAAGAGTGTCGGCCCCTTTAGGGCCTTACAAAATATCAGTCTCAGAAAAAATCTGCCCTTAGATATTTGATTGAAATTAATGTTGCATCCCTGCGTGTCCCTGTTGCTGATGTCGATGAAGAAACCTTTTTGAAGAAGCCCTCAGATCTTTCTACAACCACCACATTTATTCCTCTATCCTTGTGTCCTCTTGAACTTCCTCAGTCGAACACCTTGAATGCTACTGAGTTCATCGTCGATTCATGTTGCATTCATCCTGTGTTGGCATTCTATGTTCTAATCAGACTACCATGGCTCGTCTCAGCTCCTCTTGGTTGGTTGAGTGTTTTCCACGCGGGCTCGACAGATGGTCAAAACTATTTTTGAAAAGAATCACATCTCGGCGAGACACTGAAAGTGTCTCTTTGATGCGATTATGTTCTTTGTGACTGATCGACATGACTCAAACTATCATTGAGATGTCTTTAATGTCACCCCAAACGCATTCCACTTCACTGAGATCCAGATTTCTTTCGGCGAGACATCACCAAGTTGAGAAGACTTCATAGCGAGGCCCATTGTCTTGCCGATGTTCCTCCTTTTGCTCAGACTACACCGTGTCGATAAGACATTACCACGACAGATGGGAGCTCCACCGATATCATTTATGTTGGGGAGACTTTTAGCTGATCTCTCTTTTCCTCCTTGGGCTCATTCTACATCGGCAAGACCTTTTGAATCACTGAGACTTCACGGTGATCCCACTAACCTTCGTCGAAACCAACATTTTTTGCTGATTCTTTGCTTTTCAACTACTGTCGGCGTGACCCCTCGATATCACCAAGACCATATACCAAAGGCCCATCATTTTGCCTAAGCTCCCTTTTTTTCGCTGAGACTTTGGTCTGTTGCCGAGACATCTCAGCGAGATCCCCTAGTCATATCGAGGGACTTCTTTCTTTTGTGTCAGAGAGACTTTTTGTCCTTGGTAAGACCTCATGGCGAAGGGACCAACCTTTTCTGAGATCCTATCCCTTTGTCAGGGAGACTTTCACCGAGCTCATTGCTATCACCAAAGCACCTCTGGGTCACCGAGACCTCTTGGCGAGCTCAAATTTCCACGCCAAAGACTTCAAAATAAGGCAATATCGGCGAGACATGCTAGTTTCGCTGGGACTTCTCACCAAGCACAAGGACTTACCCCAAAGGAATGCAGTTGATGTGACCTTTTGATGTCGGTATGAGTTCTTACCAATAATATTTCTTCTAGCGAGAGCTTCCCCGGTGGATTTTAAACCGGCTACTATTGGAAAGACATCAACTCTTCACTGGGACTTCTCACCAAACCACTTTGTTATCCTGAAGCCCGTGGTCGCCATGACTCTTGCTGACTGATGATTGAATGGCCTATCGGCCAAAGATCCTGACGTGACAAGAGGTCATACCAAACCCTTCCTATCACAGCAATACGCTTTGTAGCTTCATTCGACAGGACAAAACTTAGGTCACAGTGACCTGTTCAAAATGGAATGTATCAAGCAACCAGTTGGCTAGACAATGAAGATGTCATGCTGACCTAGCTCTAATGGAGGCTGAGCATAGAAAATTGAGGCATGTTTCCAATAGAGCAGGCCTGCCAACTGAATCCCCTATGAAATGTCATCAGATGCATGAAATAACCCTCAATGGAGATATCCCATTTGGCCCTTATGAACATCTGCAACATAGATGCCTTGCCCGATTTAGCCTAAGGGTGAAAATTAGGTAACATTTCTAGTGACCTTTGTTGGATGCTTGCCTCCTAAACATGAAGGCCAGTAGCCTAGGACTATCCATTGGGCATGGAGTCATTGGGAGAACTCATAAAAGATCAAGAGAAGCTTTGTACATGGGCAAAACAAATGGTAACTTGAGAAATAGATCACTTGGAAACTTATTGAAAACAAGAAAACTATAGAAGGGAAACTATTTAACTATGCTGAAACAACACTTAGGGAATGTAGACTGCACCTAAACCTACCCTACACTAACCAATAAGAAATTGGTCAAACAAATCCATTGACAGGTTGGGTAAAATAACTGCCCTTTCTAAAAAATTTACAATGTTTGTCATGCTGGAGAGAAACTAAAGAGAAATGAAGCATGAATGATACTTCAATGGATGGCTGTAAGATCTCTTGCAAAACATATTCAAGTTTACTAACCTTTTCATATGGAATGTAAACATTCTCATTCTGAGGTGAAAAGGTAACTTGAGTGCACTCCTCCTGAGCAATATCCTCATGCTTGGGTGTAGGCTTCATCCTTGGTGTTGTATTAGACTCCATTTGATCTAGGTATCCGATTGGACAACCTTTGGTAAGGGAAAAAATCAAGCCTCCTTTGATCTCTTACTCATGAACTACCATTTTACCACCTTGCTGGCTGGAAAGGTATAGCCCCTGTGACTGAATTAGTGAAAGAATAGAAACCTCTTTAGTATGTTCATGCTTTCCCAACTGAGCACCTATTTCTTCAATGGAGAACAAAGAGATAGCTTCCTCCATCACATCTTTAATCAATTCATCAATCTTAGGCTCCTTTATAGACCAGAAAGGAAGCTGCTCATAATTCTCATCATCACTGGAAGAGTTACATTCTGATTCGGGCTTGTCCTTTTCATCAAAAGAAGACAGCAATTCAAGTGGTAATGAAAACTTAAGTTCTTCTATACAATGGAATGGAAGTTCCTCCATGGCTAAATGGTTTTGTAAATCAAGATCATGAGGTTTCCACTACTGTTTCAGCATTTGTTCAAGTTGTTTCTCTAGATCATCATGGCTATCATCCTTTTCTGACTATTTTCCATCCAATGTTGAACAAAACTACTCAATTATATCAGTGTACACTTCTTCATATAGCTCAGTATTAACTTTTTCAAGCATAAAATGCTCAAAAGGATCAAATCCAGCTATACACTACTCCTCTTCAACCTCATGTTGCTGACTTATGACCAAATTTATGCTTTCCTCATCATGCTCAATGAAACAGGGAAGCTCAATGAATGAAGCTATAGACTCATAACCTACATAACCCTTTTCAACCTCTTCAAGGCGTTGTCTTGACTCTTGAAACTGTAGCTGCTTAATGTCTTCTTGTTGTTTTGAAACTGCAACCTCACAAGTGCCTTCTATTTGAGAAAGATCCTTAGTTAGCTTTGAGTTTTGAGAAGTAGTCTGCTTGAAGCTTGGAACTAAAAACACATGCTCTTCCAACTTAGCAATTTCATCATAGTTGTTCATGCTAGATTCAACTTGTCTGAAACTTAGAAGCTTCTGCTTTGAGGCCCCCCCTTGTTGTTCCATCTGCTCCTCCTCTTGTTTGAGCTTTTCTTGCTGTAGTTGGTAACATACTACAACTAAATGCATTGGATTTACTTTGCTAATTCTCTCCTTGAGGAGTAAGTCATTTGGATCAATGGGCGGGTCTTGAGGGATGATGGACTGATCTAGTTCAGGTACTACCTTCTCTTGCATCAAATTGAATCCCTTAAAGCTTGGAATTTCAAACTAAGAAGACTCACTAGGGGATTCGAGAGGCTGACTTTGCCTAAAGCTGGAAAACTTGTACTTGGGAACCTCTTGTTTAGAAAAATTTAGCCTCATTTCTGCATCTTTTACAGTGAGCTACTGGGAAAGGCTCTCTTCAAATTGCCTCCTTTGGGTCTCCCATTCCTGCTCCCTTATCTGAGCTTGGTAAGCTTCTTGTTCTTATTGCCAATCGGTCTCCTACTCATGAAGGTAGGCCTGATAGGCCATCTCTTCTTGTTGTTGATCATACTCTTACTGCCTCCTAAGCTCTTCCATCTACCTTACATTGTCTAATAGCATGTCCTTTGTGTTATTCATGCTATTCTTTATATAATTAAACTCTTGGAGCTGATTTTGGACATCCAAATGTGGATCTGAAGACTGAGCAGGGGTGGGTGGGAGGTAAGCATGTTGAGCATGCTGATAGGCTGCTATTGCATGGCTATTTGGGATTAAACCAGCAGTATGACCAACCTGATATGGCTGATAGGGTGATTGATTGATAGGATTTTCATGAAATTGAAGTGGGTATACATGGTAACTATGAAAATCTATCATCTCTACTCACATGTATGCTAAAATTAGAATATTCAGCTTATAATTGAAACATACCAGCACTGAACTTGTTGAAACTAGTAGATTTGCTTGGAGTCGCCAGGTATGTAAAGAAAATGCCTCCAAAAGGCTGAAACCACTACTGTACACACCAAACAGCAGCAATAAAATGCATAAACATGAACTGAGAAGCAGTTCACGGTCCCACCGGGCGTGCCAAAAACTGTTATCACCTAAAGTCGCACCCTTGTTGAACCTGGTGTCCAACACTCCAGTGTAACATGGGAAGACCTCTAAATATGTGGGTTTCTTTATAAACAGAGGTCAACCTTTGGAGAAGGCCGACTTCCTTTGGGTATCACCTAAGCCTACTAATTTTTTGAAGGAAAAGGGAGAGAGATAATGCATAAAAATGAAAATTAAACTCTAAGGTGATGCACTGAAATGATAGGAACAATGAGATGCTCGAGCTACACTTGAATACTGGTGATAGCCATGGGACTGCACAACAAGATCCTGTAGATCACACATTCAAACAAGTTTGACATGCACATTCCTTCAAGAAGGAAAGGCAAATTTTCACAAACTAGAAGCTCATATGCAGAATTGAATAAACACAGTTTGTAACCTACATGATACTACTACTACAAAGAAAGGCACGACATGAAACAAAAGCTATAAGGAAAGAGAAAATTTCACTAAGTAGCTCAATAAATCAAAAAATAATGCACAATACTTCAAAATAATCAGAAGGCAAAAAGATGGACCATCAATGGTAACCAAGGTAGATTTTGCATATCATGTTCCAAATTGAGTTACAGAAACATGCTAGTCTGAGAGAGGACTACAAAAGGGTCACATACTTCAGAGAGGCATACATCGAAACTCTCTTACAAGAAGGCAATAATGCCATATATATCTGTAGACACCTAAAAATGACCTAGGCCTGCAAGCTTCATTTTTACCACTTTTGTCCTAGCATAATTAAAACATTTAATTATGTCCTTGGTCTACATTCGACTATTAATTAAATAATTTATAATTGTTTAATTAATTCATGTCTTTGTACTCTTCACGATTATTAAATAAATAAATTTTATTTATTTATTAAATACGACATTAATTGTCTAAGTCTTTCCTTAATTAAATAAATTTCTTAATTTATTTAATTCCCCTTTGTCATATATTTCTTCCTGATTATTAAATAAATAAGTTTTATTTATTTATTTAATATGTCACTAACTGTCATAATTAAATGAATTGATTAATTTATTTAATTAATTAATCTTATCTTCTAAATTAAATAATTAAATTTAATTATTTAATTGCCAATTTAATATTCCTCTCATTTTAAATAAATCAATTATTTAAAATGTCATCACAATCTTAACTGTCAGTCCATTTTGGTAAATAATCTAAAAAAGATTATTTATTTGTCTCATAAAATCCATAATTTGAATTAATTTAATTCAAATTAGTAACTAATCTCCCAAAAATCAAGTAATTGGGCAGATTCTTGATTTTCCAAATCTGATCTTCAATTCAAATCTTATCTTCTTGATTTTTTGAATCTCGCAAATCAGACAATCTTTATCTTCTAGATTTTTGAAATTTTTTATTTTCTAATTAATTTTTCTCATTTATTCTCCAACGTCAATCTAATTATCTGAGATATTATCTTGACCTTTCGATTAATGATTTTTCCCTAATCCTAATTAGGGATTCTCAGATTTAATCTAGACCTCTCATTTTAGGTTCTCATCATCATTCAATCTCACCTGTCCATTCAAAATGACATTTTCTATAAAATGTCATTTTCCTCTCACTTTTCGATTACGTACAGACACATTACATTTGTAGGCATTTTGCATACTTAGATTTCATAGCAATTTCAACACTTATTATCTTTATTTGATCAAATCTTAGCATATTTAGGCATTGACAATCATGGTCATAGGCATAGTCATTAGGAATATTTAAAATCCTTCAAAGCTTGGTGTAGGACTTAGGAATTTGTAGATTTGCTCGCATGATGAATCCAAGGGCAAAGTATTATCCAGCAAGCAAGAAGGTATTACAAAAGTGAATCATGGAGGTATCGGTGATTAGGTATAATTGTTCTGTGTTTTACTTCCTTTGTGTTTTGTAAGATCTTTGGGTTTCATTGTCATTTATTGATTTGTTGCTAGCAACTTGAATCAAACCTAAAAGAAATCCCTTGACTACATTGGTGAACCCGACTCCATTTTTCTGGTTATTTCCATACATTTTTTTGGTGTTTTCTACTATTTTGTAGGTACAGGTACGAAGCGACACAACCTTTTTTTTTAAATTGTGACGCATTTGATGCATTGCAACGCATTTGCCAACTCAAAAGCTGCAATCACTCTGATAAGCTGCAATCGATATCTGGAATGACGCATCTCCTCTGACGTGCCACATTTGAAGTCCTGAATGATGCATCTGCTCTATTGTGCCACATTTCACTAGTAAAGATTTTCGTTCATTTTTGGCATTCTAATTTGTGGATTTTAGGGTTTTCTGGTTGCTGGTTTCTTTCTGGTTTTTTTGGTCCTCTGATTTCCTGGTTTTTCATTTCTACATGTTAGCTAGCTTAGGGTTTTGTGTTACTAATCTCCATTTGCAACATGTGGCAGTAACTATTCATGTGTCGAAGATCATTTAATAAAGAAACTACTAATCTTTTGTCTACAGATTCAAATGTCGAAGATGGAATAAAATAAACATTGTGCTTGTTTTCCATAGATTAGCAAACATTTAACTTTGGTGCACATAAAAAGAACATTCATGTCTTCTTTGCTTGATTGTGTTTGCAAGATGGTAGGTGAGTATGCTCTCACTTGGTGAAAATCTCATGATCAGAAAAACTAGACCCATCTTTATTTGTTACTACCCTGACTTGGTATATTAAAGTATCCTCTCCCCTCGCACTTTCGGGTGATCTTGGGTGTAAGAAAAACGGTTACCAACTCTAGAAATTGGGCTTGCCTGGGGATTTCATTACCCCAACGTGACTCAAACCGGCAATGGAGCTAAAGCCAAGCTACCACTTACTGGTATATAAATGTAAACCTTAAGGGAAAACCTAAGGTTGCTTGTGCGGATGTGTCATACAGACGGAGTTGTACTCCCTTAAACCCTGTTGAGCTTAACCTCTTCAGGTTGGAGTGCCACCTTAATGGTGATTCATCTCTTGCCCCATGTATGGCCACTCGAACAGGGGTCCCTAACTAAAAAATCTTGTATAGAAAACCAAAATCCTTCTATTTGCTAGCGTAGCACTAGTTGGTGTGAAGGCATCCACACTTTCGCAATTTTTAGTAGAGGTGATCAGCTCGCCATGGGAGTTTCATGGGGGTTGGAAGCTTGGTTGGCCTAAGAAGAGAGTGCACTATAAGGGGGAGCCCGTGTAGCCAAGCTTCTGAATTCACACACTATAGATATGCGATTGGGGAAACCCGTGTGGAATCTAGCGAATACTGTCATGGCCTAACCTAGGATTATGCTTATCTGATGTGTGTTTGGTTACTTTTCAAAACATTTTGTTTGTCAAGTGCTTTTTGGTTTCATCAAAGCTTCAAACAAAACATTCAACACCAAATATATCAAACTTGCAATCAAAATGACAAGAAAATCAATTTGAAACAAAACTCTGTCGCATCTGTCAAACCGCAACTGATTTTTTGAACCGCAATTGCTCTGTTAAACCGCAGTTGATACTCAAAATGCCACATCTATATGTGTCATGATGCATCTGAACACTCCATAGCTGCATGTGCAAAACTGAAATGCAATTGACTGTCATCAAGTCGCATTTGATAAACCAAGTCGCACTTGTCTGTTTCTGAGTCACATCTGCAAACTTGAGCCACATTCGCAAAATCACGATGCAATTGACATATCAAACGACACATTTGCCTATCACTATTTAAAACTTCATCCAAAGTCAAATCCGAAGTCTTCATCTTGTCAATAATCTGTCAAACACTGTTTCCTGGAAGATTCTGTCAGAAACCAAACTTGAAATTGCTCAAAGTCTTGACCACTAGTTTGCATTCATTACTTTAGCTTGCATCCTTCAGTATTTTAGTTGCATACATTTGACATTAGGTTGTCCATAGGATCACATTTTTGCATACGTAGGATTAGGAAAACCTCAACACAATTTGCAACAACATTGCTTTTGAAATTAGGCTCTTTTGGACTAAGTTATCAAACCCCTTTTTAGTCATTGTCCTCTTTGTGAGATTGTTTCCAACGCAAAAGTCTAGTTACAAAAACTCACTAGTTACTTAGACCTTGTCACCTTGTCATTTTCAAGAAAGTTCTTTAGTAGCCAAAATTGAAACCAAAGTTTGAGCTTAGACATGCTTAGATACCTTTGTCTTAAAGTACATTTTAGGTCTACACATTGCATATCCTATTCACAAAAAAGATTCAAAACATTAGTCATCCTAGTCATCATTTTGAACTTAGATCCTACATAATACCATCATCATTTAGTTGTCATTCCTTTTCATTTGAGCAATATCATTTATGGTGGAAACTAGACTTCAAAAACAACAAAGACAAATGGCAAACTTTCGGCAAGACCCCATGTCCACTATTGATAATCATACAAGTGACCCAAACTGGACCTTTTACGATCCATTTTCCAATCCAAACAATCCACCTCCAGTGACAAAACAATCCTCATCAAATGGTACATTTGAAATTTCCTTGCAAAAAGATGAAAATGGTCAAATACTTGAGGAAAACTTAGTAGCAATAGCACAAAATCCAGAGGCCTCTCAATTCATTGAAACAATGGTCTGTTACGACAAAGATAGATTCTTGGCTATACTCTTGAGTGAAGGAGCCAAATTACCTCAAGGATTTGACATTAATGTGATAAATGTGACACCTCATGACCCTAATAACAACAACGCACATAACATGTCACATAGTGGTCAACCTCCAAACACTACGAGCAATACTTCCTTTGGTACCACAATGATAGTGCATGCTACATCTAACATTCCAAACACCTCCAACACCATAAATACCACGACAACAAATGCCATGATAGTAAATGCCACAAGGGCATCATCAAGTCACAACAATCCCCCCTTGATAGGTCCATCTACTACCATGAGTACACCTTTGACGCATCTGCTCAGTGGTATTTCACAAAATCCTTTGGGAGGGGGCAAGGGATGCATTTTTATCCAAGGACAACAACCAAACGTTAACACGACAACACAGTCACATGTCATTGCCTCCCAAGGTACAAATCCAAACATTCCTCTTGTGCAAACCTAAAAATTTGCACAAGGTGGCCAAGTAACACAACCCATGGTACTATTAACGCATCATAACATCCATGGTCATCACATTCCCCAAATAACGACACACATGGCTGGGGGACATATCCCAACCTACTCATCTAACATTCATACTCATCAACATACACCCAATCATAACTTCCAATATCAACAACACGTCAATCCGCATACATCATACATATTATAGCAATCCACACCACCACAATACACCAATATGCATGCACAAGAAATAGGTACCTATGGTGTACCAGGCAATTCAATGTACAGAAACATAAATGACCCTGTTGTGGATGCCCTCCAAACAAGAGTGAGGGGTTTAGAGAAAACCATCCAAAACATATACATTTCAGGTCAGAAATCAAAAATATCATATGACCTAAATGTATACCCATTTGACATGAGCTTATACATGCCTCCATTTCCTCCGGGATATGTGTCACCCAATTTCACAAAATACAGAGGCAAGACAAACCCCATTGAACATGTTCGCAAATTTGCAACCAATTGTATGGACATCGCCTATGAACAAACATACTTGATGAGACATTTTTCTAAAAGTCTGGCGGGTTAGGCCCTTGAATGGTTTTCCACTCAAAAGGATATCCAAAGATGGGATGAGCTTAAAAGAAAATTCATAAAAAATTATGTGTACAACATTGACATGGATACCTCTATCACTAGCTTGTGCAATCTCACGCAAGAAGATGCTGGTGAGACTTTCATCCCATTCTTTCAGAAATGGAGAAGTCTAGCTAGTAGATGTCATATTGATATACCCGAAAGGGAAAAGGTTGACATGTTCGTGCAAACACTTCTTGGGCCCCTAAAATATGCATTGCAAGTACATTGTTGCACAAACTTCACAAACTTAGTTGAAAAAGGGGTCCAGATTGAGAAAGCCCTTATCGCAAAGGGAGAATTATGATATGGTTCCAAAAACACAAATGTCAATCCAACCACCGACAAAAAAAAATATTGGGTTAAAAATAAACACATTACAAATGATGGCATTGTTGACGCTAAGGCTGCAAACATCGTGGGTCCTGTACTGGCCGTAAAGGGGGTTCAACAACAAAAAAAACCAATAATGACACTAACACCTTTTCCCAATATTCCTTCAAACAACCCAAGTGGTCAAAACAATCAAGGAAAATACCGTCAAATGAGACAATTTCCTAAGGGTCACACATACACTTCTTTGGGGGAACCCATTGAGGAAGTCCTCAAGAAATGCATCCAGAATGGGGTCATCATACTTCAAGAAGCAAAACCATATGACCCAGGACAATTCAAACTAGCATGGTGGAATGATAATGCATTTTGCGACTACCATCGAGGAAAAGGACATACAACTTCTAACTGTCACCAATTGAAAAACCTAATACAAGATCTTATCGAAAGTCACATCATTGAAGTAGGTGGATCTCAATTTGCCTCTGATTCAGATCATACTATCCATAAGAATCCACTGCAAGACCATGGTTCTCATAATGCTTCCACCTCAGGTCCATAGAATCAAGCTAACTTCGCCTGAGTCAAGTATGACTATTCTAGTGGACCTATTATAAACAATGTCCAAACTGGCAATGAATATATCAATACCATTATAGTTAGAAGAGCACCCCAATGTAATGCTACTACTCGCAGTGGCAAGGTCACTACAGCTGGTCCACCTCTCGCTAGAAAAGCCAAAATCACCATACCGGGCCCATCCGCTAAACAGACACAACCTGGCCCATCTGCTAAATAGCCAGAACCTGTCCCGACCACAAAACAATGGAAACCCAAAAGTTAGTTCAACCTCATCAACCAACTAGGAAAGACTCCCGCACAAATCTCTATACTCGAGCTGCTTCGTATCTCTCTCGCGCACAAAGATATCCTAGATAAAAACCTGCGAGAGTCGTCGGTCCCCAAGGACATCAATGTCAATCAATTTGAAACCATGGTGGGATATCTTACCACACCTCACCACATCACCTTCTCAGATCAAGATTACTCATCACCTAAACCCAACCATAATGATGCATTGCACATAGAAACTTTTGTCCACAAGCACAAAGATCGATGAGTTTTAGTAGATGGCGGAGCAGGGTTGAATATATGCTCCCTCAAACTAGTTAAGGCTCTCGGGTTCTCTGATGCATGCATAGACCCAATGAAATGTATAGTGATCAAAGCATACGATGATGAGGAACGCTCTTCACGTGGTGTTATCTCTCTCCCTATCAGAGTGGGATCGGTCATCGTGGAAACGACTTTCCAGGTCTTGGATTTGGAACTACCGTATAACATATTGCTAGGCCATCCATGGATTCATGCCTTAAAATCCGTTCCATCCACATACCACCAATGCCTCAAGTTTCCATTTGACGGCACTGAAATAACCATATATGGGGACCCTGACCCTTTCCAATATTGTACAAACTTAAGGGGTATCTCTGAAAATTGAGTACCTATTAACCGAGAAGCACCTGGCTCCTTGTCATCCATATACATCGACCCATCCACACTCACGCCATCTTCCACATCCACTCCATCAACGTCTTCCGCCATACCACCAACTTCCATTAGCCCTAAGATGGAATCCATTGTCAAAATCTAGGACCTTGGATGTAGAGAATTCAAACTGTACACAGCATACATCATAACAACAATGCCCAGGTCTCCCAAGGACTATGGTCGGCCATGTTTCAGAATGGAACCTCAGGAAACTTTCAAAGTTCCACTGAAAATAGTTTTTATCAAGTGGGGAGACATGAGTAAGGAAGACCTTACTGACATTGCTAGATGGATCTATAAGGATACTATCACACTAACCCCATTACCAGTTCAAATATATGGCAAAGGTTATGACATCATGAAGGCTAAAGGCTACAACAGTACTAGTGGCCTAGGAAAAGATAAAACTGGCCGAAGGGAACCCATAGAAACTTTTCAAATTCTGAAGTATCTTGGATTAGGGTTTGAAGCACCCGACAATGACAATGGACATACCTCTGGACTTTCAAATGAGTGAGTACATGCTTTGGATAGTGTCGAGAATACTAGGGAAACCCTCACTGAAACAAACTCCCATGAGTGGGAATTTGGCTCAGAATGATCCCTAAGTGACTATTGTCTTGATGATTTGTTTGTCGAACCAGGGGAACTAACCTCTGAGCAACAGTTTTGGAAAACATTCAAAATTGAACATGCACCAAATAGTCAAAGACCCATTACCACTCCCCATGATGTCCAACACCCATCATCTAAACCCATTTCGTTTAATCCATCTGAAGTATCAGACGACAGTGATAATCAGGGCTCTACAACCTTCACTCCTTATTTTGACAACGAATATGACACTAGTGAAGGAGAATATTGGATAGAGTCTGATGTCGAGTTGGATGATGATAATCTCATCTACAACATCACTAAACACATCTACATGCTATCTACATCCTCACCCCAATTCACCAACATCGACGATGGCATTTCCTTAGTTTACCCTGACCTAGTCGATTGGGACCAACAAGGATTGCCAGTGCTGGACACATTTCAAAATGATGAGGCAATTGCTGAATTTATGGGATTACGAGAAGGAATACCCAGTGGGGACCAGAAATCAGGATTTTCCATTGATTTAGACTACACGACATACTTTAGTGAGACTGCTCAGTCCTCTAGTCACAAAAGTAAAAATAAGAATAAAACAAAAAGTGAAACATCTCTAGGTGAAAACTGAAAGGCACCTCTTGATGATAAAATAGTAAAAATAAAGGACGTATCTGTGGGTGAAAACCTCTCTGAGGCTCCCAAAGATGGAGGACTGGACTTTCTCCTCGTGC
>VDFB02271358.1:898223387-898304336 GCA_007258455.2 Sequoia sempervirens
TCTCCCACTCCCTCTCTCTCCCCCTCCCTCTCTTTCTCTCCCTCTCTCTCTCCCCCTCTATCAGGTAGGAGGGAGAGACTTGAGAGAGAGAGAGGGAGTGAGAGAGAGAGAAAGAGGGTTGATGGTTCAGGGTTGAGTGTTCATGTTAAGTGTTTATTGGTTGAGGGTATGTGGTTGAGGGTATGTGGTTGAGGGTTTAAGGGTTGAGGGTTGAGGTTTTAGGGTTTAGGGTTGAGTGTTTAAGGTTTATGGGTATAGGGTTGAGGGATTAGGGTAGAGAGGGAGGAATGGATGGAGGGAGAGATAGAGGGACAAGTGAGATAGAGAGAAGGAGAGAAGAGGAGGAAGGGACAAAAATAAATGAGGATTGAGGATCCAATGTTTAGGTTAGAGGCTTGATAATTGAGGGCATAGGGTTGGGGACCTATAGGGTTGATGGTTTAGGGTAAAGAGAGAGAGAGGGATATGATTTAGGGTTGAGGGTAGAGGGTAGGGAGTAGAGGGTTTAAGGGTTTAGGGTTTGAGGGTTATGGGTAGAGGGTAGAGGGTTTAGGTTTTAGGGTTTATGGTTTTAGGGTTAAGGGTTGAGGGTAGAGGGTAGAGGGTAGAGGGTTGAGGGTTGAGGGTTGAGGGTTTAAGGGTTGAGGGATTAAGGGTTGATGGTTGAGGGATTAGGGTAGTGGTTTGAGGGTTTACAATTTATGGTTTACAATTTAAGGGTTGAGGGTATAGGGTTTAGGGTTGAGAATTTAAGGGTTTGTAGTTTAAGGGTAGAGGATAGAGGGTTGAGGGTTGAGGGCTGAGGTAGAGGGTAGAGGGCTTAGGGTTTAGGTTTAGGGACAAAGGTTAAGGGTAGAGGTTTAGGCTCTTTAGGATTATAGTTTAAGGTTTGGAAGGCAGGCTAGTTTAGGTTGAGAGAGAGAGTGGTTGAGGGTTTTAGGGTTTTAGGGCTTAAGGGTTGAGGGTTGAGGGTTTTAGGGTAGAGGGTAGAGGGTAGAGGCTAAGGCAGAGGTTAGATGGCTTAAGGGTTAAGGGCAGAGCTTGTGTCAGGCCTAGGGATTGCAGTTTATGGGTTTAAGGGTAGAGGGTGTAGGGTTGAGAGAGAGATGGGTTGAGGGTTTAATGGTTGAGGAAGAGGGTAGAGGGCTGAGGGTTAAGGGTTTGCTGTTTAGTTTAGGGCTTATGATTTGCAAGGGTTGAGGGTTTAAGGGTTTAGGGTTTAAGGGTTAAGGGTAAAGGGTAGAGGCAGAGGGTAGAGGGTAGAGGATAGAGGCTGAGGTTTAAGGGTAGAGGTAGAGGGCTTTAAGGGTTTAGGTTTAAGGTTATGCGAGGGTAGGGTTGAGAGAGAGAGGGGTTGAGAGTTTAAGGGTTTAAGGGCTGGAGGCTGGAGGCAAGGCTGAGGGCAGAGGGGGTTGAGGGCTGAGGGGGTAGAGGGTAAGAGGGTAGATGACAGAGAGAGAGGGTTGAGGGTAGAGAGCAGAGGGTTGGGCGGGCAAAGGGCTTCATGTTTAGGGTTTAGGTTTAATGGTTTAGAGTTTAAGGGTAGAGGGTTGAGAGAGAGAGAGATAGAGGGGGGGTTTGGGGTTTAAGGGTTGAGAGCTGAGGGTAAAGGGTTGAGGGTAAAGGGTTGAGGGTTGAGGGTTGAGGGTAGAGGGTAGAGGGTAGAGGGTAGAGGGTAGAGGGTAGAGGGTAGAGGGTAGAGAGACATAGATAGAGAGAGAGAGGATTGACTGTATAGGGTAGATGGTAGAGAGAGATAGAGAGAGAGAGAGATTTGAGAATTTTAGGGTTGATGGTAGAGGGTTAAGGGTTAAGGGTAGAGGGTTTAAGGGTTTACAATTTACGGTTTGAGGGTTTAAGCTAGGTTTAGGGTTTAAGGGTTAAGGGTAGAGGGTTGAGGGTAGAGGGTTGAGGGTAGAGGGTAGAGGGTAGAGGGTAGAGGGTGGAGGGCAGAGGCAGGGTCAGGGTTTAGGTAGAGGCAGAGAGAGAGAGGGAGAGGGTAGAGAGGGTAAAGGGTAGAGGGTTAAGGGTAGAGGGTTTACAAGCTTAAGGTTTAGGGTTTACAATTTGCGATTTAAGGGTTGAGGGTTTAAGGGTTAAGAGTAGAGGGTTGAGGATTGAGGATTGAGGGTTGAGGGTTGAGGGTTGAGGGTAGAGGGTAGAGGGTTTAAGGTTTTATGGTTTAGAATTTAAGGGTTTAGGGTTTAGGGTTTACGATTCAAGGGCAGAGGTTGTAGGGTTGACAGAGAGAGAGAGGTGGGTTGAGGGTTTAAGGCTTGATAGTTGAGAGTTTATGATTTAAGGGTTGAGGTTTTAGGGTAAAGGGTTGAGGCTAGAGGGTAGAGGGTAGAGGGTAGAGGGTAGAGAGAGAGAGGATTGAGGGTTTTAGGATTTAGGGTAGAGGGTAGATGGTTTAAGGGTTTAGGGTTTAAAGGTAGAGGCTGTAGGGTTGAGAGAGAGAGGGGGAGTTGAGGGTTGAGGGTAGAGGTAGAGGGTACAAAGAGAGGGGGGGTTGAGGATTGAGGGTAGAGGGTAGAGAGATATATAGCTGAGGGCTTTAGGTTTTAGGTTTTAGGCTGAGGGGTTGGAGTGGGGTAGAGGGTAGAGGGCAGAGGGTGAGTGCAGAGTGGCAGAGAGAGAGGGGTTGAGTGGGCTTCAGCTGGGGTTTTAGGCTTAAGGCTGAGGGAACAGGGCAGAGGCAGAGGCTGAGGGTCGAGGCAGAGGTGGCAGAGGTCTATATATATATATATATATATATATATATATATATATATATATATATATATATATATATATATATATATATATATATATATATATATATTAGAGAGAGAGAGAGAGAGAGAGAGAGAATAGGGGGGTTGAGGATTGATGGTAGAGGGCTTAAGGTTTTAGGGTTTAGGGTTTAAGGGTTTAAGGTTTAGTGTTTAGGGTTTAAGGGTTTAGGGTTTAGGGGTAGAGGGTGTAGGGTTTAAAGAGAGAGGTTTAGGGTTTAGAGTTTATAGTTTAAGGGTTGAGAGTTTAGGGTTTATGATTTATGGGTAGAGATTTTAATGGTTTAGGGTTTAAGGGTTAAGGGTAGAGGGTTTTAGTTTTTAAGGGGTGATGTTTTATGGTTTAAGGGTTGAGGGTAGAGGGTTGAGGATTAAGGGTCGAGCATAGAGGATTTAAGGGTTTACGATTTACAATTTATGGTTTAAGGGTAGAGGGTGTAAGGTTGAAAGAGAGAGAGAGGGGCGGGTTGAGAGTTTAAGGGTTTAAGGGTTGAGGGTTAAGGGTTTATGGTTTAAGGGTTGAGGGTTGAGGGTAAAGGGTTGAGGGTAGAGGGTATATGGTTGAGGGTAGAGGGTAGAGGGTAGAGGGTAGAGGGTCTTCCCCTCCCATTCCCTCTCTTAGGTCTTCCCCCCACCCTAACTAAATAACCCTCTCTCCCTCTCAAGTCTCTCTCTCCCTCTCTCAAGTCTCAATCCCTCCCATGCTACCTAGACTAATCCATCTCACTCCAATCCCCTCTCTCACACTCCTTCTCTGTCAAGTCTCATGTACCTCGCACCCTACCTAGAAAAATATATTTCACTCCAACCCCTCTCCCATTGTCAAGTCTTTCCTCCTACCCTAACTGGATAACTCTCTATTCCTCTCAAGTCTCTATCGCTATTAGGTCAAAATCCCTACCATGCTTCTTAGACTAATCTCTCTCACTCCTATCCCCTCTCCCTCTATCTCAAGTCTCACTCCCTTCCTCTCTATATTGTGAAAACATTTTTAAGCAACAAATTTGGCAAGTGCCAAATTTGTTTTACTTTCAAATGGTAAAATAGGGGTTGACCCCATGATTTGGGACCACATGCTTCTACATTTGTCTCATTCAATACTTTATCCGACTCATAAATGCATTTTTTATGCAATTGAATTTTTTTGTACCAATGTATGCTTGATCCATCACCTTTTTTGTTGGATTCCATGGTTATGTTGCTGATATGTGGTTTTCATTGATGTCAACACTATTAGCATTATTGTATTGAAGGTTGTATATGTCGAGGATATTGAGAAAATTGTTAAAAGAAGAGTTGCAAGTCACCAGTGGAATAGTGAAGGTCATGAAGGTATTTTGTTCTATACATTGAAGATCAAATTTTTTGGACAAAAGGGTTTATTTTTTAGAGTATCTAGTTCATCTACAAAAAGTTTTAGAGGTCTGTGTGAAGATTTGATTGTGCTGTGAACAATTGTGTTCTGACAATGTTTATGTGGTCTCTGTCAGTGTTCCTGATTGAATTTTGTGTAATTCTAGTTGTTGTGGATGCCTCTCTATTAGTTTCTAATGTTTGTGGATGTTTCTAGATCATTATCCATCATTTTTTTACGTCCACGTTGATCGGTGTGCTCGTGGTCAAAGATTTTTCTTGTGCATGTTCGGTTTTTCATATTCTTGGCTGACATGTTTGTGGTAACGTGTTGTGGATCCTTGGAGATTGAAATTTGAATGTTTGGAATGCTCATGGATATTGTTTTGGGTTTCATCATTGTATTGGCCAACGGTGTTTAATTAACATTGAAAATTTAATTGTTAATTTGGGCTGACATTGTAAATATGTTTTATTTTTCTGGTTGACTAAGTGGTTGATGTAATTCCATGATGTGGATATTTATGAGTGATTGGTTGAGTGAAGTCAGTATGTGGGGTGTGATAAAATCCAGAGATAGTGAAACTGTGCGAACATTGAACTATTCATTCGATTGTGGATCAAAGTGAGAGTGAAGAGTGAAGGAGTTTTTCTATGCTTAACTAGAACTACAATCAAGGTTGTGTAGAAGCTATTTTCTTAATTCATACCCTCTAGATTTAAACCTTTTTTTTATTGTTGGGCAGTGATCCCTTATTGTATTTGAGCAGTGAGCTCTAGGCAGTGTGCCTAAATGCCTGTGCATTCCCCTTACTATTTTCATTATACTTTTAATAGGGTATAATATTGTGGACTAACATTCACTGTGGATTTTCCCCTAATAGGGTTTCCACATAAAAATTTTGGTGTTCTCTCTGTTTTTGATGTGTTGATCATTTATGGTTTATTGTTCATTCATCATATCTGAGATTAAAGTTAAGTAAATATTGAAAAGTTTAATATTTTGTGACAACTGATTCACCCCCCTCTTAGTTTTTTGTCCTTTTTTTTTCCAACAATTGGTATCAAAGTAGGTTCCTCTGAAGAAGTTTAAAATCATGAGGTGATTCATGATGGCATCATACAAGGAAAATTCTAGATTCGATGGAATAAACTACTCACTATGGAAAGCTAGGATGGAGTGTCATTTGATGTGTATTGGTGAACCCTGCTGGAAGATTACTAAGAATGCATATGTTATTCCTCAGAATGGTCATTCCACTACTGATGAGATTAAAGAGGTTGAGAATAATGTTAGGGCTATGGAATCTTTACTAAGTGCTCTAACATATTCAAATATGAAAAATGTGATAGGTCTAAAGAAAACTCATGAGATTTGGACAAAGCTGGAAACTTTGTATGAAGGAGATGTACATGTGAAGATGGCTAAGCTACAGATTTTAAAAGGAAAGTATGAAAATTTGAAGATGGGTGAAGATGAAAATATTTCTTCTTTCATGCAGAGAGTAAGTGAACTAGTGATAGGTATTAGATGTGTCGGTGATACCTTGGAAGAGGAATAAATTGTAGCTAAAGTACTCAGATCATTGCCTCCCTCTTACAAAGAAAAGGCTCATACTATTGAAGAAACCAGATCATTGATGAATATGACAAGAGATACACTAATTGGTAAACTTGTTGCCTTTGAATTGAGTGAATTTGGTGAATTTATTCCCAAGACTAAAACTACATTTAAGGCTACTATATCCGAAAGAAACAAGCAAAGATATGATTTGGGGGAATCTTCTAGAAAGTCATTCAAGTATGAGGAAGAAATTTAACAGCTTGAAGATGAAGAAAGAGAAGTAGACGAATTGGAAGCACTAATTGTGAAGAAAGGAGGAAGAGGACAAGGTAAGTATAAAGGAGTGTTGCCTATTAAATGAACTTTTCTTGCAGTAAAATAGGTCATTTTGCATCAAGATGTCCTAAAAGAGTTCCTAGATCTAATCCTAACAAGTCTATATTCCAAAAGAAATGTTACTATGCTAAAGAAGAAGTGACTGATGATGAGTTTGATAAAGAAAATGGAAATGAAGATGAATGGGTTTTCATTGCTACCATTGAAAATAGTCATGTGGCTACTAAATCTACTAAAGTTGAGAGAGCTCTTGCAGCCCGAATTGAAGATAAGGATGAGTAGGTTATTGATAGCGGATGCTCACATCTTATGACTGGTGACAAAAGAAAATTTGTAAGTCTATAAAAGTATGAGGATGGGGTTGTAATATTTGGAGATAACAATGTTGGTGTGATTCGTGGCAGAGGATCCATTTGTCTTGGTGGTAAGCATAACATTGATGATGTTCTTTATGTTGAAGGGTTGAAGCACAACTTGTTGAGTGTTGAACAGATGGTGGAAAAGGGTTATGATCTTTAGTTCAAAGATGGAAGATGTTGGATACTTGGAAGCTCTGGAAAGGTAATTGCTTCAGGTAAAAAGAAAAAAGGTAATATTTTTTACCTAAATACTGATAGTGAAAGTTGTTTAATTGCTCAAGTAGATGAAAGCTAGTTATGGAATAGGAGGCTATATCATGTGAATTTTGATAATATTATCAAAGTAAGTTCCACTCAAGAAGTAAGAGATCTACCTAAGCTAGTGAAGCTTGCTAACACAATCTGCATGGAATGTCAGATGGGAAAACAGACTAGAGTCTCTTTCCAGAGCAAAAAACATCATACAAATGGTTTGTTGCACCTGGTGCATACTAATCTCTATGGTCCCTCTAGAGTCAGAAGTCTTCATGGTGAACGGTACTTTATGTTTCTTATTGATGATTATTATAGGATGATATGGGTAGCTTTCTTAAGAGAAAAGTGTGAAGCATTAGAAAAGTTCAAAAGTTTCAAAGCTATGGCAGAAAATGAGAAATGTCTGAAAATCAAATGCTTAAGGATAGACAAAGGTGGTGAATTCACCTCCAGGGAGTTTAATTCCTTTTGTGAAGAGCATGGAATCAAAAGATAGTTATCTGCCCCCCGAACCCTATTGGAAACAAGCAACAATGAGAAGGGGGGTGAATCAGTGTTCTACAAAAATTAACTTTATTATTCTGATCTTTAATCCACTTAAAACATTCAACCAAGAGTAATATGTAGAAATAGAAAGAAAACAACCACAACACCATAAAACAAGGATTTTTACGTGTAAAACCTATTAGGGGAAAAACCACGGTGGATGACCAATCCACAATATAATTTGAGTATACTCAAAAGAAGTTTACAATATGGGAATGCACTTGCATTCAGGCACACTGCCTAGAGCTCACTGCTCAAAATGGGAAGGAATACTACCTTACAGAGATTTGGATTAGATCCAAGAGAATGAAATGAAGAAATATAATCTACAAATGCTTGATTACAGTTCCGGTTAGGCTCAAATGTCAATCTTCTATCCTTCTAACTAATATTGATCTTCTACTCTACTCTGCTCTGACTCACTTCACAAAATATTTATAAAGTGAAACTGTGCATAAAATCACTCTAAAATTCTTCTGGTATTCGCAATATACATCGACACATCATGCACACACACTAAAAATATATAAGAGATCATACATATATATCTGCGACTAGCAATTTAATCGCAATATGTTGGCTCAAATAAAACTTGAAGATATTAGAAATTGTCGGTTTAAATCATAAGAGTTATGTAATGCACATCCACAATGGTTGGCTACAACTTAGCTTAGACCCAAAACAAGATGAGCAAGCACAAAAATATTTGATAAAACATTCCTTGGGTATCCACAACATATTACATCAACTGTGTTGGCCCCAAAATATTGATAAACAAAGAATTATCAACCGGATCTCCAAAATCACACAAGAATCAATACAAGGAACTAAGATTTCTAGACAACACATTATATGTACTGAAAAACCTCCTATGAGGTCCACAACTCAAAATAACAACTGGAAATCTATAAGTGAGTCGATGATCACCAAACTATCAGATGTTTTGTTCTTCCTGTCTAACTTCAATCTAACTACTGGTATAAGTAAATGATGTTATGCAGATCTTTTACTGACTAGGGTTGCCATGAATGACAACACCAAAAATAATTTGCAATGTGCATTGCCAACAATCTCCTCCTTTGGCATTGATGGCAACACTTAGTGAAAAATGACTAAGTGTCGAATCAAAACCAACATGAGTTACACTGCCATTTCAAAACTCCAAAAATAAACTTCAATATTGGGAAAAAAACTCCCCCTATGATGAATATACATTTTTCACTGTACACTTCTCCCCCTTTGACATCAATAACAAAAACTGGGGAAACGGAAACAAAATTCCAAAACTATATAGGCATGAATTTGTAACTAATAGAAGTTTGAAAATATTTGCAAAATTTTGCTTCAACACTCTTAAGTTATCATCACGGACCTTTTTGAGACTTTCCAAAACTATTATGTGACCACACATTAAATAGGATTGAGCCTTTGCAATTTAAAGATTCTCTGGCTCACTAACTACTACAACAAATTTTGCTTCCCTCAAAGCACTTACCATTATTTCAATCTTTAGAAAAATTTGTCCCCTAAGTTCACATACTCTCTCAATAATTCTATCATTTTCATTCTTTAAACATCTTATTTTTTTAGGTAGAGTTGTTACTTGACCTTCTTGTTGAACCACATCACCAGCTAAAGGATCAAAAGTAGCAGAAATGGTAGCTAATTGATTTTCCTGATCCTTCACCTTTTTCTCATTACCTTTAGTAAACTTGGACAGAGCTAAACAAGACATAGGCTTTTCCAGCTTCAGATATAGAGCCTTGAATGTTCTTTATGCAAGTAGCTAACATAATCTTATCCTTTACAATCACCACCTTCAACTGACTAACTCTTTTCCTATTAAATTCTTTTTGCACTTTATCCTCAGCAGATTTCTCAAGAGACTCAAATTGAGTACTTACAGATCTAATACCAATTATTGGAAACAAGCAACACGAGAGCTGAATCAATGTTCCAAAAATTAACTTTATTATTCTGATATTTAATCCACTTAGAACATTCAACCAAGAGTAATAAGCAGAAAAAAAAAAAACAACCACAACACCATAACACAAGGATTCTTATGTGGAAACCCTGTTAGGGGAAAAACCACGGTGGATGGCCAATCCACAATATAATCTGAGTATACTCAAAAGAAGTTTACAATATGGGAATACACTTGCATTCAGGAACACTTCCTTGCAAATATTTGGATTAGATCTAAGATAATGAATTGAATAAATAGAATCTAAAAATGTTTGATTACAGTTTCGGTTAGGCTCAGATGTCAATCTTCTATCCTTCTGACTAATATTGATCTTCTGCTTTGCTCTACTCTGACTCGCTTCACAAAATATTTATGTGCGAGTTAAATTGTGCATAAAATCTCTCTAACATTCTTTTGGTATTCACAATACACATCGAAACATCATGCAGACACACTAAAAATATATAAGAGATCATACATATGTATCTGCGACTAGCAATTTAATCACAATATGTCGGCTCAAATAAAACTTGAAGATATTAGAAACTGGCGGCTTAAATCATAAGAGTTATGTAATGCACATCGACAATGGTTGGCTACAACTTAGCTCATACCTAAAACAAGATGATCAAACACAAAAATATTTGATAAAACATTCCTTGAATATCTACAACATATTACATCAACTGTGTTGGCCCCAAAATACTAATAAACATATAATTATCAACCGAATCTCCAAACTCACACAAGACTCAATACGAGGCACTAAGATTTCTATACAACACATTAGATGTATTTACAAACCTCCTATGAGGTCCACAACTCAAAATAACAACTAGAAATCTTCAAGTGAGTCGATGATCACCAAACTATTGGATGTTATGTTCTTCCTATCTAACTTCAATCTGACTGTCGGTATAAGTAAATGATGTTATGCGGATCTGTCACCGACTAGGGTTGCCATCAATTACAACACAAAAAATAATTTATAGTGTCCCTTTCCAACAAACCCCACAATAGAATGGAGTTGCAGAGAGAAAGAACAAAATTGTTCTGGATGCTGCTAGAATAATGATGATAGAAAGAAATGTCCCTCACATCTATTGGAGTGAAGTTGTACGTACTGTTGTGTACACTTTGAACTGGGAAAATGTCGATGGTAATTCTAGTAAGACTCCTTTTGAGCTATGGTTTGGTTATAAGTCTACTGTTAAGTATTTCAAGATCTTTGGAAGTAAATCCTACATTAAGAGAGATGAGGATATAGGAAATTTTGATAAAAGAAGTGATGAAGGAATCTTTCTAGGTTACTCTACCAAAAGCAAGGCCTATCGATGCTATAATAGAAGAATGAGAAAGATGGTTGAGAGTGCAAATGTCAAAGTTGATGAGGATTGTGCTAGATCATCCAGATATTTTGGATATGATTTGGATGAAGACAATAAAAATCAAGGGAAGAATACTCAGACAAAAAATAAACTTCAGATTGTGCCATATATTCTAGTAAAACAACTTCAATTTGTTTTGGTAAATCAAGTAAGTCAGGAAGGAGAGACAAGTACAAGTGTAGAAGAGAGAATAGAAGAACCAGAAGCTTGAGAGAGTCCTAAAGTTCCAAGGTATGTAAAGCTAAACCATTCTGAAAATAGATTCATAGGAGATAAGAGTAAAGGTGTGCAAACTAGAAGTAAGATAGCAAAAGAGTATTTCCTGATTTCCAAGATTGAACCTAAAGATTTCAATGAAGCGTGCAATGATGAACACTGGATGGAAGCTATGAAAGAATAATTGATATAGATTGAAAATAATGATACATGGACACTTGTTCCAAGACCTAAAGATAAAAATGTGATTGGTACTAAATGGGTCTTTTGGAATAAGCTAAATGAAAAAGGTGAAGTGGTCTAGAATAAAGCACGACTGGTATGTAAAGGGTATTCACAAATGGAAGGTATTGATTTTGAAGAAACCTTTTCCCCTGTTGCTAGAATTGAAGTTGTTAGATTATTTCTTACTTATCTTGCATATAAGAACTATAAGGTCTATCAAATGGATGTGAAGTTAGCCTTTCTGAATGGAGAACTAGAAGAAGAATTTTATATTGAACAGTCAGATGGATTTCAACTAACTGATAAGGAAGACATGGTATGTCAATTGACGAAAGTTCTATATGGACTTAAGCAAGCCCCCAAAGCTTGGTTTGCTAGAATTGAAAAATACTTACTGAAGCTTGGATTCAATAAAGGTACTATTGATAGCAACTTATATTTCAAGTTAGATCATGACAAAGAGTTAATTATTGAGGTCTTTGTTGATGACATTATTTTTGGAGGAGATGATAATCTATGTATGAAGTTTGCTGATGAAATGAAGAGTGAATTTGAGATGAGTATGATTGGAGAGATGAAGTTCTTTATGGGATTACAAGTTACTCAGTTAGACAAGGGCATCTTGATATCTCAGTCCAAATATGTGAGAAAGGTGTTGAAGAAGTTTGGCATGGAAGATTCAAAACCTGTTTGTACTCCCATGGTAACCGGATGAAAGTTAACATAGAATGATGATTCTCCTAAGGAAAATCAAACAAGATATAGATCAATGATTGGTGGATTTATCTATTTAACTTAGACCATACTAGACATTATAAATGTTGTATGTATGGTTGTTAGATTTTAGGCTAATCCAAAAGAATCTCATGTGACTTGTAAAGAGAATCTTTAGATATCTGAAAGGAACAATTGATTTTGGACTTTGGTATCCTAAGGATGATGATCTTACATTGAGTGCATATACTAATGTGGATTGGGTAGGAGATGTATATGACATGAAAAGTACTAGTGGTGGTGCCTTCTTCCTAGGGAAGAAGCTGGTGTCTTGGTTGAGCAAAAAGTAGAATTCCATTTCTCTATCTACTGCTAAAGCAGAGTTTATTGCTATTGTAAACAACTGTACTCAAGTAATGTGGATGAAATAGATGCTGAAAGACATTAGGGTGGTATATGAGGAGCCTATTTGCATATACTGCGACAATTCAAGTCCAATAAAAATTTCAAAGAATTTGGTCCTACACTCTAAGACTAAGCATATATCCATCAAGTTTCACTTCTTGAGGGAGAAAGTAAATGAGAAATAAATCAGACTCGAGTATGTGCCTACCAAAGAACAGGTTGTAGACATTTTCACTAAGCCATTATTGAAGGATACTTTTGAGTATCTCAGAGAAATGCTAGGGGTGATTACCCCTCCTGATAAGAACTAAGAGATTCATTTACTTGCATCAATCTGAATGCTTCAATGCTATATTTCTTGATCTAGATTAATGTTTTCATGGCTGCTACTTGGGGGGAGTAGTCAGATGTGTAGATATGTGGTTCATAGCTTGTATGTGGGAAGATAATGCTTATCTTTGCCATTGATTTCAAAGGGGGAGGAGAGTTATGTGAAAAAATGTTGCTTATCTAGGGAGAAGAGCCTTGTGGGGAGAAGACCATGTAGAAGAGGTCAAGGACGAAGAGTCAGAATCTAAGGGGGCGTAAGTGCTGATTGAGAGTTGTGTTGATGGTGTTTTTCACATCATCTGTTTCCATCAATGCCAAAGGGGGAGATTTTTGGATGTCGTGGTTGTATTGTTGATATGTGGTTTTCATTGATGTCAACACTATTAGCATTATTGTATTGAAGGCTGTATATGTTGAGGATATTGAGAAAATTGTTAAAAGAAGAGTTGCAGGTTGCCAGTGGAATAGTGAAGGTCATGAAGGTATTTTGTTTTGTACATTGAAGATCAGATGTTGTGGACTAAAGGGTTTATTGTTGAGATTATCTAGTTCATCTATCGAAAGTTTCAAAGGTCCACATGAAGATTTGATTGTGTTATGAACAGTTATGTTCAGATAGTGTTTTTGTGGTCTCTGTCAGTGTTCTTGATTGAAGTTTGTGTAATTCTAGTTGTTGTGGATGCCTCTCTATTCGTTTCTGATGTTTGTGGATGTTTCTAGATCATTCTCCATCATTGTTGTACGTCCACATTGATTTATGTGCTCGTGGTCAAAAAAATTCTTGTGCATGTTCGGATTTTTATGTTCCTAGCCGACATGTTGGTGGTAATGTGTTGCAGATCCTTGGAGATTAAATTTGAATGTTTAGTGCACTCATGGATATTTTTTTGGGTTGCATCATTGTATTAGCCGACAGTGTTTAATTCACATTGAAAATTTAATTGTTAATTTAGGCCGACATTGTAAATATGTTTTATTTTTTTGGTCGACTAAGTGGTTGATGTAATTCCATGAATTGGATATATATGAGTGATTGGTTGAGTGAAGTTAGTGTGTGTGGTGTGAGAAAAGCTAGAGATAGTGAAACTGTGTGAACATTGATCTATTCATTCGATTGTAGAGTAGAGTGAGAGAAGAGTGAAGGAGTTTTTCTGTGCTTTACTAGAACTGTAATTAGACTTGTGTAGAAGCTATTTTCTCAATTCATACCCTCTGAATTTAATCCTATTCTATATTGTTGGGTAGTGATCCCCTATTGTATTTGAGCAGTGAGCTCTAGGCAGTGTGCCTAAATGCATGTGCATTCCCCTTACTATTTTCATTATAATTTTAATAGGGTATAATATTGTGGACTAACATCCGCCATGGTTTTTCCCCTAATAGGGGTTCCACATAAAAATTTTGGTGTTCTCTGTGTTTCTGATGTGTTGATTGCTTATGGTTTAATTTTCATTCATCATATTTGAGATTAAAGTTAAGTAAAGATTCAAAAGTTTAATATTCTATGGCAACTGATTCACTCCCCCCTCTTAGTTGTCTATCCTTGTTTTTCCAACACTTTTTACCACCAATTTGCATGCTATACAATGTAGATGAAGATATTTTAAAGTTTCTACATCATTTTGCATTATCTCAGGCAATATATTTATTTTGGTAATATTGATATGTTTATATTTAGTATATTTGTTTATTTTTTACAATAAACTAAATTCCTGTTAATGATTATATTAATCATATCAATTGGACATAGAATTCAACATTGAATTAGATGGGAGTTGCATAGAAAAGATTAATTTTTATGAGTTTGAAGAAAAAAATGACATAATTTAGATGAATTCATGTTTAAACTTATATAAAAAACATCAACTTAAACAAATTTTCTTATGAATTCTATTTGCATTGCTTATAGTAGTCCATTTCCAATATGGCTAGTGGAATTCAATCTATTTCATTTTAGGTAGATGTTTATATTCAATTTTTTTGTTTTGTTTTGAAAATTTATAGACCATTCATTTCATGATTTTATTAATCTTGATTGTTACACACATAATTCAACATTAAATTAGATGGATGTTGCATGTAAAAGTTTCATTTTTAGGAGCTTGAAGATATAAAATGGAAAACATGACATAATAGATTCAAATTCATTATTAGTGATGGTTGTGGGAAAAAAAACATTTTTAATTAATTTGGAAAACCTAAGAGCTTTCATTAATGTTAATGCAATTTTCCATTAATTTATTTGTGCCATAAAAAATTCACCTTCATCATGAGCTTAGATAAATTCAAGTGACTCAAGACATAGTTGGTTTAATGCAAGTTTCCATTCATTCATACCATTTACCTTTCTAAGAAATAAAAAAGGGAAAATTTTGTGCAATTGAAAATGATTTTTGTCTTTCTAAGTTACCTCATTGCTAAAGAAATAGTGAATAATTCCAAGATATAGCATCACAAACCCTTCTTTGAATTCATGTTCTTCATGACTTGGTTGATAATCACAATTTGGTTTTGACAACAATAAGTACAAGATTCTCTAGTTTCCAAAGGTGGCAACAAATTATTCCATGGGTTTGACACAAGCCTTTACTGCTAAGCACTTTTCCACACTCCAAATAGCCCCCTCAAATCATTCTTAACATTGATCAACGCTTACATAAAGCAATTTTGTACAAATCCCTCCAAGTACTAGGTTTTACATGTAATATAGCTGAAAAAAGAGACAAACTGCCCTCAATAACTCACACAAAATGATTATTTAGCAACCCTCCTATTGACAGCACATGCATATAGGCCTACAAAAAATTAGTACCAAGTTTCATATATTTTCCCCAGACGCATCAAAAGTTATGGGTTTTTTGAAGCTCACTATAAACCCTAGGTTGGGGACCACAATGTTTTATAAGATATGCAATGTTTCATAAGTCATATTAGTTATGCAATGTAAATTAGTGCTTTTATTTTTAAATATATGCAATGCAATGTAATCAGCGATATCGATATGTTTCATAAAATTCTTGGCGTGTTTCATAAAATGCAATGTAATTAGCGGTATACATAAGTTAAATGCATTACACGTACTTTTCTTGTGGTATGGAGGTAGATGTGTGTATGAAAAATGTTGTAGCATAGAAATTTTTGATAATTCCAAACAGCTCGCTACCTTCTTTCATAAAATTCTTTGGTGTGTTCTATAAAATGCAATGTAATCAATGTTATCAATATGTTTCATAAAATGCATTACTTTTGTTCTATCTGTGTTTGTGAACATGTAGCATTCAACGTCATGCTGAGGAAATGAGAAAATACTCTAACACCAGAAGAACGTTCATTTAAAAATGGAAGGAAAAGACAATACAAAATTTTAGCTCATGAAGCAAAGGAATTGCAGCCCATACAACCAAAAAATCTTGTGCAATCTATGAGAGATGTCCAATTGGAAAAACAAAGGGAACAAATGAAAAAATATCATGGAATTCAACCATAGGTGAATTTCAATGCACATCTCTAGTTGAAGACACACCAACAACAACATGTGGTTTTCCAAGTACATCATAAATAACATCTCCAATTGAAGGCACACCATCAACAACATTGTGTTTCAAAAGTACATCAGCAAACACATCTCTATTTTAAGGAACTCCACAAACGACATCTCAAGTTGGAGGTACAACATCGTGTACATGTCAATCTCAAGGTATGTCATCAATTGCACCTATAATTGAAGGTATGTGATCTATCCCCAATGTTGTTGGCATTCCTAACATTGACACAAATTTACATTTGAGAACTCCTCCTAGAGTTTTGCATAGAAAACCTATATTTTTTATTGATATTGATTCCAATGTTTTGAAATGGATACCTGATAAGATTCCAAAATTTACATGTCAAAGATATGCACAGAGGATATGGATTTTATTTTTTGAGAAGCTAAGTGAGGGTGGAAGATGCCAACTATTTGTTGAAATGATGAGGCAACTCAAATTTAGGCCCACCATGAAGTCTCTTGGGCTAAGATTTTTGAATGACTCAAGTGAAAATTCCATTGTAAAGAACATGATGAGTGCATATGAGAGTGTGGGTTCTACCTTACGCATGAAGGATAGTTGTGCCACATGATGTGTGATGACAACACTGTTAAGCAACCAAACATGGAACAAGGTGAACCTTACAAAGAAAAGCAAGTCTTTAAAAATAAGTAGATCATCTCTAATGAGAGCCAAAGGAAGGCGTGAAAGAGTGGAGGATCCAAATATCAATGAGCTATGGGCATTCTCAGGATGAGTGCCATGGAAAGATAAAATAATTGCTCAAGGCATGAGAAATTTAATAGTAGATTATTGGAAGGATAACACAAGGACCTCTCCTAATCAAAGAGATGTTTTAAGAAGTAGAATTGGTAGTAAAATCTATGAGCCACATCCAAAGCATTATTTGGATACCACTCAAACCCAATTTTTTGTTGATTTTGTACAAAAGTTTCTTGAAATTAAAATATGTCAAAGGTATTTTGAAATGTTAAAGCCTTTTTATGTCAAATTAAATCACACACACACTACTTCCTGTTGTAGAGTACATATTGAGTTTTCTAACCATTATGATGTTTATCGATGTATATGTGTAGATATGCATATTGACAATGTTTTGCAGGAATGTAACATAAGGCCTCCACCTAAATCCTCAAGGGAATTCTTATCTTCCATTTTATGTGAAAGAGAGGATGGTCATTTTTTTTATAACAATTCATGTTTGGATGGAACATGTGATAATTATGGTGGCATGCAACATTTTCCAATTTTTCAACACATGGCTAGTACACACACAATTGGAGACAAAATTGTGGAATTTGGAAAATACGAGACAATGGCCTATAGTCTAAAAGATGATAAAGTAGCAAAGAAGTGTGAATTGGTCAGTGATAAGATTCCATTGTATTAGTTTATGGGAATTTTCCATGATTAGGTGGTCTATGAGTATGCAAGGAATACACATAGAGCTCAATGGTTGGACTCACAGTTCAAGTTATGCAAGGACATGTTTCCACTTCATAGCATCATTTGAGTTGTCGACTTCACAAAGAACTAAACACTAAAACCACAAAACGAGGTGCAATCACAATACTACAACTCCACACATGTTGCTATATTTGTGTATATAGAATTCATTCATGCAAATGATAGTACAGAGGAAAATAGGAAAGTATTGAGGGAGTATCACTTTTACATCAGTGATGATCACACACATTTTACAAAGTTTGTGCAAGGTTTCTTTCATATGTTCTATGCTAATCTAGCTAGCATGGGAATATCATTCACTCAACATATCATATGGTCAGATAAATATACATCAAAATTAAAAAATGCCAGAATATTTTACTAGTTGAACGAGATGCATAGGATGAGTGGTGTTCAACATATGTGGAACTTCTCATAGGTTGGGCATGGAAAGAGGGAGCATGATGGAGTAGGTGCATGTATCAAAAGAGCCCTAGCATGAGAAGAGTTAAAGTACAAAAACAGTGTAAAGTTGACAAATGCAAGATCAATTGTGCGTGATCCCACAAAGCTGGTTTACAATTTCTAGGAGATTCTATTTTTTGCTAAAATCACATATTTTTAGAAAATATAATGATTTAAGCCTTAAAAATTTCCATTTAAAGCATTCCAATTGAAGATGGTTTGATCAAACTACCTTAGATCAAACCACCTTGGATAAAAGTCTGCTAGTTTTAAACCATACCTATAATGAAGTCTCCTTTACACCTATCAAAATGTTGATAAAAAGCCACTTTTGATTTACCTTTTGGGGGATAAAATGAATTAATTTAAAATTTATTTTTTGTAATTATGTAGTCCTTATTATAAGCTTCCCAAAAAATATAATTTTAAATAAATTTAATTTAATTATTATAATTTATTTTTTCTTTCTTGTGAATGTCACCGAAAATCAAGCTCTATGTTATATGTGGAAAAATAGAAGATTATAAAAAATGAAAAATATGAGTGTACTAGATATTGAAGTCCTTGATCCAACAAAGAAAGAAAATGAATTTTTATACATACAAAAAGTTGTGTTATACGATCTACCTATGTCTAAATTGTAATTGGTTTGACTTTGAAACTTGATTTAGGAAAAAATATTCAATAAAAAACTATGAAACCAATTGGAATAACTAGATATCATAGTTAAAAATATAAATTCAAAAAAAAAAAAAATTATCCTTCATAGAAAAAAAGTTGTGTTATACGGTGAGCATCAATCCTTAAAAATGGTGTTTACTGAGAAAAACTAGTTTTCGAAGGAGATGGAAAAAGAAGTGCAACCTGATTCCAATTTTTTTGAGAAAAACATATTTAGAATCTACAGACAATGTCAAAAATCACTAGTTTGCATCATCCTCAAATTCCTCACGATTTAGCCACTATAGGTGCCCAAAAGTGAAGATTTAGTTAGAAAAAATCAGTTCAGTGTCTAGTTTGGCCAAAAATTGTAAACCAGTATTATGGGATCACCCTCGTCCAATGGTGCAATCATGAAATGGGTCTAGGTAGTGAAGGTAATTCTTTAGTTCATATATTTTTTCATTTAGTAGATGATACTAACATTGCAAAATATGAGGATTGTTGTACACTAACAAGATCGAGTGAGCTACACTCTTTTAGAAGCTCCAATGCAGGTACATGGACTATCCACATGTAGAAGATGGCATGATTTTGTTGTCCATGTACACTTCAAGCATGGAATTATTGCAAGTCAATAGAGTGGGTTGACGAATGGCCTGTAAGAAGTCTAATCCCACTTGAAACTTATCAGCTCCTGACAGCTCTACAAATCACAAAGATGCAACCATCTATTGACTTTGATCATGCATCAGACCTACTAGAACCAGGTAATATATATTACTTATAGGTTTTATTTTGATGCTCATTAAATAAATCTAACAAGATGAACACATCAATGCAGGGAATGTTTATGTAGTGATTGTAGATGAAGACAATGAAGAGGGTACAAATTATTATCTATGTCACTGTATCGAGGCGAAAAAGAAATTGGAGGACCTAGTTATAGATGGAGAAAACATAGAATATCCTATAGGTTTAGTGGTTGTTATTGGAACATGGATTAGAAGGTACCCAATTAATAATGTTGTAGTTTGGTTGTTTGAGGACTTTGACATGCATCAGAAGATTCTTCACTACTTGAACCTTGTCATCACCACCGACGTTCATTTGATCAAATATAAGTGTAGACCTACGAACAACAACTTGTGGAAAGTGCGTGAGTTTTACCACGAGGAAATACTTGACACAATAAAGAGTAGAGCAAACCCAGATGGTTCCCTAGATTGATTTGTAAGTATGCACATTGAATTTGTAAAGTCATGTTATTGAACATTGCTTTCTTTCAAGCGTTTAAGTTTGATTGTAGAAGGGTTTGCAAAATTGCATTATTGTTAATTTGCAAAATGATGATTATATGTTGCTCTATATTGAACACCTTTAAGTTGGTATTCTCTATTGGTATTTGATGTCATATACATTTATGACTGTCATTGATTCTTTTGTGACTATAGGTAATACTTAAGTTTGTCAACTTAAGAAAAGAACAATATTGATTGCTGGTGTAAGTGTTCGGTGGTATGAGAAACATCGGTTGTTGGTGAATTTTTTGGTTCTTAATATTCTCTTTCTTTTCCATCTCATGGATTTCTCGGATTCTTATATGCTACATGTTTTAGGTTAATTATGTCAGTGATATATTTGAAATTTATACGTATGATCATCGAGAAATGAGAAAGTAGCAAAATATGGGCCACATCACCATTGTAGGACCTTCAATCTATCTACTTATAGCATGCATGAAGGTGGTAATAGATCTCGTTAGAAGGTGTATGTCTGACATTATTCAGTTATTGGTCTTTTAATGATTTTTATGTGAGTCCATGTCTAAGATTTATAGGCTTTTGTAGGTTTTTTGTGGACCAGAATCTAGTGAGAGGACACAACCGTGAAGAGGCTACTACCCATTTTTTTCCAAGGGAGTAGGGGATGTACATGTTTTGAAGAATTGTGGAATGTAAATAATTGGGCCACCTGAGGTGGATTAGAGAAAAGAAACTGGGTAGCAACTCCTTTTGTTTCTTCTTATACAATATATTTCATGATTTGGGTAGCAAATGGGAGGATTATTTCCCTACATGTATTGATACAAGTATTGAGAAATGGGAAAATTTTCAAGATTTTCTTCCATCACTATTGTAATATTTTTTATTGACTTAGTGTTTTTTTTTATATACAAAAAATATGAGAAATTAATACATGAAAATGTGTATATTCCTTAATATATGCCTCAATTAAATGTGTATATTACATTTAAAGTTAGTTGTAATGCTTCATGGTTTAAATTTAAAGTTGTCTTCAAGGAAAAGCATGTAGATTTATGAAAAATCTAAAACAATGTCTTATATTGTACAAAGGCATATTTTCTTTCTCTTCTATAAACCCTAGAACTCCTTCCATCATTATTATTTACAACAGAAGGCTATGAACTGACCTCTCCAATTAATATGTCCCCACTACATCACGATGATTCTCAACCCTTTTTATTTTGTCTCAGGTTATTAAATCACTATGAGACCCCATTTGTATGAGGCATACGCTGCCCCCACCATGTCAATCCTACTGAATTGGCAAGCTAGTGAACTCATTGGCTTGCCAATTCGGTAGGGGTAGTGTATGCCTCATAGAAATGAGGTCTAATAGTGATGTACATCACTGTGACACCTCATTTCTAAGAGGAGTACACTACCCGTACCTTTTCATCTACTCCAACAAGCCAAAGTTTAGTGGGATAACAACTTTTCCCATCTCAAATAAATCTATAAATCTATCCTTCCAGTCGATCGAGATAACAAATATATCTTGAGGACAAGACATAGTTTTGGAAGGAGGGATGATGTTAGTGGGGAAAAGAGTAGAGTACAAAGATAGAGTATGAAACCTATAGTAAAACACCACAAATAGATTACAGAGCTCCTCTTCGACAAGTCATCCCTAGGAATAGAAGATTTGTAATGTATAAGACATAAAATACAATGATAGGAATGTAATATCAGCTTTACCAATTGACTAACTTATTAAAAAAAAAAATTATTAAAATGAATCAACCTAATGATTATATATCGATATCAATATAACATACAGTCTATTCAAATTGTGCCATAGAAAAAGGGACCCTTTGCTTGACATGGGATTAATTAATGATAAATTGAACTTAATGAGGTTTTAATCTAGTGTTGTGAAGCATTTTATGCATCCACACTAGGTCTTGGACCCTTACAAATCGAATAACATGCTTTTAATGTCTTGTAAAGGTGTTGTAAAGTCTTGTAAATGACTTTCATGCTTTTCTAGACTTAATTAACTTATTTCTCCCTAATTAAACATTATAAAATGTGCTTAATAACATTATTACATCAATATAGAAGGTTCTTAATGTAAACTTAATGATAAACTAGTGTTGTAGTGTGATTCACACATTCACATTAGTTTTTGCACCCTTCTAGGCTATGTAGACCTAATTTTAGTGTTGTAAAGTGTATTTAATCACTTTCAAATTGATTTATGTGTCCCAAGCCCTATTCAACATTTACATCATCACTAATAGGCCCCTAATGACCCATATTGTGCATCCCGAGGCTTTAATTGATCAAACACTTAACAAGATGGAATTTTAGACCTTATTTCCTAATTCCTTAGCTTCTTAGGTGTCAGAATGGACCCTATGGGACCCATTTGCCATGAATGGTGAATCAGTCCCATCTAGGTGGGACCCATTCACCATGTATGGCGAATGAGTCCTATTTGGCTCCATTTTGACCTTTGAGCGGGAAAAAAAGTGAAATTTGAATTAATTTTGCTTCATGTCGGCCTATGATGAGGTATTATCAGGTACTAAGGCACAATTGTCTATAAATAAGTATTTTTATCCTCATTTTACATCCAAAAAAATACATCTTATCTCATTATTGCATCTCTCATCATCAATACATCTTCTATCTTTCACTCCAAGTCAAGCAAGTTAAGGTTTCTTCATTAGAAGTCTTCAATTTAGCTTCCTAAAGCATTCACGGACTGAATCTTCATGTTATGATGCAAAATTTCAAGATCAAATCATCATGACAAGGTAATCATCTCCATTTTTGTATAATTTATTCATTTCTTTCATCATTATGGTTTAATTACTTAAACGGGGTTTGACCAAGGCAAACCCCCATGTCCTAACATTCAACATATCTCTCTTTTGTCTTGTTTTTTTGCAAATTTAGGACCCTTGGAAGATTAGGAAACCTTGAAGATTGTATTTCAAATTCATTCAAGTCATCTCTTCATCATTCAAGTCAAAACATCAACCAAAAGTCATTTTCAGACCCAGATCCAACAGTTTCAAAAGTAGACCTGTTGGGGATAGAAGTGCAAATCTAGCTCCACAAAATCAACTCCTGATTTTGTAGATTCTTGTAGGTGGACTAATTCACCACCCATGGTGAATGAGTCCCATTTGTGGGCCTAAAAAGTGGTTTTCTCATATTTCAACTCCCAGTAGTCAGACACAGGTTTCTAGAAGTTTTTACCAGAAGTAGGACTAATTCACCATGCATGGCGAATCAGTCCCAATGGCCATTAACAAGGATTTTTGAGACATTATAGAATCTTCCAGTAACATCAATCTACCTCCAAGTGTACTTTGTTCAGTCTCATTCATTTCTATTTTCATTTACTTAAGTTTCTAATTTACATTTGCAATCAACACTGTGTTTTCCAAAACCTTTGCATTAGGTTGGAATACACTATTTTTTCTACATTTCTATTAATTTTCTAGCATCTAAAAACATTCCACACTCCTCTTTCCATTTATTCTAATGTTAGCAAAGTCATTTTGGCCCATTTTCATCTCCTTCTAGGTGAAAAACCCTAACAAGGAGCTAGAGATTTTGGAGAGCTAAAATCTTTGTTACATTTTGGTGAACTTGGAATTTTAGTTCCTTCTTTTTATGATTTTGGAGCCCATTAGTTCATCCTAGATTAGCTTCCATTATATTTTGCATTAGTTAGCTTGAATTCTAGGGTTTCATTGTTGCATGTGTAAAAAAGTGCATATTAGTTTTCCTTTTCGCATCTTTCATCCTTGAAACATTCTAAAATTTTGCATTTTTCATTTCTATCTGCACCATAGCATTCTAAAAACATAAAAAATCAGTCACCAAGTTCTAAAAATCTTGAAAAAATCCATACTAGGACTCATTCGCCACCTTGGGCGAATCAGTCCCTTTTGACCCCTGAAACAACATTGTACATAACTCATAAATTTGTTTTCAGGATTCTATTTGGTGTCTCAACTTGTATATATAAGTCAATTGCATTTCTGTAGCATACATTTCACTAGATTTCACCTAAATTAGCTCATTTCATGCATTTTTTCATTTCACTTTTGCATTCACAACATTTCATTTTGAGAAAGTTGCATTGTGTAAATAGAAAATTAGCTTACTTTGAAATTGAAAATGCATTTCCTTTTAATTTATTGCATTGTACTTTCTTTTATTTTCATCATAGCATGTTTTCCTTCAAAAGGTGTGGCTTTGATTTCATTAATAATGGATTGTATAAGTACAACATTCCCTCTTATGGGTTCAATTTTGATTACCACAATGAGAACCTTAATACACATGATCAAACCATTGGTACAATCCTTAATCTTACATTGCCCATTGGTGTGAATGGAGGTGTAGACAATCAAATCAATCATACTTGTTCTTCTCCCAATACCTCTCCTACTAGTGAAGAAGGTATCTTGGTGAAAGAAGTTACAAGTCTTGAGGGTCATGATTTTCCCTTCCCTTATTCCCCTTTGGATGATGTCAGACAACAAGAGCATAAGATCATCGACACCACTTTGCTTATCCCAAATTCATCTCTCCATACCTTCCTTACTTGTAAGATGGCTTTAGTACAAGAGGATATAATCCTAGACGGTCATACAAATCACATTTATCAAGAGGATATATGGATTCAAAGTAATAACCTTCTCTCTCTCCTTCCTAATGTACCTAACATTTGGCAAGGCCTCTTTGACCAAAAGAGTTTAACCATTCATGAAAATCATCATTGTCCTCCTCTTGCTGCATCCCCCACTTGTGATGAAGCTTCTTTACAAACCTCAAACTTGGATGAATATACTACAAGCTCTCCTCGTAGGGTGGATAACCTGAAATACAAGAATGGAACCTTCATGAAAATGGACATTCAATGAATTCCTTCTCCTAATCCTCCCCCTCTTGACAATCCCATCATTGATTATTCCCCTATTGGCGATGAAGTCATTTTGGATGAACCAAACCTTAATTGTCATGCACATGTGGTTTGTTGTTCTCCTATGACCTCTCCTTCTAGGGATGATATTATGACCCAAGACAACCATAACATCCTCTTCAAAGACAATGAACAACCTCCCTTGTTATGGGATGTTAACAATATTCAACCTCATTACACCCTTTCTCCACCTTCCAATAAACCTAAACTTATCCTTTACCCACCCTCACATCCGCTGCATCCCTCTAATTGACCACGCCACACTTTATACCCACCTAACACTAATGTATTGCAGCAATATAGTGATGATAATATTGCTCATACATATAACACACAAAATAAACCACAACTGCCACAACCAATTCCACCATCATTACCTTTTCCTAATCCACCTAGTGCTCCTTGTTATAACCCACCTGCAAAGGAGTATGATATTGTTGAACAATTAAAGAATGCTCCTGCAAAAATTTCCCTTTGGGATTTACTTCAGAAATCACCACATTACAACAATATCCTTCAAATAGCCTTACAGCAAATTGCAATTCCTGTTGGTACAACTTTGAATGATGTGGTAGCTTTAACCTATCCAATGAATCAAAATAATCTTGACATTAATTTCCATCAACATGAGCTCCCTCCTTTATGGTTCCGCAAACAAAGTGATGCTTTCATGATCATTTCTCAATACAAATGAACATGCATAAAGAGAACTCTTATCGACAATGGTTCTACTCTTAATGTGTGTGGTGTGAGTCTCCTTGATCGATTAGACATTGATAGGTCACAAATAATACCTCATTCCACCCCTATTCAAGGATTTTATAATTCCACAAAGCAACCGCTCGGTGTAATCACTTTGCCTCTTATGGCTGGGGTGGTCACTTTTCCAACTCCTATTCATGTCAGGTCTTATGATCTCTTGTACAATCTTCTTCTAGGCAGACCATGGATTAATGAGATGGATGTAATGCCTTCCACCCTTCATCATATAATGAAATATGCCTATAATATAAAATTTATCACATCGAAGCAAATCCTGAGCCTAAAAGTTGCTTTCATCTTGAAAAAGGAGCTACAAGTCCTTTGAAAATAGCGATTCCCACTTCCAGCATAGAAATTGAACATAATGATACACAAAATTTCCATCTAAATTTTTTGGTGACGATTGAGGATCCTTAGAATTCACACCTTCATTTATTTGTGAACACATATTCACACAAAAGGAAGATGAGACACAAGCACAACCAACCATCATGTCAACACAAAATTTAGAAAACCTTTTGCAAGAATCCGCCTCAAACACTTTAGAAAACAAAGCAAACTCCACAACAACCCTTGATGAACACAACAATAAACAACCCCCCGATTCCAAAGCACTAAAATGGCTTTATGGAAAAGGGTACGAATTTTTGAAACAATTTGGGTATAATGGAAAAGGTTATGGTGCTCAAGAGCAAGGTATCCACAACCCTATACAACTTACCACACAACAAACAACTCATGGTCTTGGTTATTCTCCTTCAGTCAACATCAATACTATCACACAAGACTCTTCCAAGCCTCTATCTTATTTGCATAAATAACCTTAGTTGTTGTTCCTTTCCATGTAATAGTTGAAGGATAATCAAATTCTCACTATTTCATGTATTGCATCCATCGCAAGGGGCAGCATACAATCATCCATTCTAGGCTCACCTTTGTCTTGCACTCAATGGGGGGAAAAGGGTTAGCAAGCCTTATCCCTGTATGTCACTTTTTGTTGTCTCTTTTGACTACTCGTTAACTTTTCATGAACGTATAAGAGCAAGCTTGAGATGTGGATAACATGTCTTAAGATTGAATGGCATGTGACATACTCTCTTCCTTCATGATATAGCTTATCAAAAACATATGACTTGGCATAGGGATTTTCTAATAAGCTCTCATGTTCTCCTATTCTACTTTAAAGAAATTGCTCACAACCATGGTGTTAGAAATTCCTTTAAAGTGGGGGCATACATTACCATCAATTCATTTTCATTCTTGGTTCTTAGCGTAGCCTTGTCATTTGGACGATGCATTCATCACTTTGTCAATGACATTGGGTGTGATGTCATTCATAAGTGTGATCTATCTCAGCATATTACATTCCTCTTGGTGGCCCAATGCGACACACTGCATCCCCTAAGATGTGAATATACTATTCTTTGATTGGTCCTCTCTTGGAGACATTAGAAACAATGTTCCCTAAGTGACTGACCTTGTATAAACTGAACAAGACTCCTTTGAACATATTTTTACATTTTATATTTCACATTTTACTTTACATTTTTGTAGTTTTACATTTTACATTTATTTTTTCCACCTTGCATAGCATAACTTGCATGCCTATGGTACCTTTTTCTTTTTTTTCATAGAATTTTTCTTTTTGGTGCCTTACTAAAGTTATCAGTGGGTATAACTTTGACATATTGAGTGGGAAGCCCAACTAGCAGCATGACTTTTCCCCATAGCCACCTTTGTGTTTTGTGACTCCATACAAACTAGCATATGTATCTTACTTTTTGGGATTTCTCACCCCACAGACAACTAGTTTCATGGCCCCAGAGTGAGTATACAGTTTGTCCTTTCTCACCCGATGGACAACCAATAAGTTATGTCGGCCTAGAGTGAGTACATCTTTATGTTCTTTAATTCTTGTCATTGCATTATTTTGTATCTTGACAGTTGAATTAGAAACATGGATCCTGGGGGCTTTATCACCTCTTTGATCTTTGCCATTCTTTGTCATTTTCATTTGTACATGTGGATCTCTCTTGAATGGCTAATTTAGTGTGAGTTTGAAACAAGTTCATCCTCTCACTAAAGTGGGGGCTAAATGTGTTGTAGAAAAAAGGACCCTTTACTTGACATGGGATTAATTCATAATAAATTGAACTTAATGGGTATTAATCTAGTGTTGTGAAGCATTTTATGCGTCCACACTAAGTCTTGGACCCTTTCAAATTGAATAACATGCTTTTAACAACATCTTGTAAAGGTGTTGTAAAGTATTGTAAACGACTCACTCTTTTCTAGACTTAATAAACTTATTTCTCCCTAATTAAACATTATAAAATGTGTTTAATAACATTATTACATCAATCTAGAAGGTTCTTAATGTAAACTTAATGCTAAACTAGTGTTGTAGTGTGATTCACACATTCACATTGGTTTTTGTGCCCTCTAGGCTATGTGGACCTAATTTTAGTGTTGTAAAGTGTATTTAATCACACTTTCACATTGATTTGTGTCCCAAGCCCTATTCAACATTTACATCATCACTAATAGGCCCCTACTGACCTATATTGTGCATCCCGAGGGTTTAATTGATTAAACACCCAACAAGATGGCATTTTAGACCTTATTTCCTAATTCCTTGGCTTCTTAGGTGTTGGAATGGCCCCTGTGGGACCCATTCACCATGCATGGTGAATTAGTTCCATCCAGGTGGGACCCATTCACCATGTATGGCGAATGAGTCCTATCTATCCCCATTTTGAACTTTGAGCAGGAAATAAAGTGAAATTTGAATTAATTTTGCTTCATGTCGGCCTGTGATGAGGTATTATCGGGTACTAAAGCACAATTGTCTATAAACAAGTGTTTTTATCCTCTTTTTAAATCCAACAACATACATCTTATCTCATTATTACATCTCTCATCATCAATACATCTTCTATCTTTCACTCCAAGTCAAGCAAGTTAAGGTTTCTTCAGTAGAAGCCTTTAATTTAGCTTCCTAAAGCATTCAAGGGTTAAATCTTCATGTTATGCTATAGAATTTCAAGATAAAATCATCATGAAAAGGTAATAATCTCCATTTTTGCATGCTTTATTCATTTCTTTCATCATTTTGGTTTAATTACCTAAACAGGGTTTGACCAAGGCAAACTCGCATGCCCTAACATTCAACATATCTCTCTTTTGTCTTGTTTGTTTGTTTGCAGATTTAGGACTCTTGGAAGCTAAGGAAACATTGAAGATTTCATTTCAAATTCATTCAAGTCATCTCTTCATCATTCAAGTCAAAACATCAACAAAAGGTCATTTTGAGACTTGGATCTGACAATTTCAGAAGTAGAGACTTGTTGGAGATAGAAGTGCAGATCTAACTCCAGAAAATCAACTCCTAATTTTCTAGATTCCTATAGGTGGAATAATTTTACACCCATGGCAAATGAGTCCCATCTGTGGGCCTGAAAAAGTGGTTTTCTCATATTTCAGCTCCCGACAGTTAGAAACGGGTTTCCAGAAGTTTTTACTAGAACTAGGACTAATTCACCATGCATGGAGAATCAATCCCAGTGGCCATTAACAGAGGATTTTGAGACATTCTAGAATCTTCCAGTAACATCAATCTACCTCCAAGTGCACTCCGTTCAGTCTCATTCATTTATGTTTTCATTTTCTTAAGTTTCTAGTTTACATTTGCAATCAACAGTGTGTTTTCCAGCACCTTTGCATTAGGTTAGAATACATTATTTTGTCTGCATTTCTATTAAGTTTTCAGCATATAAACACATTCCACACTCCTCTTTCCATTTCTTCTAATGTTAACAAAGTCATTTTGGCCCATTTTCCTCTCCTTCTAGGTGAAAAACCCTAAAAAGGAGCTAAAGATTTTGGGAAGCTAAAATATTTGTTACACAAATAAACACTTGTAATGATATTTACTTAAATTTTGAAATTTATTGTTTCCCTCAAACATGTGTAATTCATGCAACACAATCCTTTAACAATCCAAATTACAAAAGGGCAGCAATATTTGACGACCTGTTACCTGAATATCGTGAGTTATGGGTATTCTGTCTGAGGCATTGGGATCACATAGGGCACCTCTACAATAACCTCTCTTTGTTTTTTTCATCTCAGAGTTTTTTTTCCATGGTGTCCAATTTTGAATTGATGAAAAAAGTGTTAATTGCAAGCAATGTAAAGTTGCAAAGTGTTGCAAATTTCATTCTACAACTCGTGTGACCAAATAGACTATTCAAATGCATCTGAATGGGTACGTTTATGCTAGGAATGGTCCTCTTTTGCACCCAAAAACAATCTAAATCGCTCTAAGCTACGTTCAACCGACTCGATCCCTTAAGGGTCTAGAGTGAAAAAGGGAAACAATTTTTTATGGGATATTACTTGGAAATCGTGACACTTATGAACTACCTTCTTGAGACTATGTGATTGTGTTGGGACCCTCTACAATAACCTCTCTTAGTTTTTGTTATCTCAAAGTCATTTTTTTGTGGTGTCCAGTTTTAGTTTGATGGAAAAAGTGTCAAATGCAAAGTGTAAAGTTGTAAAATGGTGCAAATTTTGTTCTACAACTCATGTGACCAAACAAACTATTCCAATGCCTTTAGATGGGTATATTTATACTAGGCATGGTCCTCTTTTGCACCCAAATATGCAAAATCACTCTAAGCTACACTCAATTGGCTAAATCCCTTAAGAATCCAAAGTGAAAAATGGTTGCAAACTTCAACAATGTTGTTACTCAAACACCATGATGCTTGGAAACTTTTCATCTAAGCCTATGCGATCATATTGGGCTCCTCTACAATAATCTCTCTCAGTTATCGCTATCTCGGAGGCCTTTTCCTATGGTGGAAATTTTTTCTTGGGGAAAAAGTTGTCAAATGCAAGTAGTTAAAAGTTACAAAGTGGTGCAACTTTCATTCTGAAACTCATGTGACCAAACAAACTATTTTGATGCATCTAGGTGGGTACATTTACAGTAGGCATGGTTCTCTTTCTAACCCAAACACACGGAATTTCTCTGAGCTATATTCAACTGGCAGAATCCCTTAAGACTCCAAAGTGCAAAATGACTGCAAACTTCAATATGTTGTTACTTAGACACCGTGATGCTTAGAATCTATTTGTCCAATCCTATGGGTTCACATTGGGACCCTCTATAATAACCTCACTTGGTTTTCACTATCTTGGAGGCCTTTTCCCGTGGTGAAAAATTTTTGCTTGGGGAAAAAGTTGTCAAATGCAAGTAGTTGAAAGTTGCAAAGTAGTGCAACTTTCATTCTACAACTCGTGTGACCAAATGAATTATTCTGACACATCCGGGTGGCTACATTTATGTTAGGCATTGTCTTGTTTTGCACCCAAACATGTGGAATCACTCATAGCTACATTCAACCGACAGAATCCCTTAAGAGTCAAAATTGCAAAATGGCTACAAACTTCAACATGTTGTTACTCAGATACCGTGATGCTTAGAAAATTATCGTCTGAGGCTATAGGATCACGTTGGGCCCCTCTACAATAACCCATCTCTATTTTTGCTAACTCAAAGGATTTTTCTCGTGATGGAGAATTTTCTCTTGGGGAAAAAGTTGTCAAATGCAAGTAGTTGAAAGTTGCAAAGTGGTGCAGTTTTCGTTCTTCAACTTGTGTGATCAAATGAACTATTTCGATGCATCTGGATAAGTGCATTTACACTAGGCATGGTCTTCTTTGTCACCCAAACACGTGAAATTTCTTTGAGCTACATTCAACCAACAAAATCCCTTAAGAGTCCAAAGTGCAAAATGGATACAAACTTCAGCATGTTGTTACTCGAACATCGTGATGCTTAGAAACTTCTTGTTCAAGCCTATGGGTTTGTGCTGGGCCCTCTACAATAACTTCACCTGGTTTTTGCTATCTCAGGGGCCTTTTCCCATGGTGACAATTTTTTTCTTGGGGAAAAAATTGTCAAATGCAAGTAGTTGAAAGTTGCAAAGTAGTGCAACTTTCATTCTAAAACTCATGTGACCAAACAAATGGTTCCAATGAATCCAGGTCGATAAATTTATGCTAGGCATGGTCCTCTTTCACACCCAAACATGCGAAATCGTTATGAGCTACATTCAATCTGTAAAATCCCTTAAAAGTCCAAAGTTGAAAATGACTGCAAACTTTAGCATGTTGTTACTCAGACACCATGATGCTTATAAATTTCTTGTCTGAGCCTATTGGATAGCATTGGGCCCCTCTACAATAACCTCTCTCATTTTTTGCATGGGGAAAAAGTTGTCAAATGCATGTAGTTGAAAGTTGCAAACTGGTACAACTTTTATTCTACAACTCGTGTGACTAAATGAACTATTTCGACACGTCTGAGTGGGTACAATTACACTATACATGGTCCTCTTTCGTACCAAATACACAAAATCGCTCTGAGCTACATTCAACTGACAAAATCCCTTGAGAGTGTAAAGTGCAAAATGGCTGCAAACTTATGCATATTGTTACTTAGACACCGTGATACTTAGAATATTATCATCCAATCCTATGGGTTCATGTTGGTCCCCTCTATAATAACCTCTCTATATTTTTGCTATCTTGGAGGCCTCTTCATGTGGTGGAGAATTTTCGCTTGGGAAAAAAGTTGTCAAATGCAAGTAGTTGAACGTTGAAAAGTGGTGCAAATTTCATTTTGTAACTCATGTGACCAAATGAATTGTTCAAACACATCTGGCTGAGTACATTTATGCTATACATGGTCTTCTTTTGCACCCAAACACACATAATTACACTGAGCTACATTCAACCTATAGAATCCTTTAAGAGTCCAAAGTACAAAATGGCTGCAAACTTCAACATGTTGTTACTCAGACATCATGAAACTTAGAAACTTCTTGTTTAAGCCTATGGGATTGCATTGGGCCCCTCTATAATAACCTATCTTAGTTTTCTCTATCTCGAAGGCAATTTCCTGTGGTGGAAAATTTTCACTTGGGGAAAAAGTTGTCAAATGCAAGTAGTTGAAAGTTGCAAAGTGGTGCAACTTTCGTTCTATAACTCGTGTGACCAAACAAATTTTTCTGAAGAGGTCAAGTCAATATTTTTACGCTAGGAATGGTCCTCTTTCACACCCATACATGCATAATCACTTTGAGCTACATTCAACCAATAGAATCTCTTAAGTGTCTAAAGTGCAAAAGGGCTGCAAAATTCAACATGTTGTTACTCAAACACCATGATGCTTAGAAACTTCTCGTCTGATCCTATGGGTTCATGTTGGAATCCTCTACAATAATATCTCATTTTTTTTCTATTTTGGAGGCCTTTTTCTATGGTGGTGAATTTTCACTTGGAGAAAAAGTTATCAAATGCAAGTAGTTTAAATTTGTAAAGCAGTGCATCTTTCACTCTATAACTCGTGTGACCAAATGAACTATTCAAATGTGTCTGGGTGGGTACTCTTATGCTAGGCATGATCCTCTTTCACACCCAAACACGCAGAATCATTTTGAGCTATATTCAATTGACAAAATTGGGTTTAATTGTCCAAAGTGAAAAATGGCTACAAACTTCAGCATGTTGTTACTTAGACACCATGATGCTTAGAAACATCTCATCTAATCCTATGGGTTTGCATTAGGCTCCTCTACAATAAATTTTCTCAGTTTTTGCTGTCTTGGAGGCCTTTTCTTGCAGTGGCAAATTTTTTCTTGGGGAAAAAGTTGTCAAATGCAAGTAGTTGAAAGTTGCAAAGTGGTGCAACTTTTACTCTGCAACTCATGTGACCAAATAAATTATTCTAACATTTCTGGGTAGGTACATTTATACTTGGAATGGTCCTCTTTTGCACCCAAATACATGGAATCTCTCCAAGCTACATTTAACTGGCATAATCCCTTAAGAGTCCAAAGTGCAAAGAGGCTCCAAACTTCATCATGTTGTTACTTAGACACCGTGATGCTTAGAATTTTTTTTTCTAAGCCTATGGGTTCACGTTAGTCCCCTCTACAATAAATTATCTTGGTTTTCTCTATTTTGGAGGTCTTTTCCTGTAGTGGCAAATTTTCGCTTGGGAAAAAAGTTGTCAAATGCAAGTAGTTGAAAGTAGCAAAGTGGTGCAACTTTCATTCTACAACTTGTGTAGCCAAATGAATTGTTTTGATACATCCAATTGGGTACATTTAAATAAGGAATGGTCCTCTTTCGCACCAAACCACGTAGAATTGCTTTGAGCTACATTTAATTGACAGAATCCCTTAAGAGTCAAAAGTGCAAAATGACTACAAAATTCAACATGTTACTCAAACACCGTGATGCTTAGAAAATTCTTATCTAAGCCTATGGGTTTGCATTGTGCCCCTCTACAATAACCTCTCTTAGTTTTTTCTATCTCGTAGGTCTTTTCCTGTGGTGGTGAATTTTTGCTTGGAGAAAAAGTTTTCAAATGCAAGTAGTTGAAAGTAACAAAGTGGTGCAACTTTCGTTCTAAAACTTGTGTAACCAAATGGAATATTACAACACCTTAAAATGGGTACATTTAGGCTAGGCATGGTCCTCTTTGAAACCCAAACATGCAGAATCGCTCTGAGCTACATTCAACTGGCTGAATCCCTTAAGAGTCCAAACTACAAAATGACTGTAAACGTCAACATGTTGTTAATTGGAAACTGTGATGCTTATAAACTTCTCGTCTGAGCCTATGGGATGGTGTTGAGCCTCTCTACAATAAAATCTCATTTTTCACTATCTTGGAGGCCTTTTCCTATGGTGACGAATTTTCACTTGGGGAAAAAGTTGTCAAATGTAAGTAGTTGAAAGTTGAAAAGTGGTGTAACTTTTGTTATGCAATTCGTGTGACCAAACAAACTATTTTGACACATTTGGGTGGGTATGTTTACACTAGGCATGGTCCTCTTTCACACCCAAAAATGACGAATCACTCTGAGCTACGTTTAACCAACTGAGTCCCTTAAGAGTCTAAACTACAGTTGTTGTCACTAAATAGTGCACCCTTGCTGAGATGCAAAACTTAGCCTACTAGTGAAACATTGGATTCATATATTCAATATCCATGACGTATGGTTTGATGTCATATGCTGATTTTCGTATGAAGAAAAACCTTGAGACCATAGCTTATTGCTTACTATTATGCTAATTTTTGCATGAAGAAAAACCATGAGACCATAGACAAGGTAGTGAACTATTTGAAAAAATTCCTCAAAGAAATGTGGTCTCATGGTGATGGAATGACATGAAAAATACCAAGAAAATAAAATTGGTATGGATTTTCATGGCATTCCATCACCATGAGACCACATTTCTTTGAGGAAACTTTTCAACCAACTCATTTCCATGTCTATGCTATTGCTTACTATTTTGTTTTGATTATTTTTTTCCAAGCATCCATAGTTTGTTCGAAATCACCTATTTTAGGCTTTTAGCCTCAATAGCTAGGTAGTGAACTATTTGATAAAATTATTTGGTAGAAATGTATGAAAAATGTGTTAGCATAGATAAGGCAGTGAAATTTTGAAAAAAATTCTCAAAGAAATGTGGTCTCATGGTGTGTTGGAATGCCATGATAAGCGAATTGCTATGGATTTTCATGGCACTCCATCACCATGAGACCACATTTCTTTGAGGCATTTTTCAACTAGTTCACTACCTTATCTATGCTACTACTTACTATTATGTTTTGATAGATTTTTTCCAAGCATCCATCGCTTGTCTAAAACCACTTGTTGTAGGATCTTAGCCATAGTAGCAAGATAGTGAACTTTTTGATAAACTGCTTTAGGAGACATGCATGAAAAATGTGGTAGCATAGACAAGGTAGTAAACTATTTGGAAATATTCCTCAAAGAAATGTGGTCTCATGGTGATGGAATTCCATGACACTGCAAGGAATTTTCTTGTCATAGCATTCCATCACCATGAGCCCACATTTCTTTGAGGCATTTTTTCAAATAGTTCACAGCCTTGTCTATGCTATTGCTTACTATTACACTTTGATAGATTTTTTCCAAGCATCCATAGCTTGTTCGAAAGCACCTGTTTTAGAATTTTAGCCATAGTAGCAAGGTAGTGAATTGATTGATAAAATGCTTTGGTAGACATGTATGAAAAATGTGGTAGCATAGACAAGGTAGTGAACTGTTTGAAAAAATGTCTCAAAGAAATGTGGTCCCATGGTGATGGAATGCCATGACAAGCACATTGAGACCACATTTCATTAAGGCATTTTTTTGAGCAGTTCACTTCCTTGTCCATGCTATTACTTATTATTATGATTTGATAGATTTTTTCCAAGAATCCATAACTTGTTTGGAAGCACCTATGTTATCCTTTTAGCCATAGTATCAAGGTAGTGAATTATTTGATAAAATTTTTTGGTAAACATGCACGAAAAATGTGGTAGCATAGACAAGGCAGTAAATTGTTTGAAAAAATGCCTCAAAGAAATGTGGTCTCATGGTGATGGAATGCCATGAAAATCCATAACAATTTGCTTGTCATGGAATTCCATCACCATGAGACAACATTTCTTTGAAGCATTTTTTCAAGCAGTTCATTTCCTTTTGTATGATATTGCTTGCTATTATGCTTTGCTAGATTTTTTCCAAGCATCCATAGCTTGTTCGAAAGCACACATTTTAGGGTTTTAGCCATAACAGAAATGCAATGAAATATTTGATAAAATGCTTTGATATACATGTATGAAAAATGTGGTAGCATAGAAAAGGCAGTGAACTCTTTGAAAAAATGCCTCAAAAAAATGAGGTCTCATGGTGATGGAATGCCATGACAATCAAAAGCAATTTGATTGTCATGGCATTCCATCACCATGAGACCACATTTCTTTGAGGAATCTTTTCAAATAGTTCACTTCCTTGTCTATGGATTTTCATGGAATTAAATCACCACATTTATTTGATGCATTTTTTCAAACAATTCACTGCCTTGTCTATGCTATTGCTTACTATTATGCTTTTGATAGATTTTTTCCAAGCATCCATAGCTTGTTCGAAAGAACTTTTTTTAGGATTTTAGCCATAACAATAAGGTAGTGAACTACTTGGAAAAATTCTTTGGTATTAATTTATGAAAAATGTGGTATCATAGACAAGGTAGTGAACTATTTGAAAAAATACCTCAAAGAAATCTGGTCTCATAGAATGCCATGATAAGAAAATGCAATTGGAAGCTACTCCTAGATATTAGTTATGCAATGTGAAGTAATTGCATAACTTCTTAGGTTGACTTTGTAAAAACTATATTTTAATTGAAATTTTGTCACCTATCAGCATCTAGTTATTAGTATGCAATGTGAAGTAATGCTTTGAGTTTGAAAGATGTGCAATGCAATGTAATCAACGATATGAATATAAACTACAAAATCCTATTTTTTACAAATAATTAGTTAAAATATTTATTTTATTTTCTTTCTATATCTCTATGCTATGGAAATACCTTTCATTTAAATAAAAAAATAGTTTTTATCTCTTGTTCTACAATTTTTTTACATTTTTTTAAAATATGTTTTTTTCCTGATTTTTTCAAAAAATCTTATACTTTTGGTTTGCCGATTTTTTCCCCAAAATATTTTTATTGATATGCATTAGAAGCATGAAGCATACACATGAATACATGCAATATATGTGAAGTATACACATGAATAAGTGAAGCATACATGTGAATAAGTGAGGAACAAGTAATTGAAGCATTGCAAAGGACACAAACCACCAAGAATGGAGCTTATTTACACAATATGCATTACATGGGGCTTATTGAGCAATCAATAGTAATTAATTAAGCATTAGACGTAAAAAAAATCCATTCCTACAACATTCAAACATACAATTTACACAATATGCATGATAACATCATTCAAAAATGGCAGTAGAAAAATAAGATTTTCTTTAATGAAAAAGTCATAAGGCTATACAATGATATATATTGATAAAAGCATATACAATATATCCAAAAAATCCATAAAATATTAGTACAAAAGAGCCATGTGGACATAAAATTTCATGTATATATCGATAGTACAAAACATATGTTCCAAATTGCCACATAGGCATACAACAAACGACCCTAATACACAGTCATTTCCCTCTAGGGGAAGGAAAAATATCTCGTGCGGCCTTCAAAATTCAGCTGGATGGAGTGCCTGTTGGTTCTCTTGTCTTTTGAACACACCACTAGTCCTTCTCTCTTCACTCTAGACCTTCAACTGATATAATAAAAATTAAAGATTTTAATACATAGAAATTGAATTGTGGAAAGACATAACAAATTATAATCACTTACCACATACATATAGGACTTCAGCATGCACATTTACAGTATTACCATGTCCATGATCTAGAGTGACAACCACCTATAGAAACCATCAAGACAGAAATTAAACTACATAAAAGTATCATGAAAATTTTCTATAATAGACCATAAAAGAGCAAATATAATGTCAAATCGACTAATTTTTTGCATACCTCTATCAATGGATCAAAATTGGCTATTGCTGCAACAACTCCATAGTCCATCATGCCACCAACATCACCAAGGTTGTCTGATGTCAACAACTGCAAATGAAACAACATATCTAACAATAATATAAAGAAGTTCAGGTAGTCCCTTTATAACTATCATAAATGAAAGAGTAAATGGTTGGCGTCAGTTGAGACTATAGTATAGTGCTTATAGATCACAAAATGGTGAATGTACTAAGTCCACTGGGATATTCCAAACTCTTGCAAATTCCAAAGTTCAGTGCTCATTGAGATTTTTATTGCATATGCTAATGAACTAATGTTAATGAGGGCATGTTGTCAACATAGTGATAATGCCATAATGAAGTTTACATGAATGAAGTGAGGATTACTATGTTACTAGCAGATTTCAAAAGGATAATGGAGCATACAATGAATTAGGACATGTCTAGGTTTTTACTATAGCACATGAAGTTGGTTGTTGAGGTGTGCAACAGTAATGGAGAAGACAACTTCGGTCAATACTGAGTGGAAGGAAATATTTCTTCTAACGATGTATAGGATAAAATTTCGATGGAGGTGCTATAGCAGACGGGATAAAGATACAATACCAACAGGGGATAATGGAACATATGGTTAAATGATAGAGGGTACAATGGGATGGGAGTCAAATATGATAATGGAATATGGGATGGACTAGAATATATTAATGGGATGGGCTAGGATGGGGTAACAAAATATAGCATGAACTATTAGAGGTTAATGGGATATGATTAGGAGGGAATAAAGGAACATAGGGTGAATTAGGGAAAGATAGTAGGACAATACCAAGAGGGGATAATGGAACGTAAGGTGAAATAAGAGAGGGTAATGGGATGGGAATAGAAGACCTTAATGGAACATAGGATGGGATAACAAAATATAAGGTGGACAATTAGAGGTTAATGGGATGTGATTAGTAGGGAATAATGCAACATAGGGTGAATTAGGAGGTGTCTAGGGTTTGACTATAGTACATGAAGTGTGAACTTGACTTGTGTGTAGTAATAATAGAGAAGAGTTATCTAGGATGAAACATGGATAAAGATGGTATAACATATAATGGAGAAAGGAACACGGGTTGGAACATAGGGGATCATGGAATATATAAGGTGAAATAATAATGGGTACAATAATATGGGAGTAGAAGGGCATAATGACACATAGGATGGACTAGAAGATATTAGTGGGATGGGCTAGGAGGGGATCATGGAAAATAGGGTGAAAAATTAAATGTTAATGGGATGGGATTGGGGAGGAATAAAGAAAAAAAAGTGAATTAGGAGAAGATAATGTGACATGATCAAGGAATACACATGCAATGTTTTTGTTTCTCATCAATTTTTTAGATTTTTATATGGAAAATTATGAAAACTAGCTAACATTGTTTTACAACACCATTAATGAATAAAGGCTACCTGAGTGTAAGTTCTTTGAGGAAATTAATTGAGAGGTATGGAGGTCGAAGGTCCCCCAGGAATTTTTTTGAAATCCAAAGCATGTTATGAGACAAGCATTCAAATATAACATTCAACTATTCAAATAATAATAATATCTCTAATACTAGTTGCATACTTGTGGACTAAACGTCAAGAATGAATAAGGATCTGTAGGAATGGAGCATGTCTCATGAACACTCTGACCCTGAAATTTCATCATATCAAAATTTTACTAATTTAGTTATTCTTAAATTTCAAAATATAATTTAATAAACAACATTAAATGAACTTGCTAAATTTTACCTAAGTGTCAATACTAAATGTATCTTTCAGAAAATCATATGTGAAATCCATTGCATCTACAACTGATGTAGGCTATGTAGTTGCATCCCAAGTACTTTGATAATCGTATGTGCAAACAACACCACAAGCACCACAATGGTGGGGTGGAGCTTGGGGCCTACACATCTCCTCCACATCAGGCTCTACTAGAGGCCTCACACACTATAAAATGGTTTGGGTGAGCAAGCCAATCAACTCCAGCATGTCCACCTCTACACTATCCTTACCAATGAAAGGAACAACGACATGATCCACCATGGGTTTGGCCAAGGGTCTCGGTGCCAACTGTGGATTACATCATGTAGCAGGTCTATCATGTGTGGAGCCCCCACCTCTACCCTGAAAGTCAAAGATGTCAAAATAATTTGGCATCTTATTGAGGACAAACTCACAATAGAGTTTCCTCAAAAATTATTGTGGTACCTCATGGTTATTGCATGGAGGTTGGTCAAATACCATCCACCACCGCTCCCAATTTTTTTTTTTAATTAACTCATGGTGCAGGTTAATCTTCCAATTAATTGTTCAATATCTCTTTTATTGTTTTCACTTTGATTTAGAATATTTTCTTGCACTCGTTAAGGATGCATATGAATTGATAGAGGGGTTTCAAGTTGTTCTTGTATAGGAGGCTCTTCATGAAGGGGTGATTGTGAATTCTCAATGTTTTGAGGTGGAGATGAATTCATTCCCTAAGAAATAGAACAAAGTTTTATTATAAGAACCTATTTCAATTTGCATTCTAAATCAAATTTAAAATAAATAGAATAAAAATACATGCATCTTCACAATCTTTGAACGCTCTGACATGTTGGTGGCATCCTTGTGAAGAATTGCAAGCTCAGAGTGCAAAAAATGGAAGTGATTTGGTGAGCGTGAGTTGCAGAGAAGAAAAATCCAAGCCAAGCTGTGGGTTCAACAGAAAATGGAGGTCAAAATACATTTTTTGGATTTTAAGTTATTTTTTTCATTTGGTGCATGCCAAATTTGGTGTGCACAAAATGGTCAATTTGGACATTTTTTTGTGAATTTTTCCAATTTTCCATCAAAATTGTGTTACGGATTGGTGCACTTACCCCTTTTCATTTTTTGTGTTGAAATTTTTTCTCTGAGGTCTTAGGTATGTTATAGATTACTATGTCCTAAAGCTTTTAGGAGCTTTACAACCCAATCTACAACCTTTGGATTCATTGTTAGGAGTCTTCAACATACAAAAATGGAATCTAGGAAGGTCACTATTGGTCAAACTAGTCCCTCTTTCAAGAAGTAGTTTCATGGTTTTCTACCATATTTTATAGTCCCTTTGGGGTAGCTATCACTCATATTCCTATCCCTTGATTCTCCCTCAACTTATTCCATGGAGGAAGAATTTTCTCTTGAGGTTCTTCTAGAGAAGCTCCTTTCCCTAGAAAGGAGGCTTGAGGAGTTTTAGTATTTGGAAAAATATAGTAATCTCGCTCAAGCAGCTACTGTCATCAAGAAATTAATAGTCATGTTGGAGAAGGACTAGAGAGGCATAGAACTTCTCCAAGGTATCGTAGACATTATGGATACTCATGTCCTAACCTATAATTCTAATGTGGGTGCCACCCAAGATGTTGGCTCTAAGACCGCTGAGAAACAACTATAAGCCTCAATGCTCAGAGTATCATTGTACATGGATGAGACATGTCCTCCTATCAACACTGCCTTTGTTCTTGAGCATACCCACATTGTCAAAGTAAACAAGGTACCTCTAGGCTTCATGTTTTCCACCCCTAATGTCTCTACATCTAGTGGTAATCCTAGAATTCCTATTGGTCATGTTGTCAAAGGCTCTGTCAATATGGGGGCTAGTGGCTCTAGTGGCAGTTCGTTAGGTACTGTTTCATATGTTGCAAAACATGGGACAAATGTAGAATCGGCTAGTGAACCTATCCATATCTTCATCTCAACATATGTTCCAACCTTTCTTTAACCATATTCCTTTGTCTATCGCCATATTAAACACTCCTATCCCTCTTGGGATGGAGATTCCTGAGTTTGAGAAGTATAATGGTTGTAGAGACCCTCAAATGCATATTTTAGCATTCAATTCCATGTGCACTGACTTCTTCCACCATGATGCTCTGATGGCGAAGCTTTTTTCGTGTTCTCTTAAGGACACTTCCCTTGATTGGTATTGTTTTTTGCAAGATAAATCTAACTTCTTATTTGATTAGCTAGTGAATTAGTTCCTTAGACAATTTTGGGCTAATATTGGGCTAAAGATAGCATTCATCGATCTCATCCAATGTAAGTAAAGAGAGCATGAAAAGGTTATTGATTTCATTGCTCGTTATCAAGAGATTTTCTCTTAGGATTCTAATGTCCTAAAGGTTTTTATTGGGAACTTGTAGTGATCACTACAAGAGAAGTTTTCCATAATGAAGTACACTTCTTTTTTCATTTTTATGGAGCGTTGCATGAGTATCAATAGGAGGTTTCTCAATTTGGGGATTTATCCTCATTCTCCCATCCAAATAATTGATGAGTAGTGTCATTTTTTTGTGATTCATGAAAGAACAAGGCCATCACAAACGTGGTCTCTATCCCCAAAGGAAAAAGTATAGGATATGATATTTAATTTTTACAAAGTTTTCTAAATCCTATACCAATATTCTAAAAAAGATATTAAAGGATAAGATTATAACATTACCAAAAATATAACCTCTCTCCAATTCGTATTTGCAATGGTATGATGCACAACCATGTAATTAGTTCCATTGAGTACATGTACATGATACTGAGCAGTGTGTTCACTTGGGTCATAAGATTCAAGATCATATCAATGATGAGAATATTTGTCTCGACAAAAGGAAATAAAAGTCTAACAAATTTGTAGCTAAGCCTAACAACCAACTATAGATTTACATAGATATGTTTCCTTCCCATTCTACTAACTTGGTTACATAGTATTTCACATCTTCTGATCTTATTTTGTTTAAGTATGTGAACATGGTCTCATTCACTAGTATGCCTCCTATAAAAAGTATTAGTGTTGTTCCTTATATAGTATTTACTTCACATGACTTTTCATTAAACAAGGAGCCCTCTCCTTTATATTTTTCTACCCGGATTAATGGTAACATTGTGACTGGTGTTATGGTTGATATGTTAAGTTGTGTGAATGTGATAATGGATGAAGCCTTGTTCATTAATAATCTCCATAATAATTACGATGAATTATAGGCCACTCTTTGCACTTGTGATAGGTTTTCCATTACTCCTATCAAAATTATCTCTTTTTTAGCCCTAGTAGGGTATAGATGTTTCATTTGTAGTGATTCTAGAGTCTGGCCTGTTCAAGGCTAGGCTTGGCATTCCATAGCTATCCTCCATGAATGCAGTTGCCTCTATAGACCAAAAATGTTTGAAATTCCCCCATGAGGTTGTAGTGCATGCCATTCATGATACTAGGTATAAAATGTTGGTATCATGTGGGACCTTTTCTTTGGATCACTTTTGGCACACCCTAGTTGGATCCCTCCCTCCATGAGGAGATCTGTTGTATCAAGCTTATGTGAAGTATAAGACTAGGGGATTGGTACTGAAAGTTAGCTTTCCTATGTCTCCTTATGTTATATATGTGAATACTTCTATGTCTGCTTAGTAGAAAGCTGCCTCTTTTTCCCCATCAAAAGGGAAGGAGAAGCTTGATCTCACTTTGGGGCCTTCCCCTTCTCCATCATCTACACCATCTACTTATTCTTCCTAACCTTTGATGGTGTCCTTAGTTCTAGCTTCTATGCCTAGCACAAGAAATGGAAAGGTTCTTATGTGAGAGAAGTCAAAGCATCAGGGTTTCCAATTGCGTGTTTTACCCACGGTTCCATGACCCACACTATATGGCAAGGGGAAGCATTCTCGTGGGGTGGTTCCTACATCTCATCCTCCATAGCCTCTACCTATTCTTGCATCTACCTCTTAGGTGGTTAATGAGAAGAGGCCCATTGCAAAGGCATTTATCTTTGCTTATCTTTCTGTCATCGTTTCTGCCCGTGTGCCTCCTCCTCTTGCTCCCACTCAAGAGACCACCCTTCCATTGAATATGGTCATGAAGGATACTCCCATAGTGGAGCAACAACCTCTAGCCTCTTCTTAGTCTGCATCCTCTAATTCACGTAGTTGACGTAACTGGCTTGTACATGAGCATAAGCATCGACAAAAGGCTCTAGCTACAAAGCACATTGCCTCGCAAAAGACTGAGGAGGAGGTCATTGTCTTTTTCCTTACTTCTATCACTCTGCTTTCCTTTGTCTCTTTTGCTTTAGTTTTCATTGCTTATTTCCTTCTTTTGGCCCCTTCAATAGGTCTTAATGATCCTCACCCCAAGAGGGTGTAGGTTTTCATCACTCCCTCCATGGATCCTCCTCTTCTCATGTTCCTTCTAAATGTTCCTCCTTTTCCAAAACCAATCGACATACCTCACACAAAGGTGGTGTCCCCTATGGCTCCTTTTTGTTCTTCCTCTACTTTTTCTTCCCCTGTGGGGATTCAACATCCTCTATTGAAGGGTAAGTTGACCTCATCTCAAATGATGGTCATAAGAAAGGTTAATCTTCTTTGGATTCTAGTTATGTTTTGTCTTGTGTTGTCCTTGTGGTGGAGGCAGCCCCTACTTCCCTAAAGTTGGTCACCATCCCTCTCCTCGAGGTCGAAAGTGACTCTTGGGTGCCTCACACTTCCCCCGCTAGGTTGACACATGGAATTCCTAAGAATTGCATGTTCAACTCGGTAGAGGATATCCCAACTTTTTCTTTTATTTTTACAAAACTAATGACCTTCACCTCACAAGAGCTTGGTGAAGAAGACCTCTAGGGGCATTCTCCCTTATCTCTTGTTATAGGAGAGTTAGAGGGTACTACCCTTGCTATCCCTCCCTTTTAGGCTCTTCCTCCTCCCCCCTACAATGATCTAGATTGGGAGTAGGACAATCTTCTAGTTAACGAGGACTAGGGTGGAGCCTCCTTCTACATCTGTAGATTAGCTTCTTCTTTTTTTATGTTCCGTTGTGATTTTTTGTAGATGTTTTGTGGTCTTTCCTAGAGGACCCTTTCTACCCTTGTAGGTTTTTGGATACATGCATGAGAATCTATCGTGAACTTCTTCTATTTGATTTGAATCATTATTTTGTATGCCATAATCTTTCTTTTTGATATTGGGGATGATGCAAACAGTTGGGGGGATTTAGGCCTTCTTCCATGTTGACCCAATTTTTATTTCTCATTTTTCCTCATGTTCTCTTCTTCATGTTCTGATACATTTGGGGATTGATGATAGTTCATATATATTATATTAAATTTTTCTATCTATATCTATCAATAGTTTTGACCCTAAATTAGCAGATCCCCATTCTCTTGATTTCTCTGTCTCTATATTTCTTCTTTGTGATGTTGTGGTTCTAATGTGTTGTCCCTCAGATGTGTGAAAACATACCATGAATACATCTTGCCATGTATCTTGTACCACGATATCTCTTTTCTTTCTCTTCTCTAAGAACAACATGTGCTCCTCCATGTAGCACACTTCATTCTAAGGGAGGGCTCTCATCTTTGCCTAATTTTCAACAAGAAGCATTATTTCAAAAGGATTCCTTGGTATAGAATTCTTTACAATGAATTCCTTGACAAAGAATCCCTTGTTGAAAATCTTATTTTCCAAAAATGGTGTATTATTTCAAAATGGACTTCTTAACAAAAATTCTTTCTAAAAAGATCCCTTGATGAAAAAATCTAAAAATTTTCCTTTCAAAAAAGGAGTATTCTTTCCAAAAAGGTTCCTTGATGAAATTTATTTTAAAAGGAGTGTTCTATCAAAAGGGTTCCTTGGTGTCTTGAAATCTTGTGAAAAATATTCCTTGTCGAAATAACCCCTTCATGAAAGCCTTATTTTCAAAAGAATTATTTGGTGTCTTATATTTGATATTTTATCATATGGTGTCTAGCCCAACTAGCTATACATATCAATGGTGTCTTTTTTCAATCAAAGTGTCTTATTGTGTTTGAAAATTTTATGGTGTCTATCACTTTTTTCTATTTTTCCAAACATGTTCATCTACAACTAACATGATTTTTGTGAGATCACAACTAGCTTTGTATATATCCTTAAGCCCTACTAGGGCTGAAAAAGAGATAGTTCCCATAGGGGTAATGGAAAACCTATCATAAGTGCAAAGAGTGGCCTAAAATTCATCATAATTCTTATGGAGATTATTAATGAACAAGGCTTCATCCATTATCATGTTCACTCAGCTTAACAGATCAACCATAACACCAGTCACAATGTTATCATTAATCTGGGCAGGAAAATATAAAGGAGAGGGCTCCTTGTTTAATGAAAATTCATGTGAAGTAAATACTATATAAGGAACAACACTAATAATTTTCATAGGAGGCATACTAGTGAATGAGACCATGTTCACATACTCAAACAAGATAAGATCAGAAGACGTGAAATACTATGTAACCAAGTTAGCAGAATGGGAATGGAACATATCTATGTAAATCTATAGTTGGTTGTTAGGCTTAGCTATAGATTTGTTAGAATTTTGTTTCCTTTTGTCGAGACAAATATTCTCGTCATTGATACAATCTTGAATCTCATGACCTAGGTGAATGCACCGCTCAATATCATGTCTATGTACACAATGGAACTAATAACACAGTTGTGCATCGTACCACTGCAAATACGAACTGGAGAGAGGTTATATTTTTGGTAATGTTATAATCTTATCCTTTAATATATATTGTAGAATATTGGTATAGGATTCTTAAAACTTTGTAAAAAAATTATCGCTTCCTATACTTTTTCCTTTGGGAATAGAGACCACATTTGTGATGGCCTTGCTCTTTCATGAATAACCAAAAATTGACACTACCAATTGGTTATCCGGATGCGAGTGTGAGGATAAATCCCCAAACTGAGCAACTGGCTATTGATACTCATGCAATGCTCCATATAGATGGGTGAAAGAAGTGTACTTCATTATGGAAAAATTATCTCGTAGTGAGCACTACTAGTTCCCAATGAAAACCTTTAGGACACTAGAATCCTAAGAGAAAAGCACTTGATAACGAGCAACAAAATCAATAACCTTTTCATGCTCTCTCTACTTACATTGGATGAGATTGAAAAATGTTATCTTCAGCCCAATATTAAGCCAAAATTGTCTAAGGAACTAATTCACTAGCTAATCAAATGTGGAGACAGATTTATTTGGCAAAAAAAAATACTAATCAAGGGAAGTGTCCTTAAGAGAACAAATATTTTTTTTTGCCATTAGAGCATCATGGTGGAAGAATTCAGTGCACATGACATTGAATGCTAAAACATGCATTTGAGGGTCTCCATGACCATTATACTTCTCAACCTTAGGAATCTCCATCCCAAGAGGGATAGGAGTGTTTAAGATGGTGATAGAAAAAGTAATATGGTGAAAGAAAGGTTGGAACATAGGTTGAGATGAAGAAGAGATGGATACGTTCACTAGTTGGTTCTACATTTGTCCCATGTTTTGCAACAAAGCATGTAAGATGGGATCAACAGATGAAACAATACCTAAGGAACCGCCACTAGAGCCACTAGCCCCCATATTGATAGAGCCTTCGATGGCGTGACCAATAAGAATTCTAGGATTACCACTAGATGTAGAGACATTAGGGGTGGAAAACATGAAGCCTAGAGGTACCTTGTTTACTTTGACAATGGGGGTATACTCAAGAACAAAGGCAGTGTTGGTAGAAGGACATGTCTCATCCATATACAATGATACTCTGAGCATCAAGACTTATAGTTGTTTCTCAGCAGTCTAAGAGCCAACATCTCAGGTGACACCCGCATTAGAATTATAGGGTTGGGACATGAGTATCCATAATGTCTATGATACCTCAGAGAATTTCTATGCCTCTCAGGTCCTTGTCTAACATCACTATTAATTTATTGATGACAGTAGCTACTTGAGTGAGATTACTATCTTTTTCCAAATACTAGTCAAACTCCTCAAGCCTCCTTTCTAGGGAAAGGAGCTACTCTAGAAGAACCTCAAGAGAAACTTCTTCCTCCATAGAATAAGTTGAGCGAGAAGTAGGGGGATAGGAATATGAGTGATAGCTACCCCAAAGGGACTATAAAATATGGTAGAAAACCTTGAAACCACTTCTTCTTGAAAGAGGGACCAGTTTGACCAACAGTGACCTTCCTAGATTCCATTTTTGTATGTTGAAGACTCCTAACAACAAATCCAAATGTTGTAGATTGGGTCATAAAGATTATAAAAGCTTCACGACATGCTCATCTATAACACACCCAAGACCTGAGAGAAAAAATTTCAATAAAAAAAATGAAAAGAGGTAAGTGCACCAATCTGTGACACTATTTTGATGCCAAATTGGAAAAATTTGCAAAAAAAATGTCCAAATTAACCATTTGGCACACACAAAATTTGGTGTGTGCCAAATGAAAAACGTAACTTAAAATCCAAAAAACTTATTTCGACCTCCATTTTTTGTTGAACCCACAACCTGGCTTGGAGTTTTCTTCTTTGCAACTCACGCTCACCAAATCTCTTCCATTTTTTGCACTCTAAGCTTACAATTCTTCATGAGGATGTTGCCAACATGTCAGAGAGGTCAAATATTGTGAAGAGGTATGCCTTTTTATTCTATTTATTTCTAATTTGATTTAGAATGCAAATTGAAATAGGTTTTTATAATTAAACTTTATTTTAATTCACAGGGAATGAGTCTCCACCTCAAAACATTGAGAATTCACAATCACCCCCTCATGAAGAGCCTCCTATAAAAGAACAACCTAAAACCCCTCCATAAATTCATAGGCATCCTCAAGGAACAAAAGAAAATATTCTAAATCAAATTGAAAACAATAAAAGAGACATTGAAAAATTAATTGGAAGATTAACCGAGCATGTTGAAACCCACCCTTATAGGAGAGGGATTTCCAAATCATTGAAGTCAATTGTAACTCATGTAGGAGAAGTGAGTGAGAAAACAAAATTTTGGTCAAATAAGAGGCATGAGATGAGACAATTTTATGCTAGTGGTTTGTCATATGCAAATGTGAAAAAACAAAAAATTAGCAAAGCCGACTTGTGTGCCCTATTTACAGACTCAAGAACCAACACACCTTTGTCTCATGCATGCAGGAGGTTCCCCATCCATTGGTGCAACCATGAGTTAATTAAAAAAAAATGGGAGCAGTGGTGGATGGTATTTGACCAACCTCCATGAAAAAAACATGAGGTACCACAATACTTTTTGAGGAAACTCTATTGTGATTTTTTCCTCAATAACATGCCAAATTATTTTGACATCTTAGACTTTCAGGGTAGAGGTCGGGGCTCCACACATGATAGACTTGTTGCATGATGTAATCCATAGTTGGAACTGAGACCCTTGGCCAAAACCATGGTGGATCATGTCGTTTTTTCTTCCATTGTTAAGGATAGTGTAGAGGTGGGAACACTGGAGTCGATTGGATTGCTCACCCAGACCATTTTATAGTGTGTGAGGCTTCTAGTAGAGCCTGATGTGGAGGAGACGTGTAGGCCCCAAGCTCCACCCCACCATTGTAGTTCTTGTGGTGTTGTTTGCACGTATGATTATCAGAGTGCTCAAGATGCAGCTACATAGCCCACATCAGTTGTAGAGGTGATGGCTTTCATATATGATTTGTTGAAAGATACATTTGGTATTGACACTCAGGTAAAATTCAACAAGTTCATTTAATGTTTTTTATTAAATTATATTTTGAAATTTAATAATAACTAAATTAGTAGAATTTTGATATGATGAAATTGCAAGGTTGGAGTGTTCATGAGATGTGCTCCATTCCTACAGACCCTTATTCATTCTCGACATTGATTCCATATGTATGCAACTAGTATTAAAGATATTATTATTGCATTTGAACAATACTTGAATGTTATATTTGAATGTTTGTCTCATAACATGCTTTGGATTTCAAACAGTTGCCTAGTGGACCTTTGACCTCCACACCTCACAATTCATTTCCTCAAATAACTTACACTCAGGTAGCCTTTATTCATTAATGGTGTTGTAAAACAATGTTAGCTAGTTTTCATAATTTTGCATATACAAATCTAAAAAATTGATGAGAAACACAAACATTACATGTGTATTCCTTGATCATGTCACATTATCTTCTCCTAATTCAATTTTTGTTCCTTTATTCCTTCCTAATCCCATCCCATTAACATTTGATAGTTCACCCTATTTTCCATGATCCCCTCCTAGCCCATCCCACTAATATCTTCCAGTCCATCCTATGTGTCATTATGCCCTTCTACTCCCATCTTATTGTACCCATTATTATTTCACCCTAGATGTTCCATGATGCCCTATGTTCCACCCTATGTTCCTTTATCCATTATATGCTATACCATCTTTATCCATGTTTCATCCTAGATAACGCTTCTCTATTATTACTACACATAGGTCAATTTCACACTTCATGTACTATAGTCAAACCCTAGACACCTCCTAATTCACCCTATGTTGCATTATTCCCTACTAATCACATACCATTAGCCTCTAATTGTCCACCCTATATTTTTTTATCCCATCCTAGCCCATCCCATCAATCTATATTAGTCCATCCTATGTTCCATTAACCCCTTCTATTCCCATCCCATTACCCTCTCTTATTTCACCTTATGTTCCATTATCCCCTATTGGTCTTATCTCAATATCTTTCCCTAATTCACCCTATGTTCCTTTATTCCCACCTAATCCCATCCCATTAACCTCTAATAGTTCACGCTATATTTTTTAATCCCATCCTAGCCCATCCCATTAATCTATTCTAGTCCATCCCATATTCCATTATCACATTCGACTCCCACCCCATTGTACCCTCTATTATTTCACCATATGTTCCATTATCCCCTGTTGGTCTTGTCTCTTTATCCCGTCTAAGCTATAGCACCTCCATCCAAATTTTATCCTATACATCATTAGAAGAAATATTTCCTTCCACTCAGTATTGACCAAAGTTGTCTTCTCCATTACTGCTGCACACCTCAACAACCAACTTCATGTGCTACAGTAAAACCCTAGACACATCCTAATTCGTTGTATGCTCCATTATCCCTTTGAAAGTTACTAGTAACATAGTAATCCTCACTTCATGTTCATACGAACTTCATTGTGGCATTATCACTATGTTGACAACATGCCCTCATTAACATTAGTTCATCATCATATGCAATACGAATCTCAATGAGCACTAAACTTTGGTATTTGCAAGAGTTTGGGCTATCCCAGTGGACTTAGTACTTTCACCATTATGTGATATATAAGCACTATATTATAGTCTCAACTGAGGCCAACCATTTACTCTTTCATTTATGACAGTTATAAAGGGACTACCTAAACTTCTTTATATTACTGTTAAATATGTTGTTTCATTTGCAGTTGTTGACAACAAAAAACCCTAGTGATGTTGGTGGCACAATGGACCATGGAGTTGTTGTAGAAATAGCCAGTTTTGATCCATTGATAGAGGTATGCAATAGCATAGTCGATTTTACATTATATTTTCTCTTTTATGGTCTATTCTAGAAAATTTTCATTATTCTTTTCTGTAGTTTAATTTCTATCTTGATGGTTGTTATAGGTGCTTGTCACTCCAGATAATGGACATGGTAATGTTGTAAATTTGCATGATGAAGTCCTATATGTATGTAGTAAGTGATTATATTTTTTTATATGTCATTCCACAATTCAATTTCTATGTATTAACATCTTTACTTTGTATTGTATCAGTTGAAGGTCCAGAGTGAAGAGAGGAGGACTAGTGAGCATGTTCAAAAGAAAAGAGAACCAATAGGCACTCCATCAATCCAAATTTCAAAGGCAGCACAAGATATTTTTCCTTCCCCTAGAGGGAAGTGACTATGTATCAAGGTCATTTTTTTATTAGAGGTAAATACGGGTTTTGATGGGGCCCGAAACCTAATAAAAAGAAAGGCATGCTACAAATAAAATACATCATAAACCAAAAACATCCCCACAATAGAATCTAAATATATACATGACTACGCACACTACATCTTACAAAAAAGAAAGGTTCTGAGACCCTTAAACAACCTAGTTTTAGCTAGGACTAGAAACCCAATTAGATACAAAGAGAACTCACCTGCATCTGCCAGGCATCAAAAAAACTTGCCACTCATGGGAGACCCCACTGATCTAAAGAATATATTTTTCACATAAAATCCTTAAATAATTAGGAAACCATGTAGAAAATTTCCATCAACCAAGTTTTGACAGTGAAACATTGATTTTCGGAACCTAGATGTTGGGTCTAGCACTTCTAGGGTTTTTCACCTAAAAGGAGAGAGATTTAGGTCCCACAATGCTTATGTAACACTAAAATTAGGATGTATGCAATGTGATATGATGTAAATGAACTTAACTAAATGCAATTGACTGATTAAAATGAACTAGAATGAATTCAAAAGTGCAATTTAAGCTATGTTTGAAAACACATTGTGATATGCAAATAACTATGAAAATGAAGAAATTATGCATAACAGAAGGTACAGAGATAAATATGAGTGCACCTGGATGATGTGTGAGCTTTCTAGAATGTCTGGAATGCTTGTGAAATTTACTAATTTTTCACAGTGGGACTCATTTGTCCAAGGTGGCAAATCAATCCTCCTATTGATGAAAAACTATTAGGAGTTGATTTCTGTCTGTCGGGATCCAAAATTTGACAAAACTCAAGTTTCCAGTCCTAAGGTGGGACTCATTCCCCATAGGTTGGGAATCAATCCTCTCCCAAATTTCTAAAAAACTAGGAGACAACTCCGCAACACCAGATCTAGGAATGTCTACTTGCTAGGTTGTCGAAGTCAAATTTGTAGAAAAAAGAGGAATAAGTCTCTCCAAGCTTGAATTTGACTTATGTTGACTTGAAGCACCTACTTGATATGAAAATAAATCTTCAACACCTAATAACCTATCAAATCTGCAAAGAAAAGGCTACAAATACACAAGAAAAAGGGGGAAAATGACTAGGGTTAGTGAATAGGGGTTTGCCTTGGTCAAACCCCACTTTTGGTAATTAAACCCTTGAAAAGATAATGAAATGCAAGAGAAAGATAAATTAATAACATGAAAATGATATCAACTCACCTAACTCTTGATCTTGTAATTTTGAAGTAATGTCAATGGCAGCTTCAAAGTGCTTGAAAATTGCTTCAATTGGTGATGTAGAATGCTTGGATACTTGAAATTGCTTGAATGAATGAGGAGATTGTAGGAGATTATAGAAGGATGTAAAATGAAGTGAAAAATTCCTATTTATACAATTCTTGTGCCTTACTATTCGTTCATACCACATCATAGGCCGAGATCAAGTAATTTTGAATAAAATCTTGAAAGGAAATTTGAAATATTTTGAACTTGGGGTCAAGGGGGACTCATTCACCACCCATGGAAAATGGGTCCCACCTAGGACCTAAAACAAGTGTTGGGAATAATGTTGTATTTAATGTTATTTGTTGGGATAATATGAAAAAATACACTTAATTAAGTCATATGAGGGCATAAAGAGACAAAATAAAGCATGAGAAAGGTGTAAATAGGGAAGATGTGCCTAGAAAAGCATGAAGGCTTGTTAGAAAACTTTACAACACTTCAATATAGGACTTGATGATGGGTGAAAAGATGATTTTTAAGTAAATTGCATTATATAGAGTTTAGAAGAATGTAGAAATGTCTTAAAATAGTTCAGAACACCTTCACAAGATGTCGTTCTTTAAGTTTTAGTACCTAAATAAGTATGTTCAAGCCATGATACAACATAAAATCAAAGCAACATAGTTCCAACACCATGAAACAAGACCTAAAAGGCCATGAAAATAACAAAGGGGCATTTTTCTATGGCACAGACAGTAATAGCCACCTGAAATAGTCAGGAAACAAAGCAACATAGCTATAGCCAACCATCTACAAAGAATCAACAAAATAAAGCCCAACAAAAGAACAAGAAATTTAATGGTAAAGGACACCATTAAACCTAACCCCATAATAAAAAACACTAGCACACGAAAGGAGAAACACCCCTTGAAACTACCAAATGCACCATAGACCAACTCCAGATCCACCTCAAGAGGAAAGATCTCCCCTTTATAGGAGAGGATGTAGTGAAAACCTAGAAACCCAAAAGCATACCTCTCTAGCAACCTCAGGCTCCACCTCGATAGGATAAACTTCCACCTTAATAGGAACACCACCAGAGGAAACTAGAAAAGAGGGCTTCCAGCCACTTCCAACACACCCACCTCCAACTTGATAGGAAATGACTCTTGACCATCAAGAGTTGTCTTCACCACAAAAGAAGACATAGTGCACAGGAAATGAAAGAAAGCCAAAGGTCCAGAAGACTGGGGAGACACACCATCCTTTGGTTGAGTGTGTAGGAGATTCAAGAGAGATACCACAACCAAACTAGCACAAAAATCTAGAGGAGAAAGAAGGAAAAGAAGTCCACTCCGCCAGCTCAAAACACCTCCCAACTTCCAAGCCAGACCCAAAAATAGAGAGCTCCTCCAAGAGAGCGCCCAGAGCCAAGAGAAAATGATAACCCCCTTTGAGAAAGATAGCCAAGATAGCCACAAAGGGTACCCAAAAGATCTGAAAGAGAGACCAAGAAGAACACAAGAAGCCAATGAAACCCTACTTCCAGCAAGCACCACCGAAACTTCATCTTCAAAAATGCTTTCCTCAGTAGCAAAGAGGCCCCACAATGGGTACCCAAAAGCTTTGAAAGAGAGCCCAAGAAACAAAAATAGACTCCAAGATCCCTATAGCACAAGCATGTGCCACACCTCCAACAACCAAGGCTTATCCAAAATAGCCAGAGAAGCCAAGCAAAACCTTCTTTTGGTAGGCACCACCAAAACAAAGCCAGCAAGAGAAACCCCAAAGCTCCTCAGAAAGCACCATGCTACAAGAATCTAATCCTTAACCAACACATGAGGAGCCAAACCAAAAGCATAGCATGCTCCAAACACATGCATCTTCCCTCCCACACCCAAAAAATCTCTAAGGAAAAGCAAACCAAGAATCTCAAAAGAGAGAAAGGGCTTCTACAATCCAAGAGAAGATCCTCCCCTTCCCATCTTAGCACCAAGTATCATAGTAAATATAGCTCCACTAGAGAACTCTAGCCGATGCAAGACAAAGCAGGGGAGATCCCAAAGAAAAATGAAAAAAACCTTAAGAGCTTGGCCACCCAAGCCTAGAAAACCATCCACTATAAGGAAAAGAGGCTAGAGGACCTCAAGAAGGAAGGAAGTCGCACCTTCATCATCATGTCTGCTCCCATCATCCTCTTCATCTATAGATTTCAAGCTACTTGAGCAACTCCTCTTCCTGCCTATGCCCGTCTACTCCCACTTCACCATCTCTTAAATGGTATATATGTATTAGGGTTGTTTGTTGTATGCCTATGTGGCATTTGGGAACATATATTGTGTACTATCGATATATACGTGACATTTTATGTCCATATGACTCTTTTGTACTAAGCCTATATGGCTTTTTTGGATATATTGTATATACTTTTATCAATATATATCATTGTATAGCCTTACTGCTTTTTTATTAAAGAAAATATTATTTTTCTACTACCATTTTTGAATGATGTTATCATGCGTATTGTGTAAATTGTATGCTTGAATGTTGTAAGCATGCATTTTTTTTACATTTTTTTCTTAATTAATTATTTTTTATTGCTCAATAAGCCCCATCTAACATGTATTGTGTAAATAATCTCCATTCTTGGTGGTTTGTATCCTTTACAATGCTTCAATTACTTGTGCCTCACTTATTCACATGTATTCTTCACTTATTCACGTGTATACTTCACATATATCATGTGTATGATTCATGCTTCCAATGCATAGCAACAAAAATCTTTTGGGGAAAAAATCATCAAGCCAAAAATGAGTTTTTGAAAAAAACGGGAAAAAATCATATTTATAAAAAACGTAAAGGGTATGTGCAGGATCATGATGGGCCAAAAAGTGGCGATATAATGGGTATGTGTAGGGAATGTGGATGACGAATTTTTTTTTACCCAAAATTGATGAAACAAAAAGGGTTTTTAAAGGAGATTCTCGCTTTCCACCAATATAAATTATGCTTTACTTTGAATATAATAAATAATTATTCATTTTCTATTTGAATTACTTACTAAAGTCCGATTGATAGGTGATTGAAAACATATATAGCTTTAAACAAGATCACATGTTTTGAATCTAAAACATGTGTCACATTCTATTCTTGGGTATGTGCAGGATCATGATGGGCCAAAAAGTGCATATGATGGGTATGTGTAGGGTATGTGGTGACAACTTTTTTTACCCAAAATTGATGAAACGAAAAGGGTTTCTAAAGGAGATTCTCACTTTCCACCAATATAATTTATGCTTTACTTTGAATTTAATAAATAATTATTATTCATTTTCTATTTTAATTACGACTAAAGTCCCGATTGATAGGCTAATTAAAAACATCTATAGCAAAGAAGATCACATTTTTGAATCCAAAATATGTGTCACATTCTATGCTTCACATACTATATGATTAAAAAAAATTGAATTTCATGAAGTTTTGACCAAGTTAAGGTGGTCGACATACGAGTTTTATATTTTCTAAAAGTTGTAATAATAAATTGATAATTAATTATTTACTTGGAAAATAATTATAAAAATATATTCATCACATCGGTACATGAGCCCTCTACTTATATCTAAAATATTATAAAAATAATTATCATTTTATTGTGGTTAGGGTGGTCAAACAAACACCTACTTATTTTTTCCCTTAAATTTAAGTGCTACTACATTGAAATTTCAAATTTTCACCAAATATATTTTAATTTTTTTAAATAAACCTCGTAGTTTCAAAACTACATTCAATTTCTATAGATTATATTCTTACATATTTTTGAAATAATTTAGATAACTTATTCAAATTTTTACGCCAAGTCGCCTAACTCGATTTTTCAATTTTATCACCACTTAAGGGCATGTTTTTTCCATGATGATCCTTCACATACCCGCCATATTATAGGATTAAAAAAATCATGAAGTTTTGACTAGGTTAAGGTGGTCGACATACAAGTTTTTTATATTTTTAAAAGTTTTAATAAAAAATTCATAATTAATTATTTACTTGGAAAAAATTACAAAACAAATGCATCGATCGGGACATGAGTCCTCTACTTATATCTAAAATATTATAAAAAATATTTTTTATTTTATTGTGGTTAGGGTGATCGCAGCACACCTACTTATTTTTCACGAAATTTAAGTGTTGCATTGAAATTTCAAATTTTCACCAAATAGAATTTTTAAAAAAAATAAACCTAGTAGTTTAGAAACTACATTCAATTTTCTACAGATTCTATTCTTACATATTTTTGAAATAATATAGATAACTTATTCATTTTTTATGTCAAGTTGCCTAACTTTATTTTTTCTGAATTTTATCGCCACTTAAGGGCCTTTTTTTTCCATGATGATCCTGCACATACCTTAAAAATATGTAGAACAAGAGATAAAAACTATATTTTTTTAAAATTGAAAGGTATTTCCATAGCATAGAGATATAGAGAGCAAATAAAATAAATATTTTAACTAATGAATTGTAAAAAAATAGAATTTTGTAGTCTATATTCATATCGTTGATTGCATTGCATTGCACATCTTTCAAACTCAAAGCACTACTTCACATTGCATAACAAATAACTAGATGTTGATAGATGACAAAATTTCAATTAAAATATAGTTTTTACAAAGTCAACCTAAGAAGTTATGCAATTACTTTACATTGCATAACTAATAACTAGGAGAAGCTGCCAATTGCATTTTCTTATCATGGCATTCTATGAGACCAGATTTCTTTGAGATATTTTTTCAAATAGTTCACTGTCTTGTCTATGTTACCACATTTTTCATACATTTCTACCAAAGCATTTTTTCAAATAGTTCACTGCATTATTTCTATGGCTAAAAGCCTAAAACAAGTTCTTTTGAACAAGCTATGGATGCTTGGAAAAAATATATCAAAAGAACAATAGTAAGCAATAGCATAGACAAGGTAGTGATTTGTTTAAAAAAATGCATCAAATAAATATGGTGATGGAATGCCATGACAAGCCACAAACAAGGCAGTGAACTATTTGAAAATATTCCTCAAAGAAATGTGGTCTCACGGTGATGGAATGCCATGAAAATCAAATTTCTTTTGATTGTCATGGCATTCCATCACCATGAGACCTCATTTTTTTGAGGCATTTTTTCAAAGAGTTCATTTCCTTTTCTATGCTACCACATTTTTCATACATGTCTATGAAAGCATTATATCAAATAGTTCATTGCCTTGTTATGGCTAAAACCCTAAAACATGTTCTTTCGAACAAGCTATGGATGCTTGGAAAAAATCTAGCAAATAATATTAATAGCAAGCAATAGCATAGAAAAGTCAATGAACTACTTGAAAAAAATGCTTCAAAGAAATGTGGTCTCATGGTGATGGAATTCCATGACAAGAAAATTGCTATGGATTGTCATGCCATTCCATCACCATGAGACCATGTTTCTTTGAGGCATTTTTAAAAATAATTCATTGCCTTGTCTATGCTACCACATTTTTCGTACATGTTTACCAAATAATTTTATCAAATAGTTCACTGCCTTGCTGCTATGGCTAAAATCCTAAAATAGGTACTTCCAGACAAGCTATGGATGCTTGGAAAAAATTCATCAAAGCATAAAAATAAGTAATAGCATACATAAGGCAGTGAACTATTCAAAAAAATGCCTCAAAGAAATGTGGTCTCAATTTGCTTGTCATGGCATTCCATCACCATGGGACCACATTTCTTTGAGGAATTTTTTTCAAATAGTTCACTACCTTGTCTATGCTACCACATTTTTCACACATGTCTACCAAATAATTTTATCAATCAATTTACTACCTTACTGCTATGGCTAAAAGTCTAAAATAGGTGCTTTTGAACAAGCTATGGATTCTTGGAAAAAATCTATCAAAGTGTAATAGTAAGCAATAACATAGACAAGGTAGTGAACTATTTGCAAAATTTCCTCAAATAAATGTGGTCTCATGGTGATGGAATGCCATGAAAATCAAATTCCCTGGATTGTCATGGAATTCCATTACCATGAGACCACATTTCTTTGAGGCATTTTTTCAAACAATTAACTGCCTTGTCTATGCTACCACATTTTTCATACATGTTTACCAAAGAATTTTATTGAACAATTCATTGTCTTGTTACTATGGCTAAGAACCTACAACAAGTGCTTTCAGACAAGTGATGGATGCTTGGAAAAAATCTACCAAAGCATAATAGTAAGCAATAGCATAGACAAGGTAGTGAACCGGTTGAAAAAATGCATCAAAGAAATGTGGTCTCACAGTTATGGAATGCCATGACAATCCATAACAATTCGCTTGTCATGGCATTCAATCACACCATGAGACCACATTTCTTTGAGGGTTTTTTAAAAATTTCACTGCCTTGTCTATGCTACCACATTTTTATACATGTCTACCAAAGCATTTTATCAAATAGTTCATTTCCTTGCTGTTGTGGCTAAAAGCCTAAAATGAGTGATTTTGAACAAGCTATGGATGCTTGGAAAAAATCTATCAAAACATAATAGTAAGCAATCACATAGACAAGGAAACAAGCTAGTTGAGAAATTTCCTCAAAGAAATGAGATCTCATGGTGATGGAATACCATGACAATCCATAGAAATTTCCTTGTCTTGGAATTTGTCATGCCATTCCATCACCATGAGACCACATTTCTTTGAAGAATTTCTTTAAACAGTTTGCTACCTTGTCTATGGTCTCATGGTTTCTCTTCACATGAAAATCAGCATAATAGTAAGCAACAAGCTATGGTCTCAAGGTTTTTCTTCACGTGAAAATCATCATATGACATCAAACCATATGTCATGGATATTGAATATCTGAATCCAATGTTTCACTAGTAGGCTGATTTTTGCATCTCAGTAAGGGTGCACTATTCAATGACAACAACTATAGTTCGAACCCTTAAGGGACTCAGTCGATTAAACGTAGCTTAGAGTGATTTAGAGAGTTTGGGTGTGAAGAGGACCATGCCTAGCGTAAACATACCCACCCGAATACTTTGGAACAATTCGTTTGGTCACACGAGTTGCATAATGAAAGTTGCACCACTTTGCAACTTTCAACTACTTATCTTTGACAACTTTTTTCCCAAGCAAAAATTCACCACCACGGAAAAAAGGCCTCTAAGATAGAAAAAATTGAGAGAGGTCATTGTAGAGGGTCCCAACACAATCCCATAGGCTCAGACGAGAAGTTTCTAAGCATCACAGTGTCTGAGTAACAACATGTTGAAGTTTGTAGCCATTTTACACTTTAGACTCTTAAGGGATTCAACCAGTTGAATGTAGCTTAGAGCAATTCCACGTGTTTGGGTGAGAAAGAGGACCATGTCTAGCATAAATGTATCCATTCGTAGGTGTTGAAATAGTCTGTTTGGTCACATGAGTTGCAGAATGAAAGTTGCACCACTTTGCTACTTTCAACTACTTGCATTTGACAACTTTTTCCTCAAGCAAAAATTTTCTACCATGGGAAAAGGCATCCAAGCTAGCGAAAACTGAGATAGGTTATTGTAGAGTGTCCCAATGTGAACCCATAGGATTAGACAAGAAGTTTCTAAGCATCACGATGTCCAAGTAACAAGAAGTTGAATTTTGTACTCATTTTACACTTTGGACTCTTAAGGGATTCTACCGGTTGAATGTAGCTCGAAGTGATTACGCATATTTGAGTGCATAAGAGGACCATGCCTAGCATAAATGTACCCACTTGGATGCATCAGAATAATTCATTTGGTCACACAAGTTGCAGAATGAAAGTTGCATTACTTTGCAACTTTCAACTACTTGTATTTGATAACTTTTTCCCCAAGTGAAAATTCGCCACCACAAGAAAAGACATATGAGATAGAAAAAAACTAAGAGATATTATTGTAGAGAGGCCCAATGTGACCCCATAGGCTCAGACGAGAAGTTTCTAAGCATCACGGTGTCCGAGTAACAACATGATGAAATTTGTAGCCTTTTTGCACTTTGGACTCTTAAATGATTCTATCAGTTGAATGTAGCTCAGAGTGATTCCACATGTTTGAATGTGAAAGAGGACTATGCCTAGATTAAATGTAGCTACCTAGACACATTGGAACAATTCATTTGGTCACATGAGTTGCATAATGAAAGTTGTACCACTTTGCAACTTTCAACTACTTGCATTTGACAACTTTTTCCCCAAACAAAAAATTTCCACCACTAGAAAATGTCTCCGAGATAGTGAAAAATTAGTGAGGTTATTATAGAGGGGCCCAACACAAACCCATAGGATCAAATGAGATGTTTCTAAACATCACAATGTTTGAGTAACAACGTGCTGAAGTTTGCAGACAATTTTCACTTTGGACTCTTAAGGGATTTTGTTGGTTGAATGTACCTCAGAGTGATTCTATGTATTTGGGTGTGAAAGAGGATTATGCCTAGCATAAACATACCCACCTAGATGCATCCGAATAGTTCATTTGGTCACACGAATTTTAGAGAGAAAGTTGCACCACTTTGCAACTTTCAACTACTTGCATTTGATAACTTTTTCTCCAAGAAAAAAATTTCCACCACAAGAAAGGGCCTCTGAGATAGCAAAAATTGAGAGATTTTAATGTGGAGGGTCCCAACATGAATCCACAGGCTCAAACAAGAAGTTTCTAAGTATCGCGGTGTCTAAATAACAACATGCTGAAGTTTGCAACAATTTTGCACTATGGACTTTTAAGAGATTCTACCGGTTGAATGTAGCACGAAGTGATTCCACATGTTTGGGTGTGAAAGATGACCATGCCTAGAGTAAACATACCCACCCAGACTCATTAGAATAGTTTATTTTGTCACACGAGTTGGGCATGTGCAGGATCATGATGGGCCAAAAAGTGGCAATATGATGGGTATCTGTAGGGTATGTGGCTTATGACTTTTTTTAACCCAAAATTAATGAAACGAAAAGGGTTTTTAAAGGATATTCTCAGCTTTCCACCAATATAAATTATGCTTTACTTTGAATTTAATAAATAATTATTATTCATTTTCTATTTGAATTACAAGTAAAGTCCTGATTGATAGGTTGATTGAAAAACATCTATAGCTTTCAAATAGTATCACATTTTTTGAATCCAAAATATGCGTCACATTCTATGCTTCGTATACTATAGGATTAAAAAAAAAATGAATTTCATGAAGTTTTGACCAAGTTAAGGTGCTTAGACATGTGATTTTTTATATTTTTTAAAACTTGTAATAAAAAAATCATAATTAATTATTTATTTGGAAAAAAATTACAAAAAAATATGCATCACATCAGGACATGAGTCCTCTACTTATAGCTAAAATCTTCTAAAAAAATATTATCATTTTATTGTGGTTAGGGTGGTCAGACACACCTACTTCTTATTTTTTCCTTGAAATTTAAGTACTACTACATTGAAATTTCAAATTTTCACCAAATAAATTTTGTTTTTTTTAAAATAAACCTATTAGTTTAGAAACTACATTCAATTTTCTTCAAATTCTATTTTTACATATTTTTGAAATAATATAGATAAAATTTTCAAATTTTACGTCAAGTTGCCTAACTCTGATTTTTCTGAATTTTTTGCCACTTAAGGGCCTACTTTTTCTATGATGATCCTGCACATACATAGTTGCAAAATGAAAGTTTCACCACTTTGCATCTTTCAACTACTTGCATTTGACAATTTTTTCTCCAAGAAAAAGTTTTTCGCCATGAGAAAAGGCCTCTAAGATAGTGAAAAATGATAGAGGTTATTGTAGAAGGTCCCAACGCAATCCCATAGGCTCAAACGAGAGGTTTCTAAGTGTCGCGGTGTTTGAGTAACAACATACTGAAATTTACAACCATTTTACACTTTTCACTATTGAGGGATTTTATAGGTTGAATGTAGTTCGAAGTAATTTCGCATGTTTGGGTGCAAAAGAGGACCATTCCTAGCGTTAATGTACCCACCCAAATGTTTCAGAATAATTCATTTGGTCACACAAGTTTTAGAATGAAAGTTGCACCACTTTGCAACTTTCAACTACTTGCATTTGACAACTTTGTTTTCAAACAAAAATTTTCCACCACGGGAAAAGTCCTTTGAGATATTGAAAGCTGAGAGAGGTTATTGTAAAGGAGCCCAATGTGAACCCATAGGCTTGGACAAGAATTTTCCAAACATCATGGTGTCCGAGTAACAACATGCTAAAATTTACAGTTATTTTGCACTTTGGACTTTTAAGGGATTCTGCCAGTTGAATGTAGCTCAAAAAGATTCCTTACGTTTGGCTGTGAAAGAGGGCCATGCATAGCGTAAGTTTACCCACCTAGATGCATCAGAATAGTTTGTTTGGTCACACAAGTTGTAGAACGAAAGTTACACCACTTGGAATCTTTCAACTACTTACATTTGACAACTTTTTCCCCATGTAAAAAATTTCCACCATAGGAAAAGACCTCCGACATAGCAAAAAAATGAGAGATTTTATTGTAGAGGGGCACAACACTATCCAATAGGCTTAGACAAGAAATTTCTAACCATCACGATGTCCGAGTAACAACATGCTGAAGTTTGTAGTCATTTTGCACTTTGGACTCTTGAGGGATTTTGCAGGTTGAATGTAGCTCAAAGTGATTCCAAGTGTTTGGGTGTGAAAGAGAACCATTCTTAGTGTAAATGTACCCCCCGAATGTGTCTGAACCATTTGTTTGGTCACACAAGTTGCAAAACAAAATTTGCACCACTTTACAACTTTTAACTATTTGCATTTGACAACTTTTTCCCCAAGCGAAAATTCACCACTATGGGAAAAGGTATCTGAGATAGAAAAATCCAAGAGATTTTATTGTAGATGGGCCCAATGCGAACCCATAGGCTTGAACAAGAAGTTTCTAAGCATCACAGTGTCTGAATAACAATATATTGAAGTTTACAGCCATTTTGAACTTTGTACGCTTAAGTGATTCTGTCAGTTGAATGTAGCTCAGAGTGATTCCGTGTGTTTGGGTGAAAAAGAGGACCATTCCTAATGTAAAGGTACCTACCTAGATATGTATAAATAGTTCGTTTGATCACATGAGTTGTGAAACGAAAGTTGCACCACTTTGCAACTTTCTACTAGTTGCATTTGACAACTTTTTCCTCAAGCGAAAATTCGCCACTATGGGAAAAGACCTATGAAATAGAAAAAACTAAGAGAGGTTATTGTAGAGGAGCCAACACAATCCTATAGGTTCATACGAAATTTTTTTGAGCATCACGGTGTCTGAGTAACAACATGTTGAAGTTTGTAGCCATTTTGCACTTTAGACTCTTAAGGGATTCTACCAGTTGAATGTAGCTTAAAGTGATTCTGCGTTTTTCGGTGTTGCATAGCATAAATTTACCCATCTAGATGTGTCATAACAATTTCTTTGTTCACACAAGGTGCAAAACAAAAGTTTCACCACTTTGCAACTTTCAATTACTTGCATTTGACAAATTTTTCCCCAAGCGAATATTCACCACCATAGGAAAAAGCCTCTAAAATAGTGAAAACCAAGAGAGTTTATTGTAGAGGGGCCCAACGCAAACCCATAGGCTTAGACAAATAGATTATAAGCATCACGGTGTTTGTGTAACAACATGTTGAAGTTTACAGCCATTTTGCACTTTGGACTCTTAAGGGATTCTGCCGGTTGAATGTAGCTTGGAGTGATTCAATGTATTTGGGTGTGAAAGAGAACTATGCCTAGTGTAACCATACCCATCCAAATGCGTTGGAACAGTTCATTTGGTCACACAAGTTGCAGAACGAAATTTGCACAACTTTGCAACTTTTAACTACTTGCATTTGACAACTTTTTTCCCAACCGAAAATTCGCCACCACGGGAAAAGGCCTCCAAGATAAAAAAAAATCAAGATATTTTATTGTAGAGGGGCCCAACATGATCCCATAGGCTCAGATGAGAAGTTTCTAAGCATCACGGTGTCTGATTAACTTCATGATGAAGCTTGCAGCCATTTTGCACTTTGGACTCTTGAGGGATTTAGCCGATTGAATGTAGCTCTGAGCGATTTTGCATGTTTGGGTATGAAAGAGGATCATGATTAGCATAAATGTACCCATCCAAAGGCATTGGAACAATCTATTTGGTCACATGAGTTGCAGAATGAAAGTTACACCACTTTGCAACTTTACATTACTTGCATTTGACACTTTTTCTGTAAAGCTAAAACTGGATGTATCATGAAAAGATGACTCTGATATTAAAAAAACAAAGATAGGTTATTATAGAGGGTCCCAATGCAATCCCATAGGCTCAGGTGGATGGTTCGTAAGTGTCCTGGTTTCTGAGTAATAGCCCGTCAAAGATTGTTGTCCTTTTACACTTTGGACCCTTAAGTGATCGAGCCAGTTGAACGTAGATTGGAATGATTCGGCGTGTTTGGGTGTGAAAGAGGACCATTCCTAGTGTAAACATACCCATCCAAATGCATTGGAATAGTCTGTTTGGTCACACAAATTGTAGAACAGAATTTGCACCACTTTGCAACTTTGCATTGCTTGTAATTGGCACTTTTTCCATCAAGTCAAAATTGGACACCATGGAAAAATGACTCTAAGATAACAAAACTGAGAGAGGTTATTGTAGAGGTTCCCTACATGATCCTGATGCCTCAGATGGAATGCTCGTAACTCACATGGTATCCGGGTAGTAGGATGTCAAATATTGTTTCCCTTTTACAATTTGGACTGTTAAGGGATTATGTTGCATGAATTACAAATGTTTGAGGGCAGCAATAAATTTCAAATTTTGAGTAAATCTTATTACAAGTGTTTATTTGAATAGACTGTATGATATATTGATATTGATATATAATCATTAGGTTGATTTATTTTAATAAATAAAGTTTTTATAATAAGTTTGTCAATTGGTAAAGTTGATATTACATTCCCATCATTCTATTGGATGTCTTATACATTACAAATCTTCTATTCCTAGGGATGAATTTTCAACTAGGAGCTCTGTAACCTATCTATGGTGGTTTACTATAGGTTTTGTACTCTATCTCTACACTACTCTTTTCCCCACTAACATCATCCCTCCTTCCAAAAATATTTCTTGTCCTCAAGATATATTTGTTATCTCAAACGACTAGAAGGATAGATTTATAGATTTATTTGAGATGGGAAAAGGTGTTATCCCACTAAAATTTGGCTTGTTGGAGTAGATGGCAAGGTAGGGGCAGTGTATTCCTTATAGAAATGGAGTTTCATGGTGATGTACATCACCATGAGACCCCATTTCTATGAGGCATACACTACCCCTACTGTAATGCCCAAAACTTTTCAACACATACTCAGCTAAGGACATAACACAAATACCAAAATTTTAATTCACAACACAAGACCAACTCTCAAAAGTATGCTTTTCAAGCAAGTACAGGGGAACCTAAGGGGCTAGACCTAATTCCTCGGGGGCTCATCTCGGATGGCCTTGCCTACGTACGTGCAGTGCAGAGGAATCGTAGTTCAACAAAATGAGACTTCTACCAACACATTTGGTTGGCTAACAGAGGGTATAACTACTAGGTTCATAAAATTCCTTAATCACAGTTTAAAACACACACCACTATCACTACTCCACACTAAGAAAGATAACACACCAACAATAATGATAACAATCTAAAAGAGGAACTCCTTACCTCTAAGACCATCGCTGACACACAACTATAGGGTGTTCTCAAGAAAATATAAACAAGAAAAACATATACACCAACTCTCCTAGTGATCTCATTTGAGAACAATAGAATGGGTAGACAAAAATCATGTAAATAGGATAAACATTCCTCAAACACTCACAATCTCCAAAGGGATTAAACAATAAACATCACTTAGTTTGCATGATATTTTCCATTAATATTAACTCTTAGGGTAAGTAAATGAGAGAATAAACAAAATTTGTATCCTTAATGATTGATTATCTCCCCTAAGAAACTATAGGATATCTACAAGAACCAAGAGTTAAATTCACATAATAGAAGTTACCATTGTTAACATGTTCTAGTAATAACTACCATAAAGGTAATAATAATAATTTACTCTAGAGTTTCTACTTTCTAGTAATAATGCAATACTAGAATTACCATTCAGTTTGACTCATTAAATGATTACATCTAATCTTAACATAATCCAATAAAATTTTCCACCCAAAGAAAATATTTCAAAATCAATTACTAACTCTAAAAAACAGAGTATGAATCAATCTATGTAAAAAAAACATAATCTCTATTCCTTCTCTGGTTTCCTTAGGATCTATTCATTCACCACTTCCTGAATAATTTAGGTGTAAGAGATAAAGCTATTATTTTGTGGATAACATCTCAATAATATAAGTCAACCTATCATCTAAGTTTGAGTTTTGAAAACTTTGTGACTTTGTAATACAAAATCTAACTATTAGAAATCAATCTGATTATAGAAGGTAAAAATGAGAATGGATTTTCCTATGTGTAAGCTTACTGTCATTATCCATAGCAATAGGTGGTTGGCACATGTAATGTTTTATTTACAATTCCCCTCTAAATGTCATGATGATTGTTTGTGTTTCGCATACCTAAATAAAATCAATATCAATAATGTTTACCAACACTCATATTATTTATTTTCCATTTGCAAGATAGTGAATATCTCCTTTATAAAGTATGCTACTTAAAACGCACCCACTGTACTACACATAAATTAGCTTATTCAACAAGATGCAGTCTAAGTCGGATTTTCTTGAAGGAACTAAATAAAGAGAGGGTAACTTAGAAGTTTACTTGTTCAACACAGAATAGAGCTACCCCAAAAAGAATATGCATGTCCCTAATAGTTAACATGTTTAGCGAGTTCCCATATCATTTTCAAGATGGATAATGTGTAAAATGAATTGTCCACTGATTCTACTTGATCTATTTCACTCTATTTTTAGATTGATACCCTCTATATAGTCTGATTCATTCTATTTAATCCGCGATGCATTTTTCGTCCAAGTCATTTCCCTCTATAGGCCGATGAGAAGAGAAAAGGTATTTATAGATTGTAATACAGTTTATGTATTGAATTGTACTTAATTGTTTGGAGATTGAGAAGATTAACGCACTAGTAATCTGATCGCCCTACGTGCATAACTAAATCAACATATGAAGGTCAATATAGTGATGCCAAGAAGCATGGCATACATTGGGTTGAAGGAACCACACAGATTTAAACTCTCTAAATGTAATGTATTCCATTCCAGACATGATAATACAGGCAATTCGTAAAACTCAGTCTAAGATAAGGCATGATGAAATATTAAGAAACTACCTGATATGAGGATTAATGTGCAAATAAATTTGTTGTTCGGTACTCATTGTGCAGCATTATGAGTCATGGCTAATAGGCACACCGAACCTCGCCCAAGGCACCAAATGCTATGCAAGGGCTTACTTGTTGTCATGAAATAGTCTTGATTCTTCATGCCCCTCCCCCAAGGATCGACATTCCACACCTTCTCTACCCTCCGCCACCATGGTGGACATGCATCCCAAATTTAAAGCCCTCCACTTCCTGAAAGAAAAAAAACCAGGCAGACCGAACACTCCATTTTTTATTTTTATTTTACTCCCTTGTTCCTCCCAAATAACATGCTAGAATATCTATATATAGAGATTAGAGGACAGCGATTAGGCTGTCAAGATAAGCTACGAAAAACCCCTGAAAGCCAAGTAAAGAAAAAAAAAATGCTTTAAAGCAAAACTTTCTTGAAAAAACAATAGAAAAACTCCAAACAGCAGATAAGATCCTTCAATTCTTGATTTTGTTCAACTTCTTGACGTGGAAGTCTCATATCTTCCATCTCACCTATCCTCCAATGCGTGCTATTCTGACTTGGAGTTTACTCCACTTTCCACTCTATAACATCTTCACTGCATTCGTCGTTTACCTCAAGCTTTAACCCTTTAAGGAATCCTCAGTCAATTATATGGTACTTTAATATTCCCCATTTTCTTTTATATTGCTATCAACAATTTCTTAATTGCAGCCATAATAATCAATAGGATATTAAATAATAGATTATACTATGGGTAAACAAATTTTAGCTTTGAATTGAATAACATATTTTATTACACATGGCATGTCTCGTATAACTTATTTTAGGTAACAATGTGATCAAAACAAATATTATAAAGTGTGGGGAGCTTAGCTTAGGGCCCCACGTTTTTTCCTCATCTAAAAGCCTTTCTTTTAAAATAAGGATCCCTTAAGTTCTCTTAATAATAATTAAAAAATGAAAGGATCTACTCTTCCTTGGGGTGGAGAGAGTATTAATTTTTAAAGTAAAATAGATAGTTAATAAAAGCACCTTTAAAAAGGGAAAGCATCTTTTTATTTCTTTTAAATGGGTTGTTTTGTCTCATATATGTATATATATAAATGAATGAATATATATTTATTCATATAATTATTTTGTATATAACAAATAGGAATGAATAAATAAATATATATCTATATAAGAATTAAATAAAGGAAATAAACAAATATTAATTAATAATAAATAATAATATTATTATGGAGGGTAGAATTAATTGGGAAGAAGATAAGTAGAAGAATGTTATGTTTCAATCATTTTTTTTTTCTTATACAATAATTATATTAAAGAATGTAGCATTAAACATAAAAGATAAATTTTTAACAAATATTAGAATTTCAAGGAAGCTTTGAATTCAAAAAGACATAATGCACATGAGAGAATCTATGTATAGGGTTCGTTCTACAAGAATACAAGTGCAAATAGGTTTGATACCCTAAACTATATATGCATATATATATGCTATAGGAATCATAATATTTTTACATCATAACAATTGTAAAATTTATGCATGTATTTATCATACCTTTATTGTTCAACCATGTTGTTAGGAACCCATATCTGTCATGGTGCTTTAGATGCACTAAAGGTAGTGGCTTGGTGACCTTACATTCTCCCCCTCTTATATAGACTTCCTCCTGGAAGTCCTTAAGGATGGGGAGGCTTGACTTCAATATAGAAACACACATGGATAAAAATAGTATTCTAATAGTAATTTATAACTTAAAATGATACCTTATCCTTTGACACTATTTAATATAATAAAATGACATTATAACAAACCAAACTATAACACAAGGAGTTAAAACATTTATATGTGAACGGAGTGCCCTACACTTTTGTCAACCCTACCAAATTGGCAAGCCAATGAGCTCACTAGCTTGCCAAACTCACTAGCTTTCCAATTCGGTAGGATTGACAAGGTAGGGGTAGTGTATGCCTCATAAAAATGGGGTCTCACAGTGATTTAATAGCTTGAGACAAAATAAAAAGGGTTGAGAATCATCATGATATAGTGGGGGCATAATAATTGGAGAGGTGAGTTCATAGCCTTCTGATGCAAATAATAATGATGGAAGGAGTTCTAGGGTTTATAAAAGAGCAAGAAAATATGCCTTTGTACAATATAAGACATTGTTTCAGATTTTTATAAATCTACATGCTTTTCCTTGAAGACAACTTTAAATGTAAACCATGAAGCATTACAACTAACTTTAAATGTAATATACACATTTAATTGAGGCATATATTGAGGAATATACACATTTGCATGTATTAATTTCTCATAATATTTTGTGTATCAAAAAATACACTAAGTCAATAACAAATATTACAATAGTGATGGAAGAACATCTTGAAAATATTCCCATTTCTCAATACTTGTAGCAATACATGCAAGGAAATAATCCTCCCATTTGCTGCCCAAATCATGTAATATATTGTACAAGAAGAAACAAAAGGAGATGTTGCCTAGTTTCTTTTCTCCAATCCAGCTTAGGTGTCCCAGTTATTTGCATTCCAAAATGCTTCAAAACATGTACATCCCTTGCTCCCTTGAAAAAAAATGGGTAGTAGCCTCTTCGTGGTTGTGTACTCTCACTGGAATTTGGTCCACAAAAAAACCTACAAAATCCTATCAATCTCAAACATGGACTCACATAAAATCATTAAAAGACCAATAACTAAATAATGTCAGACATACACCTTTTGACGAGATCTATTATCACCTTCATGCATTCTATAATTAGATCGATTAAAGGTCCTACAATGGTTATGTGGCCCATCTTTCACTACTTTCTCATCTCTCGATGATCATACATATAAATTTCAAATATATCATTGACATAATTAACATAAAACATGTAGCATATAAGAATCCAAGAAATCTACAAGATGGAAAATAAAGAGAAGATTGAGAACCAAAAAATGCACTAGCAACTAATGTTTCTCATACCACTCAACACTTGCACCAGCAACCGATGTTGTTCTTTTCTTAAGTTGAAAAATTGAAGTATTACCTATAGTCACAGAAGCATCAATGATAGTCATAAATGCATATGACATCAAACACCAATAGAGAATTCCAACTTAAAGGTGGTCAATAGAGAGCAACATTTAATCATCATTTTGCAAATTAACAATAATGCAATTTTGCAAACCCTTCTACAATGAAACTTAAACACTTGAAAGAAAGAATTGATCAATAACATGACTTTACAAATTCAATGTGCATACTCACAAATCAATCTAGGGAACCATCTGGGACTGATCTACTCTTTATTGTTTCAAGTATTGCCTCATGGTCAGACTCACACACTTTCCATAAGTTCTTGTTCACAGGGATTCCCTTATATTTGATCAAATGAACGTTGGTGGTGACGATAAGGTTCAAGTAGTGAAGAATCTTCTGATGCGTGTCAAATTCCTCAAACAACCAAACTGCAACATTCTTAACTGGGTACATTCTAATCCGTGTTCCAGTAACAACCACTGAACCTATAGGATATTCTATGTTTTCTCCATCTATAACTAGGGCCTCCAATTTCTTTTTTGCCTTGATACAATGACATAGGTAATAATTTGTACCCTCTTCATTGTCTTCATCTACAATCACTGCATAAACGTGTTGTACATTGATGTGTTCATCTTGTTAGATGTATTTAATGAGCATAAAAATAAAACTTGTAAGTAAGATATATTACATGGTTCTAGTAGGTCTAATAAATTATCAAAGTCAAATGATTGCATCTTCATGATTTATAGAGCCGTCAAGAGCTAATAAGTGTCAAGTGGGGTTAGACTTCTTACAAACCATTCATTAACCCACTTTGGTGACTTGCAATCAATCCATGCTTGAATTGTACATGCAAAACAAAGGCATGCCATCTTCCATGTATGGATAGTCCATGTACCCACATTAGAGCTTCTAAAAGAGTGTAGCTCACTCGATCTTGTTAGTGTACAACAATCCTCATATTTTGCAATGTTAGTGTCATCTACTAAATGAAAAAATCTATGAAGTAAAGAATTACCTTCACTACCTAGACCCATTGCGTGATTGCACCATTGGACAAGTGATCTTGCATCTATCAAATTTACACTATATTTGTAATTTAACTCTTCTCGTGCTAGGGCTCTTTTGATACATGCACTTTCTCCATCATGCTCCCTATTTCCATGCCCAACCTCTAAGAAGTTCCACATATGTTGAACACCACTGATCCTAGGCATCCTGCTCAACCAGAAATTTTTTTTGACATTTTTTAATTGTGATGTATAGTTATCTGACCATATGATATGCTAATTAAATTATATTGCCCTGCTAGCTAGACCAGCATAGAACATCTGAAAGCAACTTTTCACAAACTCTATAGAATGTGTGTGATCATCACTGTTGTAAAAGTGATACTCCCTTAATACTTTCCTATTTTCCATTGTACCATCATTTGCATGAATGAATGCTATATGCACAAATATAGCAACCTCTGTGGAGTTGTAGTACTATGATTGCACCTCATTATGTGGTTTTAGTGTGTAGTTCTCCGTGAAGTCGACAACTGAAATGATGCTATGAATTGGAAACATGTCTTTACATAACTTGAATTGTGAGTCCAACCATTGAGCTCTATGTGTATGCCTTGCATGCTCATAGACCACCTAATCATGGAAAATTCCCATAAACTGATACAAGGGAATCTTATCACTGACCAATTCACACTTCTTTGCTTCTTTCACATCTTTTAGACTGTAGGCCACTATCTCGTATTTTCCAAATTCAACAATTTTGTCTCCAATTGTGTGTGTACTAGCCATGTGTTGGAAAATTGGAAAATATTGCACGCCACCCCAATGATCACATGTGCCATCAAAACATGACTTGTTATAAAAAAAATTGATCATCCTCTCTTTCACATAAAATGGAAGATAAAAATTCCCATGAGGATTTAGGTGGAGGTCTTATGTTACATTCCTTCAAAACATTGTCAATATGCATATTTACACATATACATTGATAAACATCATAATGGTTAGAAAACTCAATATGTACTCTACAACAAGAATTAGTGCATGTGTTATTTAATTTGACATAAAAAGGCTTTAGCATTTCAAAAACCTTTGACATATTTTAATTTTAGGTAACTTTTGTACAAAATTAGCAAAAAATTGGGTTTTAGTGGTATCCAAATAATGCTTCAGATGTGGCTCATGGATTTTACTAACAATTCTCCTTCTTACAACATATCTTTGATTAGGAGAGGTCCTTGTGTTATCCTTCCAATAATCTACTATTAAATATCTCAAGCCTTGAGAAATTATTTTATCTTTCAGTGCCACTCTACTAGAGAATGCCCATAACTCATTGCTATTTGGATCCTCCACACTTTCACTCCTTCCTTTGGCTCTCATTAGAGATGATATACTTATTTTCAAAGACTTAATTTTATTTGTAAGGTTCACCTTATTCCTTGTTTGACTACTTAATAATGTTGTCATCACATGTCATGTGGCACAACTATCCTTCGTGCGTGAGGTAGAACCCATGCTCTCATATGCACTCATCAAGTTATTTACAAGGGAATTTTCACTTGAGTCATTTGAAACTCTTAGCCCAAGAGCCTTCATGGTGGGCCTAAATTTGAGTTTCCTCATCATTTAAACAAATATTTTGCATCTTCCACCCTCACTTAGCTTCTCAAAAAATAAACTCAATATCCTCTGTGCATATCTTTGACATGTACGTTTTGGAATCTTATTAGGTATCTATTTCAAAACATTGGAATCAATATCAATCAAAAATCTAGGTTTTCTATGCAAAACTATAGGAGGAGTTCTCAAATGTAAATTTGTGTCAATGTTAGGAATGTCAACAACATAGGGGATAGATCGTGTACCTTCAATCGAAGGTGAAATTGATGACATACCTTGAGATTGACATGTAAATGATTTTTTACCTCCAACTTGAGATTTCGTTTGTGGAGTAACTTCAAATAGAGATGTGTTTGCTGATGTACTTTTGAAACACAATATTGTTCATGGTGTGTCTTCAATTGGAGATGTGATTTCAGATGTACTTCAAAAACCACATGTTATTGTTGGTGTGTCTTCAACTGGAGATGTGCATTAAACTTCACCTATGGTTGATGATGTGCCCCCAACTTTGGGATCCATTTGTGTCCTTCCACAATATTTTTTCATTCATGCCCTTTTTTTCCAATTGGACATCTCTCTTAGATTGCACGAGAATTTTTGGTTGTATGGGCTGCAATTCCTTTGCTTCACGAGCTACAATTTTGGATTGTCTTCTCCTTACATTTTTAACTGCATGTTCTTTCAGTGTTAGAGTATTTTCTCATTTCCTTGGCATGACGTTGATTGCTTCATGTTCATAAACACACATAGAACAAAAGTAAGTGATGCATTTTATGAAACATATCAATAACACTTACTACATTGCATTTTATAGAACACACCAAAGCATTTTATACAAGAAGGCATCGAGCTATTTTGAATTATCAAACATGTCTATGCTACAACATTTTTCATACATATATCTACCTCCATACCACAAGAAAAGTACTTGTTATTCATTTTTTCAAACATATCCATACCACTTATTACATTGCATTTTATGAAACACGCCAAGCATTTTATGAAATATATTGATATCATTGATTACATTGCATTGCATATCTTTAAAACTCAAAGCATTACTTTACATTGCATAACTAATGTGACTTATGAAACATTGCATATATTATAAAAAATTGTTACATCCCCAACCTAGGGTTTATAGCGAGCTTCAAAAAACCCATAACTTTTGATGTGTCTGGGGAAAATATATGAAACTTGGTACTAATTTTGTGTAGGCCTATATGCATGTGTTGACAATAGGAGGGTTGCTAAATCAACATTTTCTGTGAGTTATTGAGGATAGTTTTCTTCTTTTTTCAACTATATTACATGTAAAACCTAGTACGTTGAGGGATTTGTATAAAATTTCTTCATGTAAGCGTTGATCAATGTTAAGAAGGGTTTGAAGGGGGCATTTGGAGTGTGGAAAAGTGCTTAGCAGCAAAGAATTGTGTCAAACCCAGGGTATAAGTTGCTGCCACCTTTGGAAACTAGAGAATCTTGTGCTTATTGTTTTCAAAACCACATTGTGATTGTCAACCAAGCCATGAAGAACATGAATTCAAATAAGGGTTTGTGATGCTATACCTTGGAATTATTCACTATTTCTTTGGAAATGAGGTAACTTACAAAGACAAAAAGCATTTTCAATTGCACAATTTTTTCCCTTTTTTTATTTCTTAGAAAGGTAAATGGTATGAATGAATGGAAACTTGCATTAAACCAACTATGTCTTGAGACACTTGAATTTATCTAAGATCATGATGAAGGTGATTTTTTTATGGCACAAATAAATTAATGGAAACTTGCATTAACATTGATGAAAGCTCTTAGGTTTTCCAAATTAATTGAAAATAAAAATTTTCCCACAACCATCACTAATAATGAATTTGAATCTATTATGTCATGTTTTCCATTTTATATCTTCAAGCTCCTAAAAATTAAAATTTTACATACAACATCCATCTAATTTAATGTTGAATTCTATGTGTAACAATGAAGATTAATAAAATCATCAAATGAATGGTCTATAAATTTTCAAAACAAAACAAACAAATTGAATATAAAAATCTACCTAAAATGAAATAGAGTGAATTCCACTAGCCATGTTGGAAATGGACTACTATAAGCAATGCAAATAGAATTCATAAGAAAATTTGTGTTAAGTTGATGTTTATATAATTTTAAACTTGAATTCATCTAAATTATGTCATTTTTTAAATTTTTTTACTTCAAACTCATAAAAATTAATATTTCTTATGCAACTCCCATCTAATTCAATGTTGAATTCTATGTCCAATTGTTACGATTGATAAAATCATTAAAGGAATTTAGTTTATTATCAAAAACAAACAAATATACTAAATATAAACATTTCAATATTTCCAAAATGAATATATTACATAAGATAATGCAAAATGATGTAGAAACTTCAAAATGTCTTCATCTACGTTGTCTAGCATGCAAATTGGTGGTAAAAAGGTGATGGATCAAACATACATTGGTACAACAGGATTCAACTGCATAAAAAAGGAATTTCTAAGTCAGATAAAGCGTTGAACCAGAAAAATATAGAAGCATATGGGCTTGAATCATAGGGTCAACCCCTATTTTAGCATTTCAAGGTAAAACAAATTTGGTGCTCGCCAAATTTATTGCTTAAAAATGTTTTCACAATATAGAGAGGAAGGTAGTTAGACTTGAGATAAAGGGAGAGGGGATATGAGTGAGAGAGATTAGTCTAGGTACTGTGGTAGGGACTATGACCTGATAGCGATAAAGACTTGAGAGGAATAGAGAGTTATCCACTTAGCGTGCGAGGAAAGACTTGACAATGGGAGAGGGGTTGGAGTGGTAAATTTTTCTAGGTAGGGTGTGAGGTACACGAGACCTAACAGAGAGGGAGTGTGAGAGAGGGGATTGGAGTGAGATATATTATTCTAGGTAGCATGGGAGGGAGTGAGACCTTAGAGAGAGAGAGAGACTTGAGACGGAGAGAGAGAGTTATTCAGTTAGGGTGGGGGAAAGATGTGAAAGAGGGAGTGGGAGGGGAAGACCCTCTACCCTCTACCCTCTACCCTCTACCCTCTACCCTCAATCCTTTACCCTCAACCCTCAACCCATAAACCGTAAACCCTCAACCATTAACCCTTAAACCCTTAAACCCTCAACCCACCCCTCTCTCTCTATCAATCCTACACCCTCTACCCTTAAACTGTAAACCATAAACCCTTAAACCCTCTACCCTCTACCCTTAACCCTCAACTCTCTACCATCTATCCTCAACCCTCAACCCTTAAACCATAAACCCTCAACCCTTAAACCCTAAAACCCTCAACCCTTAACCCTCTACCCTCTACCCTTAACCCTTAAACCCTAAACCATTAAACCCTCTACTCGTAAACCGTAAACCCTCAACCCTTCAACCCTAAACACTAAACCCTTAAACACTCTACCCTGTACCCTTAACCCTCTACCCTCTACCCTCTACCCTCTACCCTAAACCCTAAACCTCTCTCTCTCTCTCTCAACCCTACACCCTCTACCTTTAAACCCTAAACTCTAAACCCTAAAAATCTAAACCCTCTATCCTGAACCCTCTACCATCAACCCTCAACCCTTTACCCTCAACACTCAACCCTTAAACCTTGAAACCCTAAAACCTCAACCCCCCATCTCTCTCTCTCTACACTCAACCCTCAACCCTCAACCCTCTACCCTCAACCCTCAATCCTTAAACCCTAAAACCCTAAAACCCTCAACCCCGGTCTCTCTCTACCCTCTACCCTCTACCCTCTACCCTCAACACTCTACCCTCTACCCTCAATCCTTAAACCCTAAAATTCTCAACCCTCAACCCTCAACTCTCAACCCTCAACCCCCCCACTCTCTCTCTCTCTCAACACTACACCCTCTACCTTTAAACCATAAACCATAAACCCTAACCCTTAAAACCTCTACCCTTGACCCTCAAACCCTAAACCCTTAAACTGTCTACCCTCTACCATTAATCCTCTACCCTATACCCTCAACCCTAAAACCCTCAACCCTCTCTCTACCTTCGACCCTCAACCCTCTCCCTCTACCCTCTACCCTCTACCCTCAAGCCTTTACACTCAAACCTCAACCCTCTCTCTCTCTCTACCCTACACTCTCTACCCTTAAACCGTAAAGCTTATAGCCTAAACCCTAAACCATTAAACCCTCAACCCTCTACCCTCGACCCTCAACCCTTAACTCTCTACCCTCTACCCTTAACCCTCTACCCTCTACCCTCAACCCTAAAACCCTGAATCCTCTCTCTCTACCCTCTACCCTCTACCCTTAACCCTTAAACCCTAAACCCTTAAACCCTCAACCCTTAAATCATAAATTTTAAACCGTAAACTGTAAACCCTTAAAACCTTAACCCTCTACCCTAAAAAACTCATTCCTCTCTCTCTACCTCTCTGTCTCTACCATCTACCCTCTCTCTGACTCTGTCTCTATCTCTCTCTACCCTCTACCCTCCACCCTCTACCCTCTACCCTCAACCATCAACCCCCTACCCTCTACCCTCTACCCTCTACCCTCTACCCTCAACCGTTAAACCTTTAAACCCTCAACCCCCATCTCTATATATCTCTCTCTCAACCCTACACCCTCTACCCTTAAATCATAAACCCTAAATCCTAAACCTTAAACCCTAAAACCTAAACCTTTAAACCCTAAACCCTAAACCTTTAAACCCTCTACCCTCTACCCTTAACACTTAACCCTCAACCCTCAACCCTTAACCGTTAAACCCTAAAACCTAAAACCCTAAACCCATAAATCATAAAACATAAACCTTAAACCCTTAAACCCTCAACCCTCAACCCTCTACCCTCTATCCTCAACCCTTTACCCTCAATCATCAACCCTTAAACCCTTAAAACCTTAAAACCCCCTACCCCCCTCTCTATCTCAACCCTACACCCTCTACCCTTAAATTGTAAACCATAAACCCTAATATCTTAAACCCTAAATGCTTAAACTCTAAACCCTAAACACTTAAACCCTCTACCCTTAACCCTCTACCCTCAACCATAAAACCCTCAACCCCCTATCTCTCTCTACCCTCTACCATCTACCCTCTACCCTCAACCATCAACCTTTAAACCCTAAAACTCTAAAACCCCCAACCCCCCTCTATCTCTCTCAACTATACACCCTCTACCCTTAAATCATAAACTGTAAACCCTAAAACCTTAAACCCTAAACCATAAACACTTAAACCAACTACCCTCTACCCTCTCTTTCTATATATATATATCTCTCTCTCTCTTTATCCTCTAACCTCAACCCTCTACCCTCAGCCCTCTACTCTAAATCCTCTACCCTCTACCCTCTACCCTCTACCCTTTACCCTCTACCCTCAACCCTAAAACCCTCAACCCCCCCTCTCTCTCTCTCAACCTCACACCCTCTACCAATAACCCTTAAACCCTCTACAATCTACCCTTAAACCTCAACCCTCTACCCTCTACCCTCAACCCTCAACCCTCAACCCTCTACATTTAACTCTTAAACCCTAAACCCTTAAACCCTCAACCCTTAAATCATAAAATGTAAACCATAAACCCTAAACCCTAATCTAAAAGATTACCTATGAATTTGACACAACTCAATTATTAGCAAGGTTGAGGATTGACCAACACTTGGGTATGTGCAAGATTATCATGGAAAAAATAGGCCCTTAAGTGGCAATGAAAATTCAGAAAAATCAGAGTTAGGCAACTTGACATAAAATTTTGAATAAGTTATCTATATTATTTCAAAAATATGTAAGAATAGAATCTGTGGAAAATTGAATGTAGTTTCTAAACTACTAAGTTTATTTTATTTCTTTAAAAGTCTATTTGGTGAAAAAATGAAATTTCAATGCAGTAGTACTTAAATTTCAAGGGAAAAATAAGAAGTAGGTGTCTGTCTGACCACCCAAACTACAATAAAATGATAAATATTTTTTTATAATATTTTAGATATAAGTAGAGGACTCATGTGCGGATGTGACACATATTTTTTTGTAATTTTTTCCAGTAAATATTAATTATGAATTTTTTATTACAACTTTTAAAAAATATAAAAACTCGTATGTCTGACCACCTTAACTTGGTTAAAACTTCATAAAATTCAATTTTATTTTTTTTAATGCTATATTATGTGAAACATAGAATGTGACGCATATTTTGGATTCAAAAAATATGATACCGTTTGAAAGTTATAGATGCTTTTCAATCAGCCTATCAATCAAGACTTTAGTCATAATTCTAATAGAAAATGAATAATAATTATTTATTAAATTCAAAGTAAAGAATAATTTATATTGGTGGAAAGATGAGAGTCTCCTCTACAAACCCTTTTCGTTTCATCAATTTTGGCTAAAAATAAAGTCGTCAGCCACATGGACGAAGTTTAGAAAAACAAGGTAAGTTGTCAAACACGTTTTCTGCGTTGACTTCTTAGGATTGGCATGTCCAAGCCAAATACCAAAGCAAGCCCGAGGCTAATCCATAGGCAATAAATTATGTGTCATAAATATCGGATATCTATTTCAAATCGGATATATGTTTCAAATCGGATATCTATTTCAAATCGGATATTCGTTTCAAAATGGATATCCGATTTGGTTTATATATGATTTAAAAAAAAATTATACACTTTATAATATGTTATTTATAAAATGCAATAAATATTTTATAATTTATTTTAATATATCTAGTTTAGAATATACAATATAGTTTATAATTTAATATATAATATATTATATTATTATGTATAATATTTAAATATTAT